>CAWUHW010000042.1:0-389557 GCA_963922195.1 Panagrolaimus sp. PS1159
AAGCAGTGGTATCAACGCAGAGTACTATGATCATCAAAATGCCGAACAAAAGCTGGATTAACAAAAGTTATGAAAGATATTGTTGATAAAAGAATGAGTGGTAATGAAAGAGTCAATGCTGGCGCTGTTATTCAAGCTTTTCTCAATGCTGGTATCAAAAAACTTCCCACGTCAATGCAAATCAACAATTATGTTAGCCATAAGAAAAGAACATTAGAGCTTACTGGACAATTTAATTTTGTTGATGTTGAAAATATGGTTACAGATATTAAAGAATATGAATCAGAATTGGTAGAATTCAAATATCGAATCAATGAAGATGATCCAAAAAAAACTGAATGGGAAATGATTTTAACATGCAAAAAGCTTTTGGATGAGCAAAGAAGTCAGAAACATGGCAACTTTGATGCAACCTTTAAACTTATTTCTTGTGGATTTCCAGTAATGGTATGGGGATATTCAGATATTAATCGACATATACATCCAACAGGTTTGGTTTTTTTAACTGTTTTTTCTAAAAATTCAAATTTTTAATTTTTTTTTTATTTAGGTGCTGCAATCATTAGCTCTGAATGGAAAGAATCTGATCATGTTGGAATTGTTGAATTTGCTGATTATTTTGACAATGGCCAAACATGCCTGCATTTCGTCAAACAATCAATGGAACTGCAAGAAATCGACCAGGACGTCCCAGAAATCATACTCCAGCATTATCAAGAACTTAAATAATTTTTTTTACTTTGTTGTTGTTTCTTATTTCTTTGATTTTTTTCAATAAATTTACAAAATTTTAAAAATTCGATAAAATATAGGTATTTTAAAAATTATAGGGAAATTCATTAAAAATATAGATAATGAAAAAATTATAGGGAAATTCATTAAAAATATAGGTAATGAAAAAATTATAGGGAAATTCATTAAAAATATAGGTAATGAAAAAATTATAGGGAAATTCATTAAAAATATAGGGTAAAAATAATTATTTTCCTAAAAAAATAATAAAAAATTAAAAGAGAATTAAACTTCGACAAAAAAAAACGACTTTAAATACTTGGAAAAAAGTAGCAAGCTTTGGCATTTTTGAGAATTTTCTGTTAAAAGAAAAAGAAGCACAACGTTTTGGAAACGCAAAAAGCAACAAAAACTGTCTGACTTTTTTTTCTAAGACTGAAAAGCAAAAAAGGCGTGAAAAACGATGTAAGAATTTTTTCAATCGGCATTTCGCAATTCGTCTATTTTTATCGCCAAAACTTTAAACTCAAAGTTTTGGCGATATTATCAGCATTTTCAGTTTCTTTGTAAATTTTCAAAAAAGATGTTTTGTTAGTTTTCAAATTTCAAATTCATGTGAAAGTACTTCAAAAGCGCATTGAAAGAAGCAATGGATTCTTTCATAATCTGGAGTATATATAGCGTTTAAGGCTATCAATATAGCGGAGAATTTTTGCTTATTCAACAAAAATGGTATCTTCTTAAGTTTTTTTGGCATCAACTTCACCAGATACATCTTTAATTTTCGAAAACACCTTTTAAAATATTCAAAGCAGTCAACTGGTACGAAAACTAGTAAAAGTGAATGGAAAGTGTCGAAGGAACTGCATTTTTTCACGCCTGCTCGCATATGATTTATTCCAAAAACAAAGAAAACAAAAAATACCAAACAAATTGTCTTAGTTTTTTCCGTTCATGTTTTTTCTTCTCTGTGTTCTAGTCTACACCTACCATAAGTGAAGGTACGTAAAAATGCATAACGACATTAATAATATATATTTTAAGCAAACAGCTTCTTTAATGATACCGAAAATGAATTTCAAAAAGAAGAAATTCATGACATAGATAAAAGTCACAAATATTTTGCAACATTTGTTGAAAATTCAAAAAAACTGATCAATGTAGTGTAAGTTTGTACCAAAAGTGAGGGAGATGAAGAGATGAAGTGATGTACGGGACGGCTGGGGTTTTTTGCACCGATTTGGCTATTCGCGGGAAATACGGAATTGTATTCGTAAAACCTTAAACTTTGGGTAATTAAACCTTTATTTAACAAAATACAAAACAACAAAAATCACGTAAACAATAAATACAAGGGAAAAGGAGGTGGAAAAAATATAATAAATAATTTATAATAAATAATAACCGGGAGAGATTTATTGACTAATGCAGCCAAGTTGACTGGGACTGAGCTGAACTGCTGGAATGAAGGGAATGAATGAATGAGAGAGGCGAGAGCTGCTATTTATATGGGGGTTGAGGCACTTGACCTATTTTTCTGGAAGTTTCTATAATTTTCTGTCTATTCTTTCAGGGATTCCCTGACACTCCCCCCCGACAGGAAGATTATTTTAATGCAAAGATAATAATAATGATGGCGATAACAGCAACTCCAACAATAGCCAGTCTGTTGTATACAAATTTTAAACAGGAAGTAATTTCATGGAGAATATTTGGATTTCCTTCACTGTATCCGTGAATCCATTTCTAAAAAGACGGGTTCGATACTTGAATACTTTACTTTATTTATCACTTTCAACACAGATAAAATTAACACACAATACAATAAATTCAGTTTCTTTTATATGCTTATTTTACAAGGTTAAGGAGCAAGAACCATGACGCAGGTACGGAGTGGAAAGGTCAGAAGTAAGCTAATTAATTCTTATCAGTTCCTTTGTTCAGACGGAAGCTCTGCTATTTTTCACTTCAATTAGCTCCCGTCCTCACTTATAACTGATAAGCCTTAATTGGCTATTGTTTAGTTTTTGACCTTGACCAAAGGTCACTTTTGGGGATCTTCCACTCCTCCCCTCTATACGAGTTTGGTCTTGCCCCCAAGACCACTTAACATAATAAATGAATCACTAATAAAAAATTTTTTAAAAAGACCATAATATAATAAAATTTTAAAAAGATTTGAAAACTGTTTTGTTTCTACGAAAAGACATAACTTTAAAGAACTTTTTTAATTTTCTTTCTTAGGGTTTGGTACTTTCCTTCCCCCTTACACAGTAAAATTTGCAAAAATTTTATAGCTATTCGACAAGAAAAAGCTAACAATTTTTTGAAAGAAAATTAATAGTTTTTTGAAAAAAGAGAAATTAAAATTTTAAGTGAAAGTGAAGAGAAAAAAAAATTTTTAGCTCAATTGTAACAGAATTTTAATGCAAAGGTTCACCTTGGTCTTCTCGATCTTCACTTGAACGGCTTTCATATGGTACAGACTCTTTGTCCTCTGGTTTTGGTACTACCAACAGGTTGCTTAACCATGGACTTGTTGTTTCTTCAATCAGATCAGCTTTAAGCATTTCATTAATAAAATCTTTTATAACTTGTTTATGCTTTTCTGGTACACGATACGTTTTAATTACCATCGGTGATTTATCCAACATTTCAATTGTAGGTAGAGTTAAGGTACATTTTCCAATGTCATATTCGCCCATGGAGATAGCTTCAATATTTTCAGTTAAAACTTGAAAAAGTTGCTGTTGCTGCTCTTCATTTGCATCTGTTTTACCAATTTGTAATTCTATTGGTTGCTCATTTTGCTCCGAATCCACCATTAATAATGCTGCGTTTTGACCAAAATATACTTCTTTATTTCGATAATCAAAAGAGATTATAGGTAACTTTTGAAAAGCATCTTCTCCCAAAATTACATCTGATGCACATAGCAATCTATTTGGTCCAGGGAAAATAAACAAATTTAGTTGGATTTTAATTTGTGCAAGTTGAATTTCCGCTTTTATATATCCATTTGTTACCACCGGTCGTCCTTCAATTCCCATCAGCTGGATATCCGGTTGATCAAAATATGTTTTAATCCCATATCTGGCAACATATTCTTTATTTACGATTGATCTTTTTGCACGTGTGTCTAATAAATAAAAACAAGGATTTCCATCCAAAGTACCTTGTACATGAGCTGGACTTCGTCCTTCATTGGAGATAGCTAATATTGATGAATTTGATCGTTGAAGTGGTCGTTGCGGTACTTCAATAGTTGTTGAAGGCCATTTTTGTTGTATTTTTGAAAATCTTGGTTCAGGACAAGTTGTAAGCATTTCTTCTAGCTCTACCATATTTACTCTTGCATCATTTGTTGATGGAGTCCATCGAGCTTGTTTTCTCGGCCGTTTATCACACCAATTTTTTATTTTTTGGATTAAATTGAAAATATTTAAATATTTAACAAATTCCCAAATCCAAGAAGGAAGTAAGACATGCATCATAAAATGAATTGTAATGTATACACAACACGTGAAAATCCATATTTGCCAAACTGATTTTATCCCACCATATAAAAAAGCAAAAATTCCGGTTGAAACAACATGCGCTGCATATGCATCTAAGTGCGGTTGATATTGTTGATTAACAGCATAATCAGTTCCACTAATTTTATTTATCACCATCTGCATGTGTTGCACTTTAGCTGAAGATTTAAAAAATGTATTTGATTGAAACACCTCTGACAAATTAGCCAATATTAAATTTTTAAATCCATGTCCATGTTCAGCTAGTGGTGGAAAATCAATCGTTTTGAACGTAGTTATTTCATGCTGTACATCTACGAATTCAGCATGTCCAGTTCGTTGATTGAATTTTTGAATTTTATTCATATTTAAATATAAATCTTCATGGCTATCACATGGTACAGCATCTGCATGATTCTCCAAAATTAAAGTGACTGGGTCCAGGAAGGCTTGGAAAGCTTGATGCTTAAACATGAATTTTACCGGCAATCGATTATAGCATTGTTCCTGTGGTGAGAAATGTACTTCAGCTGGATCCATTGGCAAACATGCCGTAATCTCCAAAATTCTAGCTGATACCAATCTAGCTTTTATATTGGTTTCGTTGAGCATTTGTCTTGCTAGAAGTGTTGGATTTGCTGTGGCTAAGGCTAACGTAGCTTCAGCAATGGCATTTAAAGTTGAACATATTTGATGCAATGTAGCTGTGAACATTTTTCGAGTTGTTTGCATTGTTCTTTCTTGAAGAGCTGTCATTTCAGCTGCTAACTGACTTGAATAAACAATTCCAACATCACGTTTTGCTCGTGGTTGTTCTGCTTTAGCAATTGTTTCATTTAATTGTTGTTGCTCTACTGCAAATCCTTGATCAGCTAGCACAACAGTGATATTACAATCTTGAATTGCTGTTGCTTCTTCAAAGGAAAGTGCAAAATCTTGATTTTCAGCAATCCAAACTCCACTTGAAAATGATCCATTCCAAACTGCTAATTCAATAAATTTGCAGTTTTGTGTTACATCTGGCTGCCACAACAATACTCCATCTTCTTCCATATTACATGCACCTTTTTGATACCGGCATTCAGCTGCTGCAATAAAAGCAGATTGAATTTCAGGGATGCCATAGCGGGTAAAAATCTTTGTTGTGTACGTAAAACAATTTTCTGCATATGCTTGTGTTGAAACCATTGATAAAGGCCAAATAGGTGTATCAGGTACAGCAATATTATTCGTACCAAGATACCCATCATGTTGTTGCAACAATCCAGCTCTGCTTTCATTTGTGCTTTTCATCATCATACAATCATTCGTTGTTAATCGTAAATTTTTAACAGTTTCAGTGTGGTGAAAAGTTCCGAAAAATGAAGTCCATTCCAAAACTGTTGTTGATACACATTTACAATGAACTGCTTCTGTTGAGTATTCAATCGTGTTTTGTCTGTAGACCTTGAAATTTGCCGGAATAATAGATTGCTCGGTGATCCAATCAGCACTAATACATACTGGATCTTTTACTAATGTCCATAAAGTGCTTGGTGTTTCTGATAAACATAACATTGGTTGATTTGTTGCTTGAATAAATGGTATAAATAGAGCCAAAATAAAAATAGTATACAAGGGCATTGTTTGAGCAGAAAAACGGACTGCTGGACGAGATTGTCGGCCTACCGATTCTGCTGAATTGCTACGGCTTGCTTGTTGGCCACGTGGAAATGGTGAATCAGCACGTCTGTTATTACCATTATTGTTGCGATAATCGTTAGAGTTGTTGAAATTATTAAAATTATTGCCATTGTTATTATAATTCTGCCGATTATTACCATTATATCCACCACCATATTGACCACCATAATTACCACCTTGATTTTGGTTGTTGTATCCATTGTTGTTGCGATAACCTCCACGGTTTCTATTATTTCCTTGATATCCACGACGATTGCGGTTATTATTTTGATAGCCACCTCGACCGCGATACTTATTTTGGTATCCACCTTGTTGCTGCCAATTTCGTTCTGCTTCATCACGTTGCCGTTGATAACATTCAGCTTTAAGATGTCCAATCTTATGGCAATAGAAACATTCAGCATTTCTTATGTCTGCCACCATAATTGTTGCTGCTGTTTCTGGATTCATTTGATTGATCACTTTGAGTTCATCTTGATAAGCTTCGTATTGAAGTGCTGTTCCCAAACTTTCTTCATATGTATCGGGATTCACACGTAGAACTTCAATTCGAATTCTTGGAATTAATCGATGCTTGAATTCTCGATTAGAAGCTTTTTCAATTTCCGCTACCGGTTCACCGTCCATTACTGTGTTGAGGATGTCCATTAGGCGTTCACTGAATGCATGGATACTTTCATCCGGTTTTTGATAGCATGACGTTAATCTTGCATCAGCTAATCTTTTGACAAGTTTATCATTAAACTTACGCTTGAGGACATCACAAGCTGCTCCAAAAGTTTGCTTGTTTGCATTTGGGACACTATCAAAATATTGTCGAGCACGTCCTCGCAAGTGACTTCGTAGCCGCAACACCTTTTGTCCTTCAGTGAGGGGAAATGTGGTGTTGGTGTTAATATCATCTTCAACTTCTTCCAGAAATTTGAAGATTGATGTTTTGGGATTACCATCATATGCAGGGGTATTAATAACTTGCAAAGGTAACATGCCTACTTGTCGATCCAATACAGGTTCCAGTTCATTTCGAAGCTCAACCAAGGGGTGTTGTTGATCATATTCAGGATTTTCAGCTTGAATATCACGTAAATACTGAACCATATGGTGTAAAACTTTAGCATTTTCAGGTAATCTTTCATATTGCTGCTGTTTAAGCTGTTCTGCTAACGATGGTTGTGCTGGTTGTTGTGCCTGCTCATCAGTTGCATCGCTTCCAAGGCTCAAAGAAGATAAGTCCACTTCATTGGCTTCCCGCTGTACCATTTGTATTCGCATTTGCTCACTTGTAGCTGCAAGTTGACGTACATTATCTTCCAATGTATCAATCCGTTCAGCTATGTTAATCAGCTCATCATCGAAGGCTCTTGTTGCTGCTGTCCATGTAGCATTGTTTTGCTCTAATCGATGCTCCAATCGTTCTTCCATATCTTCACATTGATTATTCAATTGTTGTTGCATTTCTTCTTGATGCTGCTGAAAGCGTTGCTCATTTGCATCATTGTTCTGCTGGATTCTGTCGACCAGCTGTACCAAATTATCAATTTGCCCATTCAATTCAGCTGCAGTTTCTTGAAGTTGCCGCTCCAAGTTGGTGATCGTTGTCTGCAACCCATTGAGCTGCCGATCTACTGCTCTTGCATTTCTTGCTACCGCTTGCTCGTGTCGCCGTAATCCATCCAACACTTGCGGTATTGCTTCTTTCTCTTGTGGCGGTAGATATCTATCATCAAAGTCGCTTATTAAGCGTTCTTCTTCATATGCCGCCATTTTCTATTTTCTTCTTCTTCTCCTACAATATCCTTCCCCCGCTTGTAGTTATCTGCTGCAGTCTTTCAATAATATTTTTCTTCAGGCCTCTTCTCTTTTCAATGATCCCTTCCCCCGGGATTTTTCTTTCCAATTTCCAATTTTCACTTTTTCCAATTTCTTTTTCACTTTTTTGTAACACTGTCACTGTTACCATCCGCGGGAATTTTAACACTTCTGCGCACTTGATTTAGCACGAAGAATCAGCTTTTGATGACCTGGCCAGGTTCTGTTTCAGCTTCTTCTTTTTCTTCAATTAGTAGTACCGGTCGATGCACCACTAAAAAGACGGGTTCGATACTTGAATACTTTACTTTATTTATCACTTTCAACACAGATAAAATTAACACACAATACAATAAATTCAGTTTCTTTTATATGCTTATTTTACAAGGTTAAGGAGCAAGAACCATGACGCAGGTACGGAGTGGAAAGGTCAGACGTAAGCTAATTAATTCTTATCAGTTTCTTTGTTCAGACGGAAGCTCTGCTATTTTTCACTTCAATTAGCTCCCGTCCTTACTTATAACTGATAAGCCTTAATTGGCTATTGTTTAGTTTTTGACCTTGACCAAAGGTCCCTTTTGGGGATCTTCCAATTTCCATTCAGGATGGTTATCGATTCGATGTAAGCTTCCCTGAATAACAAAATTAGAAGTTGAAGCTAGACATTGGAAGCAGCATTCATCATAAACTTCAGCATGAGGTGAATAATATCGATGTAAAGTATAATTTGTGTTGTATGAACAATATATATAAAATGACTGATCTTTGCAATGAGCATGACCCAATGCAACACCAAATGAAGTTGAGCAAGAAATATTTAAGAGAGCTCCTTCAGCACCAATTTTACCATTCAATGCAGTTGAATTAACAAAACAAGAAGCATTATGGTATAATGATGAAGCCTTAAATTCTTGTGTCTCGACAATTAAATCTGTTGTTGCTGCTAATTTTGCGATGACACCATGACGGGGATCTTTCAATAATACATGATCATGCAATATAGAAGGCAATGAATTGAGATTCCATTCAGTTTGTAGTTCATGTTGTTCATGGCATACACAATTTACTGTTGAATCTGCTGCTCGGCAATTACAGGTATCCGGATCAAGAATGCAGTTACCATGTGAATTATAACAGTTAAATATATCTGCTTCTTTGGCTCCACGGTCACTAAGCCATGCAATTTTGTTACCTTTTTGCATAAAAGTAATTTGTTGAGCAAATGGTTTTAAGAATGCAAGTGTTGATTTCTTCAAATAAATTTTCATATTATTAAATTTAACACTTTGGCCTTCCATAAGTGTAAACGTTTCGGATTTGGTTGAATTCAATGAAGCAACGGTTATAGTTAAATTAAACATCGGATTCCAATCAACACAATCAAACACTTTTAAATATTCTTCTGATTTTGGTTTTGCATAAAATCTGTAAAAGGTACAACCAGTGCCAAACATTACACATCCACAAGTTAAGCTTCCACAACTTTCAACACATTGGGTTATTCCAGGGTAATTGTTTGAGATCGCTAATTCAGGAATCTTTTCATGAGGCTGAATGGATGCACAATTTTGACCATAACATGAACCTTGTTCAGGGCATCTTTTATGGGATTCAACTTCAATATCAACAAATTTGGTATATCCTTTAGTGCTTTTAACACAAGATGCAAAAGCGTCAACAGTCAAATGAATTGAAGCAAGTGGTTGATTTAAATCACCTTTTAAAAGTAAACAAGCTTCTTCACCAGTTGCAGCGCTGATAAGAGATTTTGACGAATAACTGCATGTTACAATACCATTGGCATTTTGAATACAATTTTCACTTGAAGCTTGAATAATTGCTGAATCAGAACAAGCTGCAGCTGGATTAATAAATATGCAATATACAATGGCAATCATTACAAGGGCATTTCTCTTCGAAAACTCAGCTGGAGGTTGCCATTCAACTTTTGTATCTTTTTTATCCTTTTCACCATATTTTGCAATATAAGCTGCATGTAGCTTCCTTCCGGCCACAAGAAAGGATGGAGTTTTGGTGAAATTAAAGCATCGAATAAAAGTGACCAGAATCACAGTAATCAATGTGAATAAAATAAACCAAAATGTGAAGGACCAACAATGCAAATTTTTGAGATACACAACTGAAAACCAGTTTTCCAATGATTGACAATAATCCAATAATTCACATTCGACTCGGGATTTTGTCGGATAACTTTTATCATTCCAAAATGCAAGTTCAAGAATTGAATGGGATGTTGCAATTTCCGGAGGAAGATGAATGATATGAGTTGAATCATTTAAATTAAAAAGTTTAAAGCGATGAGGAGTATGTACTGTAAGCTTTTCAGCATTCGAAGCATTAACAAAAAGTTCACCATTTGAACATGAAATATTATGAATTGTTGGAATATTTGCAAGAGTTGAAGCAAAAAGTTGAAAAAGGGTAAGGAAGAATAAAATTGAATTTACGCTTGTTTTTGAAGCTGGACGAGAAGCAGTGGAATTTTTTGCAACTTTTGGTTCCAAATTTAATTCTAATGGATAAAGTTGAGCAGGTGATCGAGTTAATACATTACCATTTGCAGTTTTGACTGAAGCTGATCGAATTTCACTATCTGAGCTTTGATGAACTTCCGTAATTTTGCCAATTTTCCAAGTGCCACGCGGGATTTCTGAATCTTCAATTAAAACAACTTCATCAATTTTTGGAACGGCTTCGAGTCCACGATGACGATGTAATTTTGTGCTAACTTCACGTAATTGGGTTAAGTAATCTTTTTGCCATTTTGTCCATGTTCTTTCTAAACATGTTGTTGACTTCCGCAAATAATCCAATAATTTTTCTCGTGTTGATAAATTGTAAGATGGATCATCTGGATCATCATCGCTATCAGTAAATTGGGGGATTCCTGGTGAACAATGAGGAAATAAAAAATCAATTGGTCGAAGGGGAAGAAAATCGCCTTCAACATCAGTAAGCGGACGGCAATTCATGAATGCTTGAGTTTCTTTAAGCAATGTTGCAAATTCCTCTTCAGGGAGCTTTTTTCGACCGATTCCAGATTTAAGGGCCGATTTCATAATACCAATTAATCTTTCATAAATACCTCCTTTCCATGGTGCCCTTTCAGTGATAAATTTCCAAGTTATCTTTTTATTACTAACATAATCAATAAGTTCTGGATTTTCATTTGAACATGTCCAAAAAGGCATAATATGGTTACCAGCAGCTTTAAAATTTGCACCATTATCAGATAAAATTGTTTCTGGAGTACCCATGGAACTGATAAATCGACGGAAAGTATTTATGAAAGCTGTAGTGGACAAATCTTGAGCAACTTCCAAATGAACAGCTCTTGTTGTAAGGCAAGTGAATAAAGCGACCCATCGTTTTGGCGAATCTGATCCTTTAAGGGTAAATGGACCAGCATAATCAACACCAGTATCTGCAAATGGACGATTTTTGCTGACTCTTGATGATGGAAGTTGAGGCATGAGGGGTAAGGCATATGGTTTAGCATTGTCTTTCGAGCATTTTCTGCATTGTTTGATTGATTTTTTGACATTTGTTAAACCATGTGGAATCCAATATTTTTGTCGCAATTCAGTTAAAACTGATCGAGCACCACCATGTAACAAATTTTTATGAATATCTTGAATTAACAAAGATGTTGCATATGAAGGCGGTAAAAATAATGGACGGGAAAGGCTTGAATCACGACTGTTTTCCATTCTTGTTTGACAACGTAAAAGTTGATCTTCATCCTTGAATATTTGAAGAGATTTAATTGTGGAATCTTGAATTGGATTGCATATTTGAATATCCTGAATAACTCGTTTTTCAGCTTCAATTAGGGCTTCTGCTGATCGAGGTTGTTGAGCCGGTTGCTTTCGACATTTTTGAATAAAGAAAAGGCAGTAAGAATAAATATGAATTAGTCGGCTCCAAGACGAAGTTCTTTTTGCATCATACAACGGTTCTTTCGAAGATGAACAGACAGTGGGAAGAACAGTAAAAATAACTTCACTTTTTACTTCAGGAACTTCAACTTTAGGAGGGGTTAAAGTTTTAGGCCAATTTTCTTCTTTTAATTTCAACCAAGCTGGGCCATTCCACCATAATGAATGATTAATAAGTTCAGTTGTATCACATCCACGAGATGCAATATCAGCTGGATTATCTAATGTTGGAACATGGTAAATTTCAGCATCTATCATTTTTATCTGATTAATTCGATTTTGGACGAAACATTTTAATGGTTTTTCCGATTTCAACCAATAAAAGACAGCTGATGAATCAGTCCACAATACACTTCGATTAATAGTAATATGAAGTGATTTTTTGACAAATACAGTTAATTTAGCTCCGAGTGTAATGGCCAATAATTCCAAACGTGGGATGGTAAGGGATTTAACTGGTGCTAATTTGGTTTTGGACATAACAAAATATACTGTTGCAGTACCATCTTCACTTCTCCAAACAATGTAACATACAGCAGCATATGCATGTTTTGAAGCGTCGCAGAATGTATGAATTTCAACACTTATAACATTTGGAGGCTTTGCAAAACGACGGGGAATATTTATGGTAATTTCATCATCCACAAGTGAATTCCATTCTTTAATTTGTTCTTCGCTGAGCAGATCATTCCAATTTTTCTTTGCTTTCCAGAGTTGTTGCATTTTTAAGATAACAGGGGAGCAAATTCCAAGTGGATCAAACTTTGCACCAAGTTCTTTCATAACATCTCGTTTTGTAATTTTTGCTTTAGCAGGAAATTTTTTGGAGATTTTTAAGGAAAGAATATCTTTAACTGGATCCCAAATTAATCCCAAAATGGAATGTTTGGCTGATCAGCTTTGAAATGGGCATTAACTTCTGGGCTGTTGGAAACAATGTCACGAAGATTCATTTTAACAGATTTATATTTTTCAATACTTTTTTCAGCTTTTAAAACTGCTTCATTTGGAGTTTCAGCACTAATAAAAACATTATCAAAATACGTATTTCTCTTCATTTCTGCTGCAAATTCAGCATCTTCAAATGTATCAAATAATGCCATATTGCTAGCGCAAAGGAAAAATGGGCCTGTTTTACAACCAAATATAACACGAGTAAATCGAAGTTCAATAACGTTACTCATTTGGAATCCATTTTTAAGATAATCTTCAACACTTTTAATCCAAAAGAAGCGTACCAAATCTCGATCATCGGGATGCAGTGAAAGTTGCAGAAATGCTTTTTCGACATCACCACTAACAAGAATTTCAGGGAATCGGATTCTTAATAATAATGAAGTCAAATCTGGAATAAATGATGGACCAGTGTAAAGACAATCATTGAGGGATTGACTGGATTTTGAAGCTTTTGCTGAACAATTATAAACAATTCGAACTTGAGTTGATTTACCAGGTGTAATAACAGCAAGATGAGGAACATAATGAATTTTTATAGGCTTCAAATTTAAAGGAATATTTTCGACAATAGTTTTTTCTCTTTGCTGGGATATAATATTGTGATATTCAAAAAGACGTTCAGGATTATCTTTTAACTTTTTGAGCTGAGATTCGAGGATTTTCAAGGACATTGCTTTGTTGGTTGGAAGATTTGCAGTTGAGCTCCGAAATGGTAAACGAACTTGAATTCGGCCATCAACAATTTTTGTTTCTTTGATGAATTTTTCGAGGGCTTGAGCATCTTCATCTGAATATGGACAATCTTGTGCTCCTGCATTTTCAACTTCATAGAATCGTTCAAAATCAAGCTTAAATTTATCTTCGGCTGGTTCAACAGTAACTGAATTTACAGTAATTTCTTTTCCACAAATAATGGGACCAAGTGCTGATTTAACTACTGAATAACCATTTGACAGTTTGGTGTTCGGAAAGAATTCCCAAAAGAAGTCATTTCCAATTAAAATTTCTGGTTTTGTTGCTTTCTTTGTGCCATCTGGGCTAACATGAGGCAAGTAATCAGTGAGACTGCTGATGGTGTAAGCAGAAATGGGAATAAAATTACCGTCTTTGGCTTTGACATTAATTGAAACTTTTTTGGATTGAATCTGGACACTTGTTGATTCACTGTTTTCAGCAAAACGGGTAAGTTTCAATGTTTCATTTGCAATAATAGGAAGTTTAAGCTTTTCTGCTAAATGAGTATGGATGAATGAAGCACCAGCACCAGAATCAAAAAAGATTTCTGCATCTGAATTGGCATTTTTGTTGTCAGGATGGTAAATTGGAGCATTAACAATCATCATTGAAGTTTCACTTTTACTTTGGCAAACATTCATTTTGATGGAATGTACAGGCTTTTCAGATGAACTGTTTTTGTCGATCATACATAATGCAGTGTGATGACTTCCTTTGCAATTTGCACAAGCTTTTTTGTTGGTACAATCTTTAGAAAAATGGCCTTCTTTCAAGCATCTGAAGCATCGTTTCTTTTCAGAGAGGATCTTCTTTCTTCCACTGATATCTTTAACAGTTTGGCAATTTGAAGAATATTTATGTTTACTGCAAAAAATACAGGATAATGGATCATTTGATGTAAATTTGGCTGGGGGATCTGCTCGATGATGTTGAGTTTTCAATTCATTTGGCTTTTTCCGAAATGAAACAGAATTAACATTTGTTGAAGAAGGATAGCTGATATCATTTTCATCAGAGTTCAAGGTGAAATGATTTACGGGGGCTTTACGATGTTGAACATTTCCAATTTTAATTGCAATTTCAATATGCATTAACGCTTTTCGACGAAGCTCAGTTAGAGTTGAAATTTCACCGTTTACATAAATCTTTTCAAGAAGCCATCTTGGAATATTCTTTTCATATGGTTCACGAATAAATTCATTTTCAACATCAAATTTAAGAGCTTGAAGCTGTTCAATAATACTTTCATAAGCAGTAATGACACGTTTAGCTTCTTCAAAGGAATCATTTCTTAATTTAATGGCATTGAATTCTGCAACTAAAGCTTTAATAATCTCGGAATCTTGTCCAAATTTGAAATGTAATTTTTCAACAATAATATCGTAATTTTCAGGTGAAGTACTGTATAATTGGAACATTTGTTTGGCAGTACCAGTAAGGCAATTTAGCAAATGGGCTAATTTATCATATTTGGAAAGTGATGGATTGTCGTGAATAACAATGCGGAATGTATTCCAAAAAAACTTGAATGTTTTAGGATCACCAGAGAATTTTGGCATTTCTAACTTTGGAAGTGACATACTGAGTGATGAATACTGGGGATAATAATTTGGAGCTGGAGTGCTGTAGGGCAGAGTAGATGATGAGGGATACTGATAATAAGGCGGGACTTGATTAACTTGATCGTTGGATGAAACTGATTTCTGAACTGGTTGCTGGGTGGATGATGATGTATCTGCTGGTTGAGGAGGAACTGGTGGTTGTGGAGACGGTGATACGGTTGTTTGATTATCTGGTTGAGGTACAACGTGGTTGGCTGTTTTCTGATCCAATGTGGTCATTTGTGAGTTATTGAATGATCGTAGATGTTTGGCAAGATCAAGACAAATTCCATCAAGTGTTTCGAGAACTTCATCAATGTCGTCGATATATGCGAGGATACCTTCTGGTTTACTAAGTTCGGCATTAAGCTTTCGCTGTTCACTTTCTTTCTTGGTTGAATCTGTTTCATCTTCAATTTGTTGTTGCCATTCTTTATGTGCTGATTTAAGTTCTTTTTTGGACTTTTTCAAATCATTGGCTTCATTAAGGGCGTTTTCCAAGTATTGCTGATTTTCTGGTAAAGTTGGAAATACTTGCTTGGTGAATCTTTTTGCTGCATCAATGCGTTTTTGGGCACGGCTTTTAATTAATCCAAGTTGTTGAATAGCCATCACGGTTCCCGGTCGATGCACCAAATTGTAGTGTAAGTTTGTACCAAAAGTGAGGGAGATGAAGAGATGAAGTGATGTACGGGACGGCTGGGGTTTTTTGCACCGATTTGGCTATTCGCGGGAAATACGGAATTGTATTCGTAAAACCTTAAACTTTGGGTAATTAAACCTTTATTTAACAAAATACAAAACAACAAAAATCACGTAAACAATAAATACAAGGGAAAAGGAGGTGGAAAAAATATAATAAATAATTTATAATAAATAATAACCGGGAGAGATTTATTGACTAATGCAGCCAAGTTGACTGGGACTGAGCTGAACTGCTGGAATGAAGGGAATGAATGAATGAGAGAGGCGAGAGCTGCTATTTATATGGGGGTTGAGGCACTTGACCTATTTTTCTGGAAGTTTCTATAATTTTCTGTCTATTCTTTCAGGGATTCCCTGACAATCAATGAAAATGAAATTATTTTTAATCTTTCACCTGAAGCTGTTGGTTGCATTGATTCTGCTGCAATAAGTTTGACAATGTTATGACATTCAAAAACTAAGCAAAAAGAAGTGTTAAAAAAAGCCACAGTAGCTGGAGGATTAAAGGATGTTGATTATCCAAATAAATAAATTATTCAAAACTATGACCTTTTTTGATATAATTTATATTATGTGCATAATTTTTTGCATTGCTTTTGGTTTTTGATTTTATTTTAATAGTTTGTTAAAATTAATAATATACTTTTCGAATCATTGTTGTAAAATAATATCAAATTTCATCATTTTTTATGATAAATAAAAATATACATTTTTCTTTTATTAATGGTGCTCACGGCGGTAATGCAGAAGACAAATTTAAGCATTTTTTAACACAACAATAATTTCCATTACATTTTAATAAAACCATTTTGAATAAAAAAAAAATTAAAAATTAAAAGAGAATTAAACTTCGGCAAAAAAAACGACTTTAAATACTTGGAAAAAAGCAACAAGCTTTGGCATTTTTGGGAATTGTCTGTAGAAAAAAATAGAAGCTTTGGAAACGCAAAAAGCAACAAAAACTGTTTGGCTTTTTTTTTAAAATTGAAAAGCAAAAAAGGCGTAATAACGACGTAAGATTTTTTTCAATCGGCATTTCGCAATTCGTCTATTTTTATCGCCAAAACTTTAAACTCAATTGTTTTTAGTTCAATTTCTTTTCGTATTTGTTTATCCCATAAAAACAATTTGTCAATTGTTTTTTATGTAATAAGCAAAATATGCGTCTCAAAAATCGTTTGTGCGGATGATCTTTTAATTTCAAAAAAGAAAAGCAGCAGTGTTTTTTTTAGTTTCAATGCTTTTTTGAAAACTCTGAAAGTCATCGCTTTGAATATTTTATATCCTGTTTATTTTTCTGTAATATAATAAATAATATAATAAACTTAATGAATTTTCTCGTGGATTTGTTCCAGCTCCAGCGAATATGGCTTTTTCCATTAATAATTCCAATGTCAAAGCTCCATATCGACACATTTAGTGTAAATATGTATCCTTAAATTTCTCATTTAATTTCCAAGAAAAAGGAATTAATTTCCATTTCATTAGAATAAAACTATTTTTGAATAAATTAAATGAGAATCAAAAAAATTTGGTTTTTTATTTATTTTTTTGTTTAAAATTTTCAATGCACAGAAAAAAATATCGAAGAAAACACATTTTTCGGCAATGTTAGAAAAGTGTATTTCTTAAAAGAAAGAAATAAATATGCGTCTTAAAAATCATTTTTGCGTCTTTTAATTTCAAAAAAGAAAAGCAGCAGTGGTATTTTTTAGTTTCAACGCTTTTTAAAAATATTAGAAATCGCCGCTTTGAATATTTTGTATCAAACAAAACGTATTTTAGTTTTGTTTTAGAATATTCGTTAAAAGTTTCCAAATTATTTGAAAACAAAAAAGCTGTCCTTTTGAAATTAAAAACTTTACCTATTTATAAATTATGCCATATTTATGATGATGGCAATAGTTATAGATATGTTTATTTTGTTTTAAATTCACTTGGCCCAACACTTGAAGTAAATAAACCAAAATATTTGTATATAAATAGAAATTACAAAAACCGCAACCAAAAGGCTCCAAATGAGATGCAACAAACGTGGCGGACAAAGAATGTGAAAAAAAAATTCAAAAATTTGCATAAAAATGGGACAATCGAAAAGTACATTTTGAAAAATAAGCCTTTTGTTTGTATTATTAAAAATATGACTTATATATAGCTACGTGCGCAGCAATGTGCGACGCCAGTGTTCCCCTTCATTTTTTTTCAGTCAAAAAAAAATGAAAGAGAGAGCTCCTTAGGTATACTGTAAAAAATAAAACTTTTTTTTAAAAATTTAATTTTTATCTACCTAGATGTAAAATTTTACGGAGATTCCAAAAATTCAACTTTTGACTATTACTTTAATACAAAAAATTAGAGAAAATCGGTTTTTTTGACCTGTATTCTGTCTTCCACCTTCTTCCTTTTTAAAACCAGGACTATTCGACTCAGAACAGTATATTTAAAATTATCGCAAAAGGCCGCACCGCGAAATATGCGTCTATGGCCTAGTGGGAGACGCGCTGCGCGACAGTTTACAGTCGTTTGGGTCACTGGTTCGAATCTAAACGACTGTGAACGTTTTTTTTAAAAAAAACTGCATTTATTTTTGGATTCTCCATAGTCAAAAGCATATATGTACCAAAAATAAGCTTAATCGGAGATAAAAAATATTTTTGTATTTTCCATGGGGTTTGAACCGGTGAAAAACAAATCTTTTTTTTGCTGCAAAAAAATGTTGTTTTTCACAAACGACACTTTTTTGCAGCAGTTTGCAAACGCGACACGAAAATTTGTATAAAGAAAATGTGTTCCCCGACTGAAAAAAAATTGTTTTTTCTATTTTTTAACAGTAATATTAAGCAGTAATATTACTTTTTTTACTCATTTCTTTTTTTCTTTCTATCAATATTTATACTGCGCATCTAATGATACCAAATTTATTGCATTTAGAGAACTTTGAAAAACCTGCGCACGTAGCTACTTATATAAAATGTGCAAAAAAAAATTTTGTTTTTCATCGCAGTTTTTACATCATCAAATTTTTTGATAAATTTTCATTTTGTACAATATGTTGTTTTATTGCAAATGTCTCTCTCTATTTAGTGTCGCGCCAACCTCCGACCTTGACTCAATTAAAAAAAATTAAATTTTTCAAAAAAAGAAGTAATTTTTTTTTCCTGATTTCGATCTGATCTTGTGGGCAATATCACGGAGTCAGGTTAGAGCTATCTATTTTTAAGCAGAATGTAATCGAATGTGAAATTAAAAATACTTTTTTTAATAAATAATGTGTTGACGAATTTTTTATTAAAACAGTTGTCGCATAGAAAAAAAAAACAGTTGTCGCATAAAAAACTGAGTAGAAATTTCATCTTTGCATTAACTCCATAGGTGCATAGGGGGTTGGATCCCCAACCCCCCCCCCTCCCTGGCCAAGAAAAATTTTTTCGAAAAAAACGCTAAGGGGGGAGTACGTGAAAAAAAATTATTATTTATGTTTTTTAAGAATAAAATTTTTTTCATTTAATAAATAATTAATCTAAAATGTAACTAAATACAATTAACAATGTTTATTTATTTATACGCTCTAGCTGTTGAAATTTATAATCTTAACATATACAATATAAAATTAAGCTTATATTTAAAAAAATTAATACCGAAAGAGCTGAAATCCAAAATAAAAGTTATTACAAAAACACATTAGAATTAGATAAAATAGAAAAAACAATAATTAAACTTTAAATTATGGGCGCAGCTAACAGTATTTTTTTATATTGAGAACCTATTTTATCAATCTGGCACCTTCAAAGGTGACTGCCAAATGCTCTGGAAACATTAGAATTTGTTTTAGATACTTTCGTGTATGGGGAATTGGATGAAAGGAATTTCAGAGATTGTGGATTCTCCAGAATCCGAGGATCCTGATTCTTGAATTTTTTGGTTTTTCTTGCAAAAATTTCATCGGATTCCTCATACTCAAAAGTATCTAAAACAAATGTGACACCAAAATTCTAATGTTTTCAGAGTATTTGGCAGTCACCTTTGAAGGTGCCAGATTGATAAAATAGGTTCTAAAGTATATTTAAATTTATTTTTTGAATTTCGAATTCCCCATTGTTGATGTATAATGAGACACTGTTGAGGTCAGAAATGCGAAGGAAATTCTATAAAATGCTGATTAAATTTTCGTTTATGAGTTTGCTATCTTACACGTGGGGCACCGTATGTATGGGTAAGACGAATGTAGGAAGTAACTTCTGAATTTTTTCGTAATCCGGAAATTTGAAATTTGACATCCTCATTCTAGAAAACGCAAAAAACAATTTTTACCGCAAATCTCACACCTGCATCTTTGTTCAAAGAAAATAATTGTTTTTTCAAAACTTTTGTAAAACTTAAGATAAAAAACGCTTCATAGGTTTTACAAAAGTTTAAACTATGTGTTTTGTCAGTTCAAATATCCACATTGACTAAAGACTAGGAGGTTATTGAATAAGGTTTAATAACCTCGAAAAGTTAAATGCATCTTTGTCATTCTAATGAAGCAGTGTTTTCCTGATTCTTATTCCAAAAATCGAATGGAATCGCGATTAAAACAATCGTAATCGCGATTCCATCGCTTCTGGAATTCATTCCTTGCAAGGAATCGGAAACCTTTTTTATCATTCCAAAAAAAAGCGTAAAAAAAACACAACTCCTTTTTAACGTTCTGAAAAAGATCCTTTCAAAACGGATTGAAACAACCAAAAATTGACCTTAACTTTCAGACAAAAGAAAAATATCCTTAAAAAGGAACGTAAAAGCGAAAAAATTAAAACCAAAAAATAACACACAGGGGGGAGTAAGTTGAATTTTCGGAATTTAAGATAAAAAAAATAGGCACAGGGGGAAGTACGTTTATTTTTCGGCGGCGCGAAGCGCCGCCGAAAAATTTTTTAGCTTATTCCCAAAAAAAGGTCGACGACCCCCTGGCAGCCATGGCCCCCGCGTGGAGGAAGAGGAAAAAGGTAACAAAATTTTTTTTCCAACCCCCCTATGCAGGTATGATTAACTCCAAAATTTTTCAATATCTTTGTTTAAAAACTTGCATTTTTGTGTGGTTTTTTTATATTTTGTTTTAATGAATTAAATTGAATCTGTAGCTGAAAAATTCATGGATGTATCAGAAGTTCCAGATACAGAAATCTCTTGAATCCGAACTGCTGCTACTGCTGATTCCAGAGGTCAAGGCCATTTCCATTGTGATTGAAAAACTAAATGTAAAACCAACAGACGCAAATGTAAAAAAGAAGGAAGAATGTGTAACAGCAGTTGTCATAATAAATATATTAC
Source organism: Panagrolaimus sp. PS1159 (assembly GCA_963922195.1). Lineage (NCBI taxonomy): Eukaryota > Metazoa > Nematoda > Chromadorea > Rhabditida > Panagrolaimidae > Panagrolaimus > Panagrolaimus sp. PS1159. The sequence goes on from CAWUHW010000042.1 coordinate 21,010, forward strand.
ATTGATTTTCATTGTCACTTTCTGTTTTGGTAAAGTTTTATTGTTCTTTAGACGTCTTTAAAATTTTGTCCGAAAAATCAGCTAGCTTATTTTGGTCTCCATTGTTAATAATTATTCATTTTTTTGCTAACACAAAATTCCGTCTACCAAATCAGCGCCAACACAACTACGAAGAGCATTTTGAAAAATAAAAAAATATGGGTTTTTTGTTTATTACTGCTTGTTTAAATCTTTTAATGAACAGAAAAAAATATCGAAGAAAACACATCGCTGTTGAAAGAAAGAAAATATGCGTTCCAAAAATTGTTTGTGCGGATGATCTTTAAATTTCAAAAAAGAATAGCAGCAGTGGTTTTTTTAGTTTCAACCCTTTTTTAAAATGTATGAAAGTCGCCGCTTTGAATATTTTATATCCTATTTATTTCTCTGTAATAAAAAAAGAAAGAAGTTTAAAAAGAGAAATAAAATTATAATCAGTTGAAAAATTTTAAAAATGAAAAATCAAATAAAGTGCTTTTCTAATGAACTGTTGAAGATGTTTGTTACACTTTTTTTTCTTTTTTTCCTTTGAATTCAACTGATATTCGACATTCGGTTTTTGAATCATTTTCTTTATAAACCAGATTGTTTGCAAAATTTTAAAGACAAAAAAAAATGTTTTTCAGAAAAAGTGTAAACAAAAAAAAGAAAGAGAAGATCGCTTTCATAAAAATATGGAAAAGCGACACTTTATGAAAAACGAGTGTTTTGGTTTTTTAATTTAAGGTTTTATTTTTTTTTAATAGAGTATGATTTTTGCTTTGGAATATTTTATTATTTTAAAATCTTTAATAAATAAATTAAGTAGGATAAAATCTTTTGGATATACAATGGAAGATTTTTGATCTTCAGTTAATCTATCGTTTGACAGATGAATGAAGCAAAGATCAGTATTCTAAAAAAATATTCACATAAAAATGAGCAACATAAAAGATAAAAAGAAAAAAAGAGTCTGGCAAAAAATTATTGATTCGTGACACTGTAAAAACATCATTCGTTTTTTAAGATAAAAAATTGTTTTTGTGTTAAAAGTGTTTTACTTTTTAATAGTATTTGAATATTTTATTATTAAAATTATTCCTAAAATATTTGATTTTTTAAAAAATAATTATTTTAAAAAAATGAAGAGTTTTGTGTTTGCACGCCACGTTGTCACTTTTTGTTCAGTTGAAAATTTTCCGTTCGAGACTTTTTTGGTCTTTTTTGTTAATAAAAAACAGAAAAATAAGCATCATCTTTGACGACAGATCCTGATGTTGGATTAAATTTTTGTGCTTTTGTTATATACGAAAAAATAATCAGGGAAAAAAACTGAGTCGGATAGCAGAGAGCTTTTTTTTAAAAAGTATCTGAAAAACGAAACCAATAATAGCAAGGTAAAGAAGATATGAAATTTTTAGAGTTATATAAAATCATATTTAATAAAAAATGCTTTATAAAGCATAATAAAAGTCTTGTAAGGGTAAAAAAATCAGTATATGATTGTAAAAATGAAGTTTTTGGCAGATATATGGTTATGAAGTAGCAGACGATCAAGGTTAGTTTTTTGGATAAGGTTGGTGTTTTTCTTTGTTTTAAACATTATTTTAATAATTATATCTTTTAGATAGCGCTTATGGATGATCCATAATATATTGGTTATTTTATTTTTGATTGTTTTTATATATTACATAAACACCGTGATCCTTGGATATACATGATGCTGCTCAAATCCTTATTTCTGAAGACGTTTACATGCTATTTCAACCAAGTACATCATATTTTCTGTATAAATTAGCTATATTTGGTAATGTATAATGAAAAAGAAGCAGAAAAGCTTGAAAAATATATATTCATGGATGACGATGTTTATGTAATATATAAAAACAACCAAAGATAAAATAACCAATATATTCTGGATCATCCATAAGTGCTATCTAAAAGATATAATTATTAAAATAATGTTTAAAACAAAGAAAAACACCAACCTTATCCAAAAAACTAACCTTGATCGTCTGCTACTTCATAACCATATATCTGCCAAAAACTTCATTTTTACAATCATATACTGATTTTTTTACCCTTACAAGACTTTTATTATGCTTTATAAAGCATTTTTTATTAAATATGATTTTATATAACTCTAAAAATTTCATATCTTCTTTACCTTGCTATTATTGGTTTCGTTTTTCAGATACTTTTTAAAAAAAAGCTCTCTGCTATCCGACTCAGTTTTTTTCCCTGATTATTTTTTCGTATATAACAAAAGCACAAAAATTTAATCCAACATCAGGATCTGTCGTCAAAGATGATGCTTATTTTTCTGTTTTTTATTAACAAAAAAGACCAAAAAAGTCTCGAACGGAAAATTTTCAACTGAACAAAAAGTGACAACGTGGCACATTTTTATTCATTCAATCAATGGACGAAAAATTTTTGATGATCATGTTAGCAATATCAAAAGTCATTCTCAACATAAAAAAAACGGTAGATTAAATTAGTCTAATAGTATTTCTTCAACCTGGTACATATATTTTTGGTGAAAATGAAGGATTGCAAATGATTTTGATGCTGAATCAGCCGAAAATGCCAGCAGTGCACAAGTAATGGAAGTTTATGATTGGATTATAAAGCAGGGGCTACCGTATGAAAAGAAAATGTTGAATGCAGGCAGTAAATCTTGTGATGGTACATAAGAACGTGAGTTTTTCATACCGCAATCAAAATTCAATAACCCTTTTACATCGCTTGACCAGTTTTTTTCCAGCCACCATAAAGTTGTTTTACATCTAATTTTTTCAAATATTTTGTTATTTGAAAATTTTTTTAGTTCGTAAAAGAACGTGGTCGTGAAGCTTATAATGTGCCGTAAGATCAATTATTAAAAAAGATAAAATATTTGCAACATTGCTCGACTAATTTAAAAAAACTGTAAAACTAGCTTTTTCAATGGCAAATATGTTTGGTGTTTTGGTCCATTCTTTTAAACTATCAGTTTTGATCAGTAATAAATTTCCTCGTATATTATCTTTTTAAACCCTATAAAACACGTATTTTTAGCCAATAATAGTTTATCAATATTGTATTCAACTTTTACTTTTAATCCACATGGTTTACTTAAAAAAAGCTTTTTGGATTTTATAGTATATTCTTTAAGTAACAATTAATCAAGTTATGAAGCGTTTATATTAAAGGGGGCGGACGTTTTGATACAGTTTCGAAATCTTAGATTTTCGTGATTTTCAGGCAAACCGGGAGTCTTGAAACGAAAATGACCCTTTTTTACATTGTTTTTATCAAAAAAGATGCATTTTCGTTTCGAGACTCTCAGTTTGCCTGAAAATCACGAAAATCTAAGATTACGAAACTGTATCAAAACGTCCGCCTCCTTTAAATATTGAAAAAAATAATATTACAAAACAAAAACTTTTGAAGTCATTTTCAACATACTGATGCATGAAGAACGAAAAAAAATGTTTTATTTGTTTTTATCGAAAAAGTTTTGTGTTTAAATAAAAAACATTGCGATTGCAAAAAACGCCAGCGATGCGGATAAGATTTTTCTCTATTTTATTCGTAAAAAGCAAATTAATAATTCATCGCTTAACGTTTTAAAAAATGTTCTTTTTTAAAGCTTGGTACCAGAAAATTTGTATCAGTAAACTTTAAGTTTAGCTTCTGTATCCATTATTATCCACTTTTGTAGCCATATAGCATTTAAACGCTGTACAAAACAAACTTTTCCATTTCAATAATTTAATGACCGCATCCAATTTTCTGCATTTCAATAAAAAAATTCATATATTTAAATTAGTTTAATTGAAGAAATTTGTGTTTCCAAATTATAGTTTTTTTTTATATTAATTTACATTTATATTAAATATTCAAAATAATTACAAAACTAAAACCATTGCAACCATATTCAACAGAATGACGCACAATGGACGAAAATGGTTTTCTTTAGCGATAAATTTTTTTTTGATATTAGTCGTCGATGGATATAGTTTCGACACAAATTTAAATAAAAAAAAAACATTACAGGAATGCAAAAAACGTCAGCAAAAAGGACAAATTCGTTTAAAGGAGGCGGACCCTTTGATCCATTTTTAAAAAAAATGGATTTCGAAATATTTCTTTTTTTTTCCAAACCATCGATATTCGTGATCAGGGTGACTCTTGAAACGAAAATGCAGCTTCCATTGTTTTTATTTTTTTAACAAAGGAAATATTTTTTCGTTTCAAGAGTCACCCTGATCACGAATATCGATGGTTTGGAAAAAAAAAATATTTCGAAATCCTTTTTTTTAAAAAATGGATCAAAGGGTCCGTCTCCTTTAAACGTTCCAAAAAGATCTTTTTTTTCAGCGCTTTTCTCTCTAAGATGTTTGTTTACAATCATTTAAAAAAAGTGATGCATAAAAAAAATGAATCTCAAATTTTGGGACAATAAAAAGCAAAACTGTGTTCAGTTTCAGCAGTCTCAAATAACAATTTTTATGTTATTTAATGCGATTCATAAAATTTGTTGTTAAAATCAAAGATAAAATGTCAAAGAGTTCGTAATATAGCTTTTTTATTTATTGATACATTGCAGTAACAACGTTGCATAGTCATTTTTAATTGGGATGAATTTGGAAACATTTTTCCACGTCTTCTTTTATAAAAATGTTTCAAAATTGACAATGTTACCATTACATAATGTTTAACGTTTGCGATTTTAAATAAAATATCTGTTATATATTTTCTAAAGTATTTAAAATTAAATATTTTTTAATAAAAAATTCAAAGAAAAAACTATGGTAAAAAAGTTTTTTTCAGTTTTTTAAAAATTGTTTCCTGATTTTTTATCCTTAAAAAACATGATAAAACAATTTTACAGAAATTTTGAAATCTTTGCCGAAAATAAAAAAAGCATCACTTTGCGAATGCAAAATAGAAAAGCACGTGCTGGCAAAAAAAAGTTGATCATTGGTTTCTTCGAAAAATTTTTGAACACAGATGTCAAAAAAATATATACATAATGTTTTTTTCTTTTTATTTTTTTCGCAAAAGCTGATTTCGTCATTTTTTTCACAAAAAACCATTTTTTATTTGAAACATTTTTTAAGGCGGTTCTTTTTTTAAGAAAAAAATCTTCGATTGTCTTTGAATGATTTTTGCTAAAATTGTTATGTCTTTGGCTCCGAGTTTTTGCAGTCGCCTTTTTCATTATTTTATTAATATTTTATTCTTTTAATTATGTTTTATTGTCTTAGTGAAATTTTTTATAGGAAACTAATTGATTTTTTCAATGGAAGAGTTCCGATGAATATAACTGTAAAGGAACACTTTTTATAGATAAAAAAAAAGTGCAGTCGCCTTTTTCGTCTTTTTTTAAATATTTTATTTATTGCAATTGATGATGAAGAAGAGAGTAAATCTTCTGATTTTGACGAAACTGATTCGGAAGCTGTAGAACAATTTTATAAAAGAAATTTTACGATGACATTTTACAAAAAAAAACATTTAAAAATTACTAAACCCGTACATTCAAGAAAATCATAAATTAAATATACATATATATCAGTAAAATAAATAGTGAAATCAAAATTTAACATCATATTTTTAAACTTCATCAGCAATTTCTAACATTTGATCGGATGCAATTTCAGTGTATAACAAACTTTTTGAACGCTTTTCTTTATATGGTTTAACACGTTCGTTTAACACTAATTCACAACATCGAAGTGTAATTGTAAATGTAAAAATATAAAAAATCATTGAAAGCAAAAGTAAAATTCCAAAAATTAGCCATTCCATTACAACTTCTGCAGTCATTTCATCCACAAGAATATAAAGGATAATTGAAAATGCGATTATTGTAATCCTAAAAAAAGTTGGAAGTGTTAGTTAAAGTTAAACGATAAATTTCATGATAAAACTAAATTTCATCATAATGACGAAATTGAAACTCATTAAAATGTACTTTACAACGCCCATTCGTGTTGAGACTAATTCTGTTTTTGAACGCATCAAACGAAAAGAGAAATTTTTGTTTTTTTTCACTCTACTTTTTTTCTTTCTCTTTTTGTTTGATGCGTTCAAAGACAGAATTGCTCTCAACACGAAAGATTGCACACTTTCAGTCGTCAACTTTGGACTGCAAATTTCTATTCTGGAAAAAAAACGAAATTTTTTAGTTTTCGTCAGAATGACGAAATCTTTCCTTCAAAAAGTCCTACCACAAATATATTTATCACTTACGTGTAAATAAAAAGTATTATCAAAAATAGTGCATCAAGCATAAGTCGAGCAATGAATAAACAACGAATTCGTAAGCAAATTCCAAATAAAAACGGCAATGATGCAATCAATTGTGCAACACACCAAAAATCAAATAAACTTCGAGCAATGCAAAGTGCCAAAGTTGAAAATGTTTCAATTTGAACTTGAAAATTGTGTTCAGGAGATTTTGTAGAATCTTTTGGAAAAATTTTTGGATGTTCTGGAATTGCACGAGGTTGATGGGATTAATCAATTTTAATTTCATCACCTTTATAATCTTGTGAATATCCAGAGAATGTTGATGTTGTTGGAGTTCCAGGAGTTGTGAGAGTTGTTGGGATTGTGGAGGTTGTTGTTGTTTCATCATCCTTATCTTTATCATCTTTTCCTTTTTCGATTGCTTCTGCAACAGCTTTTATTACAACTTCAGACATAACCATTGGGGTTGTAGCATTTAGAGGGATTGCGGAATCTGAAGCAGATGGTGTAGACGACGATCCTGGAGTAGTTGAAGCTGTAGGAGTCGTTTGTAGGGTTGGTACTGGGGCGGTTGCAGCTGGTGCAATGATTGCTTTGGGGTCTGAAAAAATTAATTGCCATTTTTAAAAATTATACTTCGATTTAGTACTTGAAAAACTTTTCAAATCAAAATTTCAGAGTTTCGACAATTATGAAATTTGTTTCACGATTCAACAAACTAAAAAAAAACGCCATTTAACAAATGTGCTTTCTGCGCGGAACAAGCTTTTTTGTATTTTTTACAAAAGCAATTTTTTTATCGAAAAAGTTATAATTTTTAACATTTTTTTTTGTAAAAAATATGTATTAAACGACAGCTTATGATTTAATTCCACTGATATATGTTCTTCAAATTGCTGAGAACGATTATTGATAAAAAAAACTGAAAAAATAATAATCAACGCCGAGAAAATAAATGATAAAAATTATCACTTTTTCGATGAAAAAATTGCTTTTGCAAAAAAGACAAAAAAGTTGATCCCGCGCTGAAAGCACATTTGTTAAATGGCATTTTTTTTAGTTTGTCGACTCGTGGTTTTTGGATTTTATTTTTCTGGTTAAAATATTTTTACTGATTTTGAATTTAATTTAATATCAAACTGTAACATACCTTTTGGCTTAGGTTTTGGTTTTCTTGCAGCACTTTTTGCTCCTTTGTAAGCTCGAAGAGTTCGACCTTGAATTCCTCCATCTTCTTTTGCTGCCAACTTTTTCAACCTTCTTCTCTCACTTTCATCATTTGATTCACTTGAATGCGTTTCAAAACCCTGCTCTTCTTCAATGCTTTCTTGCCGATGTTCCGCTGATGCCAATTTTGTTTTTGGCTTTTTCTTTCTTCGACGTTTTATTAAACTTGAAGAATTTTGTGGAAAACTTTTAATTTTTGTTGTTTTAATTTTTAGCAATTTTCCTTCTTCCTGATCTCCAGCTTCATTTGAAATTGGTAATTGTTCAATTGAAACAATTGATTGCATTGTTGTTAGAAGAGTTTGAGTTGGTTGCTTTTTACGTCGACGAATTACATACTTTTTTGGTTTTTGTGTTGAAGTTATTGCAGGAGTCATTGCAAGAACTTCTTCAACACTAAAAAAATATGTTTTTAAAAAACTGATATATCGAAATTAAAATTTTTGTTTAAGGTAAAAAACTTGTTTTTGCCACATTTCAAGGAATCGATTATCGAAATTTTGTTGTTAAACAAGAAAATCTTCATTTTCGATTTTTGTCAATACTTTACTTTTTTTTTAAATTTTGATCATGGATTATTTCCCTTTTCAAAATCCGATGTATTTTTGATTACAAACCTTCGTTTATTTCTTCTTCTTCTTTGAGGATCACCAAATTGTTGATAATCACTCTCTAAAATGATTGGTTCATCAACAACAATTGCACTTTCATCTGTTATTCGATGTCCATTTGTATCATAGATATATGCATAGGGTACGGTATCTGCTTCAATATCACCAATAAATTTTGGAATTGTTGCATTAAATTCCAAGAAACGTAAATTTCGCTTTTTTGGTTGTGGTTCTGGTGAACCATAAATTAGCCGAGGCCCAAATGTTATTGAATGTTCTGTGATTGGATTTGAACGATTTTGATGCAAAAGCAAGCAGGTGTAATCAAAGAAAAAGTATTCTAAAAATTGATAAAAAATAATTTGAGCTAAAAAGAACCGTTTTTCTGGAGTTCATTAAAAAAAATTTTCTTGATAAAAATGGGGTTGATTTATTTTTTGAGATTATTATATTTAAATTTGAAATTTTAATTTTAATTTAAAACTTTTCCACAGAACTTTGAAGGAAATTTTAGCCTTACCTCGAGTAATCCATCCAGCCATTAAAATGCATTCTAAGCTTACAATAATTATTAACCAAAGCCATGCCGGAGCATACCAAAAATGTGCTTTTTGCCTAAAAATTATTAAAATTATTAAAAAAATAAATTTGGTTTTAAGTGGAAGTTTGATTACTTGCGTCAACAAAAAAATTTAATATGCCAGATTTTTATCAAAAAACATTGTAGCTCGGTTTTTTTAACATTTTTACCATATTTGTCAGAAAATTAAATTTATTAAAAACAAACCCATTTTTATCATCTCTTAAAACCGTTGAAACACCATTCATTCCCATTTTTGAAATTTTTTAACAGTAAAATTGCATAATTTTATAAAAAAATTTACATCAACAAAAAAAATACAAATATTTTTTTCTAAAAAAATATAAAAATTTATGACTCAAAAATATTTTCTTCGGAAAAAATTTTTTCGATTCAGTAATCACGGTTGAAGAAATGTTAAAAGAGGCGGAAAAGAAAGAGAAGGAAAAAAAAACAAAAAATTTCTTAAAAAATATTTTTGCCGAAAACTTTTTTATTAATATTTTTGGCACAAATGAATTGCTTTAAACAAAAAAAGAATGAAAACGAAAGAGACAGATTTTTGGTTTTTATAAAGTTCTTGAAAAACAGTAAAAATAATTATTTCGTGGGTTTTCAATGAATGAAAATTATTTTGTAATAAAAATTGTTGTGGTATGGGGGGGAAATTAAAAAGCGTAAAATGTTTATTATGTTTTTTTTGAAAAAGGAATGCTTTTTTAGTCAAGTGGAAGAAATAATGATAAAAGTTGTTGACGTTTAAAAAAATAGTTGAAACCAAAAATAAACCTGAAAATACGTAATATTTAAACACAAAAAAAGGTTTGTAACTAAAATGAAACTTTTTAGAAATGTTTTTTGGAAACTATATTAAAAGCCTTTTTTTGTAATTTTCGACTTTTTTCAAAAATTTACGGATTTCGAAAAAATGAAAATCGACCTATGAGGCTGACAATTGGTTTGTAGACTATTTTGAGATCAGAGATCTCGAGTTTTAATTCCATAAGTCCCATTTTTATGTAAATTTTTCATCTATCACATGCTGTACCCCTAAGATCACCAAAAATCGAAAAAAAATTATTTTGCTACAAGTGAGATACAATTTTTTTAAAAAGGGTTCATATGTCTCGGATAACTATTTACACGCCAAAAATGTATTTGAAGTTAGTGCCTTTCATTTGACCCTATAAAGCGCGTCGAATATCATTTGCAGCAAAATAATTTTTTTTCAATTTTGGTGATTTTAAGGGTACCACATATGGTAGTTAAAAAATTTGCAAAGAAATGAGACATATGGATTTTAAATTCGTGATCTCTGACCTCAAGTTAGTCTATCTACCAATTTTTAGCCTCATCTGAGGATTTTTCATTATTTTGAAATCCGTAAAATTTTTGAAAAAAAGTCAAAAATTAGGAAAAAGCATTTTTAATTCTCAAAGAAAGATACTTTCTTTGAACTAAAACTGCAATAAAAAAAACCCTCGTGATAGAATGTTGACATAGTTATTGATATCCCTTCTTTATTATTCAACTCTTAAAAATAAATTTTTCATAAAAAATAAAGAAAATATTTATCTCTTTTTATGGGGCATCAAAAAAATAAATAAAAAACAATAAAATAATGTTATCTTAAAATAATATAAGAAAAGAAAGAACTCAATTTTATTTAACAAATTTTTTAAGCTGCTGCATTTTTTTTTGTTTCATTCATTCAAAAAAAAGGAGAAAAAAGAACGACGAAAAATTGGACACTAATTTAATCAAATTTCTTTTTCGTTCAAAAAATTACCGCAAAAAAGAAACACAACAGACGAGTCAAAATTGCTACAAAGTTTAAATTTATTTTAAAAGAAAGCAAAAAACAAATAAAAAATTTTATAGGGTTAAAAAAACTAAAAAAACTATATAAAAAATGACAAATCCATCTTTCATTTGTTTTTCAAAATTGATATTTTCTTTTTAAAAAAACAACAAACGATGCCTTTAGGGAATATTATTATTATTCTTTTGAGTTTATTTTTAAAAAAATTTTGTCTGAGTAAAAGCGTTTGGAAGAAAGAAAAAAAGGTTGAAGCTTTTGGGCAGGAAGAATATAAACCAACTCATAATATATAAGGATTTTCATTTTTTTGAAATCCGTAAATTTTTGAAAATAAGTCGAAAGTTACAAAAAATGGCATATAAACACATAAAAAATGTTAGTAAAAACTATTTTTCCTTATTACTCATTACAGGAAGTGAAAAAACTACATGACATTTCCGAATCTATAAATTAGTGTGAGAACATATTCCCATAATACATCCTCAAAAATTTGTAATCCCATTACTTTCTAAAATTCAAAGCTTTTAAAACATTTAAAAACAAAGATCAACTTTTGCCACCACGTTTTTGACCTTTTGAAAATAAAACGCTCTTTAATGTACTTAGTTTTTCTTCGTTTATTTCCTTTTTAAGAGTGTTTAAAACACTTCCAAAAAACTCAAAAGAGTGTTCCGTTTTAGATGCAATATAGGTTTAAATACCGGAAACAAACAACAAGATGGCATTTCTTTTAAAAGGAAAAAATTAAACATGTCAAGTCAAAACGATATTTTTGTTCCTCATAGAATGTCTAAAAGTATGTATCAAAAAAGATCAACAAACAAAAAATTTAGCGTTTTAGAGCAGAATTATTGAGAGCAATGGATACGGTAATTTAAAGGAAATGTCTTGGAAAAGATCTAAGCTCAAATAAACAAGATTTAGAAAAACAACAATATATATTTATGAAATTAATATAACATTCGTTTTTTTTAAGTAAGTTTTTATAGAAGACATTAAAAGCAAAAATATCAGAAAAATTAAAATTTAAGATAGTCGTCTTTTTTTCTGCTTACTTTCTATGAAGCTTCAAACAGAAAACAAAAAACAACCATTGTTTCAAAAAACGCCCGAAAAAAAAGAGAAAGAAAGGAGCCTTTTTAAAAGTTGCTCATTAATATTTATAAATTTCAAAAAAAAGAAACTTAAATTGTTTGAGGCAGTTTTAGGGACTTTTAACTTTTATTGCCATTGATATAAAAGAAAACTCAAGTTTGCTCTAAAAAAAGCAAACTTATTTTCGAAGACAAAAAAAAGTTTCGAACAAGTTTGCGTTTTTTTGGGTGGCCCAAAAACGATGAAAAATTGAATAACGGATATATGAAATAATAATTCAAGAGAGAACAGAGAAGAGGCACGAAGAAAGGAAAGGAACATATCAATGACAAATGTGTCCGTTCCCTTGTGCCCTTCTCTTTTTTTGGCACTTTTTTTCCTCCAAAAAAACGCCAAAGTTGAAACAATAAACAGCAAAAAAAAAAACTTTAAAAAGTTTCATAACTTATAGAACAAAATGTTTGCGTGTCATTTTTCGGAAAAAGTATAGGTCAAAGATTCTTGGAAAAAAACAAAAAAATGTGTCGTTTATTAAAAAATTTGATTAAAAAACTCAAGTTATTTTTTATAACGAAAATAAAAAGTGACACTTGAGTTTTGTTTTTTTTTATTTCGGACTAAACGAGTTTGAGTTATTTTTTTCGCTGCTAAAAAAAGTGGAACAAAATTGTCTAAATTGTATTTTTTACTTTTTTATGTATATTTAAAGTAAAAGTAAGATAATGCTAAAATAACAGAATCCTTACAGATTGTTGTTTTTTGCTGTAAATAAAAAAAGTTAATCCTTTCAATGAAAAAAGTAATAAAGGACAAAGATATCTTCTATTTTTAAATTTTTGAAGTATCAAAGAAATGTAAAAACAAAGACTGCAACATTTTTACTTTTTCATAAAAAAAAGTGGCAGGAGATTTAATGTATTTGAAAATTTAATGGAATGGAATTTCCAAAAATAAATCCAAGACTTGAAAGAGAAAAAGAAAAACCAACGTGTCTATTTACATAATTTTTAATTTTATTCATTTATTGCTTCCAAAGTTTAATATAAAATTATCAAAAAAAAATAGAGCAGGAAATGTTCAAAGAAGGAAATGTTGAATAATAAGGGAATTATATACTTTAAAGCTTCCATTAATAAATAGGAAATGATTATCATAATATTTTTTTTATTTAAATGTGATTTTATCTGCTAATTTCCGTGTTTAAAAAATAGCTGCAACACATTTTTTTACAGTAATTCACTGGTTCGGGTTAAAAAGCTTACAAAAGTCATTAAATAACAAACCAAAAAATTACTCATTTGGAATAACCCCCAAAAACAGTGTCTTGATATTTTATTTTCTTTCAGTCTTACCCCCCAAAAATGTTTTAAAGAAAGATAAATAAATGCTCCCAAGAGAGAGAGAGACAAAAAAACTCAAAAAAGAACTTTGCTGATTTTTTTTTGAAAACTGCAAACAATGCTATTTTTAAAATGCCAGTCTTTTGTTACAAAGCCAATTTCGATGAAAAACTTCTTTTGAAATGTTTCTTCAACAAAAAAAAAAGAAATCTAAAATTAGCAAGCTTTAAACCCAAATTAATCTCTTCTTTTTTGAAACAATTCAATTCAATTTTATCGCCTACTACTTCACTACTTGCTACTTCATGAAACAACTTTATTGATACTGATGATGCCATCAAAAAAGGATTACGTTGAATGTACTCCTTGGCATTTACTCTTTTTTCCCAAAAAAAGTATGCCAAAAATGGGTACTTGATTTAATGAAGAAGAAAATCCCATTTAGAAAAAAAGAAAATTTCAAGCGGAAATCCTATTCCCTTTTTTGAAACATTGAAAACCAACAAATTGGAAAAATAAGATAAAAGAAGTTTATTCAAGAGATTATCGAAAATAAAAAAGAAAATTTATTGAAAAAATTCTTTTAATCTAGAAAACTTTTTTTGTTTGCTCCAAAAAAATGATGTAAAGATTCTGAGAATTATTTATATCAAAAAATAAATGAAAAAAAACAACAGGAAATAAACACAAATGCGTTTAAATTGGAACGGATGAAAAAAATGTCAAAAAGAGATTTATGCAAAAATGCTGTTTTTTGGGAAAAGTTTAAAATGCAAACTTTTTGGTTTAAAAATGTTAGGTTTATGGAAGAGGAAATTATGTTGGGAAATTTTAAAAATTTATATCTCATTGAAAATAAACAATTTTTAAAAACAATGAATTTGTTGAAATTTGTGACGTTTTAAGAAAAAACAGAATTTCAAACTTTTTGTAATAACCAGTGTTTTCCCGATGCTGGAACATTTGTTCCACTGTTCTTGGGACACAAGGCCCAGCATCGGGAAAACACTGGTAATAACTTATCATGAAAATCGTGCAAAAAAGCATAATAAACTATTTTTGCCTACAAAATAAAGAATTTTTTGTTTTTATTTCTTTCTCCTTTTCTGGAAGTAACATTCAAGTGAAAGTTTTTTTTAAAAAAAATGCAATAAAATCTGAAAGCATTTTTTTCCATTATTCAAATGCTTCTTTTATGCTTTTCTTCCACCCTCACTTTTTTCTTTTTGCAAAAAAAAGAAAGGAAGCATTACAAATTTAAATTGGCAAAAGATAAAAAAAAAGATCTATTCAAATTAAACTTGCAACTTGCAATTTTAGACACAACTTTTTTGGTTTTTTTTTTGCTTCTATTTATTATACTATAAACATTAAGAGATTTAGAAAAAAGAAGACATAATGGAATTTTTCAAAAGATAAACAATAAAAACTTTGAACTGATCATTAAAAGATTAATCAGAAGTATTTCAATTTCATCCGTTTTTAGGTATAATTAGATTGGGGTATGGACATATGAATAAAAATCTTGTTTTTCATTCTTTTACATTTAACAAAAAAATTCATGTTCACGCTTACAACACCCTAACAAAATACTTTATTGAAACATACATATTCAATCATCAATTTGGCATGACAGTTTTTTCAGAAGCTGAATTCGAAAAACCTACCAAATATCAAAAACGATTTCCTCAAAAACTGAAGAATGTCTTTTATTTTTGTTTTTTCATTAAAATTATCAAATCTTCTAAGGTTTCAAAAAAAAACTCTTAAGAAAATAAAAAAGGAAAAAGGATTGAATTACTTTAAATTCTTTTTGTTTAAAAAAAGCCAAAAAAGCAAAAAAACCTTTTTAATGAAAGCTGATTCTTTAAGGAATTTGTCAATTAATGCTTTTAAATTCCAACAACATCATATTTATTTCTTGCATGTTTCAATAATATTATTTACATTTTTATTTTACGGAAAAGAAATGTAAGACTTTCATTTTTAACGTTTTCTAAAGTCGTTATATGCATATTTTTGGCAAAAAAAAACAAAAGAATGTATGCTTTGAAAGAAAATGTAAAAATCTCGTTTTAGCAGTGAAAAAAGGATTTCGCTCCCGGGTGGGCTCGAACCACCAACCTCACGGTTAACAGCCGTGCGCGCTAACCAGTTGCGCCACGGAAGCACATCTGCAGGCCGACTGAAATGGTTTTAAAGGTACTCGACTAAAGGAAAAAACAAGTTGATCCGTTTATTGTTTTTTAAGATGCTACTTTTCAGTTATTTCTTTATATTATTTTTTTTTAAATAAAAAAAAAAATTTTTATCAAATGCTTTTTTTTTCAGCGATTTTTACTGGAAGAAAAGTCAAAAAATTTATTTTTACAAAACACACTTGTCAATTGAGGAATTTTTAATGGATGATTTGCCAAGTTTCTTTTCTTTTGAAAGAAATTATCATATTAGGGTTATTTAGAAAAGTCAAAATTTGTTTTACTATTATATTTTTGACATAATAAAATATTCAAATAAACAACGCAATGTTTAAAACACATGAAATTTTTTTTCAAATGACAAAACTTTTATGTTTGTCGATCAGACATTGCTGTGTTCGTTTTAAAACATATTGACCAAAAAATCGATGCATCTTTTTTTCTTGTTCTTTTTTTAAAACATTTTTTCGTTTTTCTTATTGAAAAAATTAAAAAAAGAAAACACAACATAAAAATTTTTTATAAGAATTTAAAGCATACTGAATAAATAAAATGGTGTCAAAAATAAGTTTATAAACAAACAAAAAAAAATGACATAAAAAAGTGTATTTGAATTCTATACGTTCTTCGGGAACGATCAAGAGAACAGCAAGCCATCGTTTAAGGGTAGCAGCAATAGCATATTTAGCAGGTTCTGGTAAACGCCATTTGATGTTTTGTTCAGGATAAACTGAATCATTTTTGCACGAATCTGAAAGAATAGTAAATTGCATAAAATTCAGAACAAAAAAACCTTACAACTAAAGGCCAATGAGAACTTCGTAATGTAAAGCCATAACGACGAAAAAAGTATTCTGCAATACAAATTTCTTCACCATTAGATTCCAAAAAGATAATAAGAGCATCACCTGCATTAAAATCAGATAAATGAATGGAAATATTTTGTCGATTACCATGAGATGGAAAAACTTCAAATCCTATAAAAATAACAATATAAACAAATAAAACTGACAAATAACATACGTTTGACAACTTTTGCGCAAAGCCACGAAATTGATCCAAATTAATAACTACGGAAGTTGTGACATTAACAGCAGCACAAGCTCGACGAGAGATAACTAGTCGATCAAACAAAAAAGAGGTTCATAATTATAAAGTGATGATAATAACTGATAAAAATCACATGGATCATAAGGATCATATAGGGGATCAAAAGATGATCAAAATGAGGTATAACACTTATTAGTAGATCAAAAATGATAAAAAAGATTCATAATCCGAGATTCTGAAGCCATCAGAATTCTAAGATCATGAGGATCAAATAGGGGATCAAAAGAGGATCAAAAAGAGGTATAACACTTATAAGTGGATCAAAAATAATAAAAAGGATTCAGAATCCGGATTCAGAAGCCTTCAGAATCCTAAGATCATAAAAATCGTATAAAGGATCAAAAGGTATTACATTACACTCAAAAGGGGGGTCAAAGAATTTCGGATTCTGAAGCCGGATGGACTTCTGAATCCCTTTTTTTTGACAACTTTTGCGCAAAACCACGAAATTGATCCAAATTAATAACTACGGAAGTTGTGACATTAACAGTAGCACAAGCTAAAATAAACACGAGAGATATTTTGATAGAATATACAAACAACTCAACATTCAACATTTCATAGAGATTTGTTGCATGAAAAAAGAGAGTTTTTTTGCTAAAGAGTAAATAAAATTAAAGGTATTCATGGAAAGGAAATTTAACACTTACATTTGATTATAACAGCAGTCGAGGTCTTTCAACACAAGCAACAGTTTTTTATACACCAGCAACCTAATATTTACCACAACCCAAATGCAGATTGCCGAAGCTATGCTAAAAATATTCATATTATTCTGGAAAATGTGTCACAAAAAAGCTTACTTCTTCAGGTATCATAAAGTTAGTCTCTCTTGAGCTATTTGGTTCACAATTTCGACATTCGATGACAATCCAGAAGATTGAACAAGATGAATACTATCATCTACTATAAAAATAACACAAAAATTTACTCATTCAAACCAAGGATATATATTTTTTGACAAAAAGGACTGCAGCATATATACCCCAGGATCCATGATATGGTAAAATATATATAATTCGTTCAATATAGTTGAACTTAATATCAGAATAGCATCCTTGAGCAATATCTGAAAGATAAACTTATTAATAGATGATTAAAAAGAAAGAACAAACTTACCAGCTCGATGTTTGATATTCTGATCGTCGGCTTCTCCAACATTCAAGATTTTCAACCACATTGAATTATGGGACAAAATACACATGTTTTGGCTTATTTTTCAACTAGATATAGATATTAGCATGCTTATTAGTGCTTTTTAGTATTTGTGGAAAGATTGACTTGAGTATCGCCATTTTGAACAGTTCCACAAACAGCATATTCTTTATTTTATACTACAGAATCACCAAATTCCAAGTCGAAATGACTTAATGTTGCCAAAGCTTGACGCTTTGTTTCAAATTCATCTTTATCACTGGCACGAGCAAATTCCTAAAAAGAGATAATTAGAATTTACAAAGATGTTTGTGTCAAGCCCCAAAGAGAGAAAACAAACTTACATTTGGCAAATAAAAAAAAATAAAAAGGAAATCATTGTTTGTTCGCGTCATCACTTACAGTAAATAAATGTTTTCTCTGCATAACCTAGGGTTGTCAAATGGAAATCTCCTGGGATCTCCATTTGACAAGAAAAAAATTTTTGAAGCTAAAATAGACCATTTTAAAAAAACGGGAGATTTTGGGATATTTGCGGGAGATCTCCCGGCAGAATCTCCCACTTTTTTGATCTCCCGGGACATTAACTAACCCTAGTATAACCGAATCTTGAAAAAATATTTATTAAAAAAACATTAATTGAAAAAAGATTTTTTTTATTTGTAACTTTTTATCACAATTGTTTGGCAGTAATCGGTTGAATACAACTTATTTTTTAAAAAAATTATAAATTTGTGACATTCCAGTAATTATTGCATACATTAATATTTGAGCATTTTAAAAAAATAACCCTCAAAAAATTCCATCTTCGAAAAAAGTGTAAAGAAATCATCTGTAATAATAGCATGCTGCAAAAAAGGCTTAATCGTTACTCCATCACTTTCTTTTTTTTGGACCTCTTTTGTTTTTTATCTCGTGATTTTAACACCTTCTAAAAGGCAATTTTTTTCTCGATTTTCGTTTAATCAGCTTACAAAAAGAATAGAATTGGTGCTCGAAAAAATGTTTGCAAGCATTCATGTTTTTAAAGTGGAAAAAGTTGATTCAAGTCTATATTTTTTGCTGTAAAAAAGTACTCTTCTTAATTTTATTGTTTCAGAAAACGTGGTCCATTTCACCAAGTTTCTGCACGCTCCAATTCACAAGGGACGCGTCAGGGTGTGTTCTGGAGTTATGAGAAAAAAGTATTTCATGATATTCCCCGACCTTAAAGAAGTATTCCTGCTAATAAATAAATGTTTAATATTACTGAAAAACTATGATCACATCTGAAATTTTAGATTTTTATTTTAAACAACAAAGAACAGTTGGTTTTTATTTCATTTTTATGTCGACATTGTACAGCTTTAAAATAAAAAAAAATATGAACACTTTTTATGAACATAAATATAATTCCAGCTATCGGCTTCTAGACATATTTTTTATTGTCAACAAAGTCGTTAAGCATCTGCGCTTCGAATTTCATAAACTGCAATTACGCACACGGCTTAAAAAAGCAACTTTGTTTGACAAAATTAATGATAAAATATATTATTTATAATTAATTTTTTAAAAAAATACATTTTAAAATGTATAATGCTATATCATAAAAATTTTCTTTCCTATATATTAACAAAAAACAAAGGGATATTTCTTTTGATCATTAATGTTTTCTTTATTCTCTTCAAGAATTCTTATGATTTCCCATGGCATTTTTCTATAGATTAAAACCGTGTTCGAAGAAACAAAGTAAAATGTAAAGAAAAAACAAATATCGAATTGTTATTAAATATTCAAATCTTCAATTGTAAGAAAAATGTTGTCCAGTTTTTCGTAACAATTGTTTTTGAAAGGCTCTGATTCATCGATTAAATTTTATTCTATTTTAGTCAATGTTTTACAAATGAACGTTTTAAAAAAGTCAATAATGAAATGTTATTTTTCGCAAAACCAATTTTTTCTGTCGTTTTTTTTTATCGACATTTTTTTTTCTAAAAGTTTTTTTTTTTTTTTTTTTTTCTATTTTAGGGTTTTAAATATTTTGGTTCTTTTTTGAAAAACATTTATATAATGGGATTGTCCAGAGCTTACGTAAACAGTATTCCAGATATTCAGAAACTCCCCCCCCCCTCCCCGCTCTTAACGTAAGGTTTTTTTTCCTTTGATCTTATGCCTTACATTAAAGCCACATCAGATTTGGCTTATCCCCCACCCACCCATAAAACTGCTTACGTAAGATCTGGACAATCCAATTAATTCAATTTCATGATTTAAAAAATAATTTTTTAAAAAGACAATTGTGTTTATTAATGGAGGACCGGATGAAAATCCAATAATAATGGTTGCATGAAAATACCATCACTTATTTCAAGGTTTAGCCTGTTCTTGTATTTTCACAAGGGCAAACATATTTTAAAATTAAACAAAAACATTTACAAAAAAATTAATAAAATCATTAAACAAAAACAGAAAATAAAATGTTTTTTGCAACAATAAAAGAATACATTTAAAAAAATGTAAAACAAACAGACATGTTTTTAACGTTTGAAAATATGTCTTTTTCTGTTTTTGGAGTCCGAAGTGTCTATCAAAAGAACAAATAACATCAAGCATAATACTGGCAGCTGTTTATCGATCAACCCTATATTCATTTCTTTTGATCTGACATTTTGCAAAGAAAAATATATGTATTTTGAAATAATATTTGCATTCAATGTTTGAAATTCTCGCTTTTATTTTTTTAAAAAAAACTGCAATGTTTATCATATTTTCTAAGTTTTGTTTGAATATTTTATTATTTTGTTTTTGTTATTAAAATATATAAGCAATAGTACTAGTAAAGCTTTTTTAACAAATTATAAGGGTGAAATATTTATGCAATATGTGATTGCACACAGGGGTGTGCGTTCGGTCAGTCAAAAAGCTGTTAGTCATAAACCAAACGCATTTTTTCTTCTTTGGTTTGGCTATGACTAAACCGAAAAAAGAATGAAAATTTTTCGGTCAGTCAATAACTGACTGAAAAATTCTCGGTCAATGATTAACCGAGTCAAACATTGACCGAGAAAAAAAAATGCTGTCCGTCACAATGATAAACAATGAAAAAGTACGTGTGTCCGCATGTAAAAAAATGCATTCACTTTTTTTTCGTTTGTTTGTCTCGGTCAATGATTGACCGAACTTTTTTCAGTCAATGTTTGACTCGGTCAAAGTTTGACTCGGTTAATCATTGACCGAAATTTTTTTCGTCAAAGCGTGACTGAGTCTATGCTTGACCGACGAATTTGTGTCAAAGTCAGTCAAGACTGACCGAACGCACACCTCTGATTGCACATAGTTTTCGTCGTCATTATTTATTTACCATAATTTTCGATATTTTCGACAAAAAATTAAGAAAATCGAAAAAAAGATATATTTCAAAACAAAAATTTTTTATCACTTTTACAGACTGCAGTTCTTATTTGACATTTTAATTAACAAATGTAAGAATTTAGTTAAAAACAGTCTCTTTTTTTCACCCTATAATTGAAATCCAAATTTTTCCAATTTTATCATTCATACTATAAAAGCTGTTGTTGACAATTTTGTCCACCGTAACTATGTTTTGTTTGAAAAAGTCGTATTTTGTCTTCTTTCTTTCAAAACCAATTTTTTTAAAGGAGGCGGATGTTTTGATACAGTTTCGTAATCTTGGAATTTCGTGATTTTCAGGCAAACTGAGGGTCTTGAAACGAAAATGCATCTTTTTTTTTGATAAAAAATTTAAAAAAGGTTCATTTTCGTTTCAAGACTCTCACTTTGCCTGAAAATCACGAAATTCCAAGATTACGAAACTGTATCAAAACATCCGCCTCCTTTAAAAAGGTTGGAGTAAATGCGGGCGGCGGTTGTTCGTTGCTTCTCACCAAAAAATATCTCTGTAAAATTTAAATACTACAAAGTTTTTTTTGTTTCTTTTTTAAATATGCAAAAGGAATGCCCGAAAATTTTGTGTAACTTTTTGGTTGAACAAATTTCAGCTGCAAAAATGTATATATGTTTTTTGCTAAGAATTATCGCAATATTGATAAAAAAATTAGATCATTTCTCGAACCGATAACAAAGTTTTTTTTTCTCTATAAAATCTAAATTTAACAGCTGAACTTCTTCCGCATTTTGTTCCAGCCTGCTTTGGTGTGATACAAATGACGAATTAATATAAAAACGAAAGCTGTTAAAAATTGCCAAACATTTTAGATACCGGAGAATAAAACAAGAATAATAAAAAATATTAAAAAATGGGTTTAATGAGGTATTTCCAATTAAATTAGAACCGAAAACAGTAAAAATTGTTTGAAAAAGTTTTTACCGTTTTTGTGGGGAACACTCACAATTGACTGTGTGTTCCTCAAAGTTTTTTACTGTAAATTTGCAAATTTTTTTCAGTTTTTTCATTTCACGTCATTTTTGCTTTGCTTTTTATCTTCTTTTTTCGCGTCTTTTATTTGTGATTTATCTTTAATTTTAGTAAATAAACCAATTATGCGGACTTGGATGTATATTTTTGCACTTTATGCTGCTATTACACAATTAGATGCATATTTTATTACAATTGATGCATATGAAGAGAAATGCTTTTTTGAACGGGTAAAGAATGGTACAAAACTTGTTTTAATGTTTGAAGTTGCTGAAGGTGGATTCTTGGATATTGATGTTAAGGTAATATTTTTTCTTATAAAATAATTTGTTTTTATATTTTAAATTTAGATTGTTGGACCTGATGATAAAGAAATTTATAAAGGTGAAAGACAAAGCTCTGGAAAGCATACTTTCATTGCATATATGGATGGAATATATACTTATTGCTTTAGTAATAAAATGTCAACAATGACTCCAAAAATGGTTTTATTTACTATGGATGTTGCAGAACCTGGAAATCCCGAACAGCATGAAAAAGCAGATCCTTTTGCTCCAGCACCTGATCGTATGTTTATTTAGTTTATATATTATATATAATATTGTTTCTTTTTAGCTGATGGACAAAAACTTGAAGAAATGATTAAAGAATTATCAAATGCTCTCATTGCAGTTAAGCATGAACAAGAATATATGCAAGTTCGAGATCGAGTTCATCGAGGAAGTAAGTTATCAATACACTTTAATCTTAAAAATTATATCCAATTAATTTCTAGTTAATGAATATACAAATAGTCGAGTCGTCCTTTGGGCTGTTTTTGAACTTATGCTTATCTCTGCAATGACGGCTGGACAAATTTTTTATCTTAAACGATTCTTTGAAATTCGACGTATTATTTGAAACAAAAAGTTTATTATTATTGTGATAGGGTTATTTTTATTATTGTTTGTTTAGGACATTTTTATTGTATAAGTTATTTATTACTCGTACCTGACGTAGTTATAATTAAGATGTTTTTGCTATATTAAAACACATGAAATTCAATAAAATAAAAAAAAGTTATGCATTTTTGAAGAAAATTTTTCAGGTGAAACTCAACCCTTTTTTTTGCAAATTACAACATTTCACTTTTTTTAAGAGATAAAACCAAAGCATTTTAAAACGTTCATTACAGGAATTAATTTTAAACACTTTTTTATACTTTAAATAAGCGTATAAATTTATAAATAATTTTATAAGTGACAAAGTCTTGTAAAAATTATTTTAAATTTTTTAATTGAAAAATTAATGGTTTCATTTTCTTTTAAGAACGAAAAATGCATTTTCAATTCTTGTTTTGGTTCAAAAAATGTTCTATTATATTAAATGTAAAAACTAAATAAGTGCCGCAGTCGAACATTTAAAACAAAATACCCCTTGTTCTTTTATCGCGCACATTTTTTTTACTGCAAAAATTCATTGACATTGTCAATTTGACACCAAAATAACAGCAGCCCACTGGAGAAAACGAAAAAAACGAAAGACAGACAAAAAA
Organism: Panagrolaimus sp. PS1159; assembly: GCA_963922195.1. NCBI lineage: Eukaryota > Metazoa > Nematoda > Chromadorea > Rhabditida > Panagrolaimidae > Panagrolaimus > Panagrolaimus sp. PS1159. The sequence continues at coordinate 44,318 of CAWUHW010000042.1, forward strand.
GCAACATTGCTTTTTGATTTGTTTCATAGCTTTTTTATAAGAACTTTAAAAGAAAAATCGATGAAAACATATTTGTTTCAGCGTCTATTTTCCGTTTTTCCCATTCTTCTGTTTTTTTTTTAAATCACATTTTTTTTAAAATTATTTTTTGAATATTTTGTTGCTCTTTATTTGATTAAAGGAATATTAAAAAAATAAAAATTAACATGCTAATTTTAATCACCATAACGTAATACAGCATGTAAGTGTTGCATCTGCGTGTAGCGCAGTAAAACAATTCTGTACTGCTGTAGTTAAGCGAATGCACCATTTTTAATGAGTGAAATTTGTCCTTAAAGTTTTTTTCAACAGAAAAAAAAAATCAGACCGACTTTTTTAAAAAAAGTCCGTTTGTGAAATAGACCACAGACAATATCCAACATTATAAAACTATATTTCTGTCATTTTTATACCTCTATGTTTTTTTTAATAATTTTGTATTTTTTCATATCCTGAAATTTTGTAATATGTTTCTTATACTCTTACCTTTCTGTGAAACTGGCATCAAGAGTCTTGATGCCAGTTTTTTTTATTCTAAAGCTTTAAAGGATAGAAAATTGAATATTTTGATCCATTGCTTCTCTTTTAACACTCCAGATTAGCTGAGATTTTAGAAAAAAAACGAAAAAAACTGCATAGTCACAATCAAGACATAAAAGTGCAGCATTTTTATATTTTCTGAATATGTAAAATTTCTGTACAGTTAAAATTTTTCTACTTGCTGATATACTAAAATTTTGGAGAAATTGGAATTTTTTGGGCAGAAAAATTTTATTATCTAATTGTTAACCTTTTGCATAAACAAAACAAATTTGTATGCGCGTTAGGCCTATGCAATTTTTTTAACCCGTATCACAAAAATAAAACAGGCCAATTTTTTAGCGGGATGAAACATCTGCTACGTCAAAGGTGTAATAAAAACGCAAAAGTATATTCATCGGTTTTTTTGCAAAGTATAAAAGATGATTTTTCAGCATTTACAAAATTTGAAATTTTTGTTGTTTAATTATATTAAAAAACGGTACTAAAATACTATAATATGTAGAGATATAAGCAATTATGGAAAATAAAAATATATTTTAGGTATTATAAAAGACACCAATGATATAGCTAAAAACATTTCTAAAAACGTGTTAAGAATTTTATAACAAACATTTTTGAAAGAAGTGTGCTTTTATGCAACAGAAATTTAACATAATAGGGTATGACATGAAACATTTGTATAGAAAAACCTTATTACAAATTTGTAAGACATTCTTTTCTTCTCATAATGGAATGTTAAATTTCTAAGAACTTGTGCTTTATAAATAATATTTCTTTGTTTACTAAAGTTCAAGCCAAATTTTATACTTGTTTTTAATATGCACCGCTATGAATTATTTCAACTTAAAATGTTTCAACTTATTTGAAAATAATTATCAACATTAAATTATATTATATTTAAAAAACAAATGCGTCAAATTTGTAAAAAAATCTTACGAAATTTTTCGTGTTTTACAAAAAGAAAAAAAAACCGATGAAAAAATCTTGCGAAACGTACTTCGTATAATGCTTAATTTTTTTTAAGTGTCCAAAATCTCATTTTTTCCCTTATAAAAAATGACATTTTTCCAACGGTTGGAAAATTTTTTTTATATCCGCGTCTTATTTGGTAATAAAAATCTGACATAATTATATTAAAAGTTTATTTTAATCTGTTAATTTCTTTTGTGGGGGCAGTAATGGGCATGTAGGAAAAAAATGTAAGAAAACACTTTAAATAAATTATACCCTTTAAAAAAATCCAATTTAAAAGTTCTTACGAAAACACCCGTTACAAATTTTTAAATGTTTTGTTTATATAATATAAAATTTAATTCAATATTTTACAACTCAAATATTTTTGCTACAATGAACTCTGCTCCAAAATTTGACGCCAATTTTTATACTCAAAAAGATTTTATTGCTTATGGAGATCGTCTGCATATTAATACAGCTTTAAATACAACCATTAATGTTATAGCGATTTATATTGTATTAAAACATTCAACGGAAGCAATGAAAAATTATAAGCCATATATTTTGATGACATTAATAACATCATTTTGGATGGATTTTCATATTACTTTTATTTTTGGTCCATTTCTTATGCTTCCATCAAATAGTATGTGTGGAGCAGGAATTATTTGTCGACATTTTGGATATCTTTGGGGACAACTTTTTCCATATGTGAGTAGTACAAAGTTGGAAAGATATAACACATGAAAAACAAAAACTATTTTGAAAGTTTCATTTCCAAAAAATGATCATCAAAAATTGGAAATTTCTGGCACTTATAGGCGTTTTTGCTCAATAAGTGTACTACAAAGCGCCTATAAGTGTCGGAAATTTCCAATTTTTGATGATCATTTTTTGGAAATGAAACTTTCAAAATAGTTTTTGTTTTTCACGTGTTATATAATGAAAAACATGTTTTTAGGCACTTTTACATATTTGCATAAGCTTTGTAGGATTTTCTATAGTTTTGGGTTTTTTGTATCAATATTTTTCTGTCACAGGAAATTCAAACTTTTTTTCATCATTTCGAAATCGTATAATTATGCTTGTAATAATAATTTTATATCCAACACCTTCAATATATATTGGATTTGCACATGCAAGTAATGATTTTAGTATGAAAACTATTGCAGAAGATTATCCATATTTATTGCCAATATTTTCAAATAATGGATGTTATTATGTCAAAAGTATGTAAGCAATTTTATTGTTTTCTCCCAACATTATTTTTCACCAAAAATATCTCAGTCGGTAGGAGGAGACGGTCTGATATTGAAGGAATGACATTACAAATTAGCTATTAGCTATTTTAGAGGTGTCTTAGTTGGAACAAAGAAAATTTCAGTTTTTGGTCACACAGCGAAAGTTTAATCAGACATGGACACCTCCAGTTTTCAAAAATAAAAAACCGGAGGTATCCACGTCTGATAAAACTATCGCTGTGGCACTAGAAACTGAAAAATTTTGATAAATTTTTGTCTAATCCAATTAAGATACCTCTAAAATAGCGAATTTGTAATGTCATTCCAACGATATCATGCAGACAATTTTTTTGAAGTTATGGAGATAAAATAAGTATTTTTTCATAATACCCGCATAAGCAAGCGTCAATTCTCATAAAATTGTGTAATGAAGTATTTTTTAACATTAACATTTTCAGTTGATGCTGGTGGAAGAGAATTTATAATTTCACAAGTATTACAAATTGTTGGAGTTGCTATAATTGCTTATACTATCGCCTTTAAACTACACCGAAAACTTGCATCATTAAAAAATGTTTTATCGCCTGCTACTCTTAAGGCTCGAAAACAATTTTTTATTGCTTTACTTTTACAGTTCACTATTCCCAGCGCGTTTTTAGTTGGACCTCCTGTGACGGCTTTAACATTAATTCTGTTTGAATATGAAAATGCACATCGTAAGTTTAAATACTACTAACATAATAGAATTCATTATCATAAAAAAACAAAAATTTTAAGTGCTATCAAATTATATTATGCCAATTATTGCATTACACTCTGCATTTAATGCTTTGATTGTTATGTTTGTAATTACACCATATCGATTAACGCTTATTCGATGGTTTCGTTATATTTTTCGTATCAAACAAAATCCAGTGATCGGTTTACAACCAAGCTTACTCTCAACGTCTCTAACCCAACATATTGAAGGACAAGTAAGAAGAAGCAGCCCAATCACCTAAAAAATTGCATGGGTTTTTTTTTAAAGATAATTTTGCAAAAATTTAAAACGTTATGAAATTTTGTTACTTTAATTTAAAAAAATTTAAACAAAAACTTATGCTTATATTAAAAATCTTCATAATGAATTCAATAGCTTGCTGTGCCTTGGTAATACAGTAAAAGATGCTCGTGATACTTTTGATAAATCAGAATTACTTTTAAATCAGCTCGAAAGTCTTGGTGAAGATGTTACACAAATGTCCATGCATGTTCACTGGGAAAAAAGCATTATACCGGATTGGTTATATGAACAAATGTTAATGAAAATTGATGTTCATTCAACCTTCAAACAATTTCGAGAAGAAGCTGAAAAAACATTGAAAATTAAAGAACAAGTTGATTCAAGAAAGCAAGAATTTGCAAAAACTTACACCAGTGCCGTCGTCAAATCAAGTGGTAAAAGAAAGCCAAAATCCGGAAGTGTAATATTCGAACAAAGTCCTTGACATCGAACACAGTTATTTTAATTGATTTAACTTAAAACTTTGTGTATTAATTTATTACTTCAAGATCTTTACAGCTTCCCCCTCGATTAAAAATGGCCTCTCGTTTTTCTTTATTACCCATATTATTGACCCCCAAAATTTTCTTCCGTCTTTTCTTTTACAAGTGTGTTATTTCTTTTTCTTCAGTTGCTTTTTCTTGTATACTTTTGTTTTTGTTTTGAAAACATACACACAAAAACATAAAAATATTTTTAAAAAACAACAACTTTTTTTCTATTTTCTTTTAAAAAAAAGCATTACAAAAAATTTTTTTAATTTTTTTTTAACATTACAAGTTATATAAAAATTTTTAAAAGATAAACGATTATTTATTTATTCCTACCATCTTTTTCAAAGATGTGTCAATATTCTTCTTCAGATTCTTGATATTGTTTTTTTAATTCTTTTCCTCTTGATCTTCTAGTGATCTTTGAAATAGGATCACAATGTTGACACTTGTGATCCTGTTTCATTTCTGCGGTGACCCGCAGAAACGCACACTTTGTCCGTTTGTCTTTTATTGTAATATTTACTCTTAGCGCGACAATGCTTGCTTCTTTTTCTTTCCTCTAAAAGCTTGCATACTTTTATCGTCGTTGCTTTGAGAGTTGTTCGTTTATATCGTTGTTGATTTATAATATATTTATTCATCTTAATAAATATCGTTCTTGTTATAATTGGGTTATAACAATTTGGTGAACGAGAGTGAATCTATATGGTATTGGATTCCACTCGCTGCTCGTGATCTCTCTGCTCGTTTGCTGCTGGCTGATCGTGATCTTCAACCGATTTGGACATCGGTAAAAATTGGTTTACCACGTTTATACGTTTTATTTTCTTTTCTGAGCTATTAGAACGTTTTAAGTTAGGCAAACTTATAATCTTTAACGTCTCTAACAATCACGTGTTATTCAGATACGCTGATTGCATCAAAAGGAAAAAGAAAGTGGTTCAATCAACTCAACTTCAACAACTGCAATATACTTTATTATTTGTTGCATAAGTCATCAGTGGTCTGAAATAATACCTAAGGGCTTATACATCAGATAATTTAGATATATTGTAGTTCCTCAACTTCAACAACGAAACTCACAACTTCAAAAATGGGTGATTCGACCAAAAAGACGACAGATCCTTCTCTTACATCTTCTGGTACTCCTTCAACAGTTACAACAGCTGCATCTGCTGCTCCTCCAACGCAAAAGATTTTTCCAACTCTACCACCATTTACACCTGATCCATCAAAACCTACAGGTGCTTCAACATGGCTGGAACGAGTCGAAATAAAACTCACATTTTGTAATGGTATTACAGATGAAGAAAAGATTCGTTGGGTGTGCTGTTCTTTGGATGAAGACTCTTTCGAAAGAATACAACGTGCTCTTCTTCCAGCAAAGATTACAACATATGCCGATTGGGATGGATTCAAAACCACATTTATTGGTCTATACGACACTCAAAGATCGTTATTTGCAGATCGTTATGCTGCTCTCAAAATCCAATGGGATGGCCCAGCACAAGAGCCTATCCGTGAATTTGTTGCTCAAGTTCGTCAAGCTGTTACACTCTTCAAATGTGCTGAATTCGGAGACAATGAACTTTCAACAATGTTGCTTTTAACTGCTATGAAAGCTCCAGCATTGGAATCTCTTCGCTCTTTATTACTGAATGCTTTGATTAAGAATCCAAAAGCTGATCATGGAGATGTAACTACATTATTGGATAACGCTCTCATGACTGAAAGGGATCAAAAGTTACCTGAAGAACGCCAACTAAATGCTGTAAAGAAACTTCAACCTAATCATCAAAGAAAAGCTGTTCGTAAACCTCAACATACAAGTCCATCACAAGCATCATCTTCAAAACCACCTCCTTCACCATGTTTTGGCTGTGGTGGTCCACATTGGAATCGGGATTGTCCTTACAAGGAATCGAAATGTAACGAATGTGGAATAAAAGGCCATTTAGCAAAAATGTGCCCCAAGAAAGGCAATGCTCCTCGTGGTGGTCGTGTTCAATCATCGAATACAGTATCTGGGAAAAAGCATTTCAAGAAATATGTTGGTACAGTTCGTGTATTACACTTTAATACTACATCTTCTGTTGTTAATCGACAATACCTTGATGTATCAATCAATGGAACAACAATCAAGCTGCAATGGGATACCGGAGCGGATATGACTATCCTTACTCCTCGTGATTATCGCTGTTGTGGCTCTCTAAAACTTCAAACTTCTTCTGTTAAAGCTTGTACAGCAAACAAAGAAAGAATAAAGTTCAAAGGATACTTCAATGCTATGGTGAAATGCAAGAATGTTTCAAAGCAAATGGCAATACATGTAGCAGAAATACCTGGATCTCTTCTTGGATTAGATTTTTGTGATACAATGGAGGTACAATTTACTCCAAATGCAACCGCAACTGTTGCTACGGTATCAACACCAACATCTACAGTATCTGCTTCATCAAAAACAACGTCATCATCAATCAAAGATGATTCAGTTCAAGTATCAACTGCAACATCAACAAGAAATGATGTTTCTTCAAAAGCTACAACACCAGGTAGCCGAACATCATCTTCATCGAAACCTTTGGTATACTGTAAGGCGGCAGTACCTATCTCTTCACATACTCCAAAGGTACAACATCAACCAACGACCTCAAATGGTTCAACAGCAAGCACCAAAGCTGTTATCGAACAACTTCGACGCAAAGAAGACGAAGATATTGATGAAGCGTCTGCAACTCAATCAATGGTCAACTCCATTTCAAGGTTACCTGTATCTTCAAAAGATATTGTTGAATCTTATAAAGCTGATCCTTATGCTCAAGATATCCTTGCTCAACTTCAATCTGGCAAGCCTCGTGATACAAACATCAACCGTTTTTCTCTCATCAGTGATGTTATCCATATGCAAGATCGGGTCTACATTCCTACAGTACTTCGATCTGCTATTCTTGAACAACTGCACGTTGGCCACAATGGAATCTCCAGAACGAAGGCTCTTGCTCGACAACATTGTTTTTGGCCTGGTATTTCAAAAGATATCGAAAAGATGATTGCGGGTTGCTATGAATGTATTCAAGCTTCTAATACACCAATCAAAGCAACGTTAGCTTCATGGCCTATGTCCCTTCGTCCTGGACAACGTGTTCACCTCGACTTTGCTGGTCCACTTCATGGATATATGGTGCTAATAATTGTTGATAGTTATTCGAAATGGATTGATGCTCAACCAATGAAAAACGCTACAGCGTATGCAACGCTCAAGGTCCTTCTTCGATATGCTGCAGATAATGGAATGCCTCAATTACTTGTCTCGGATAATGGTACTCAATTTACCTCCAAGCAATTTCAACAATTCTGCAAAGAAAACGGCATCAAGCATCGAACTTCACCTGTTTATCACCCACAATCAAATGGCCAAGCTGAAAAGATGGTACAAGTCTATAAAAACTTTATCAAGAAGAAAGCTTTGGAATCTGGTAACAATCCCTTCGACATCCATCTTGCAACGTCACAGTTCTTGTGTTGTTACCGTACTACACCAAATACAGCTACACCTGGTAACTGTACACCTGCAAAAGCCCATTTGGGACGTGAACTTCGAACCATTTTGGATCAAATTCGTCCTCAAGTCGTTGAGATACTTTCTGAAAATGTTTCTCAAAATGATTCATTCAATCGTCAGCATGGAGCTCGAAAAAGAAAATTTTTTGTCAAGGATACTGTATTTTATCGACTCAAAAATGGTACTTCATGGATCGCAGCCACAGTAGCCGCTCGGCTTGGCAAGCGATTGTATCTTCTATCAAACACTGCAAATGGAAAAGATATTCGGGTACATGCAAATCAAATCAAGAATCGAATTGTTGCTCCACCATCAAACAGTTCTTTGAAATTTCTTAAATCTCCAAATGACTTCGATTATGCTCAAGATTCTATGGATGATTATCACTCAATGATTCAAGGTCCATCAAGTCGTGCTTCTGAAAGTTCATGTTCTTTCCATACTGCTGAAGAATTATCATCAGATGATTCTACCGTAACTCAACCTGTTCCGCAATCTCCTCCTGCTCGTCGTCGTGGTCAAAGAACTCGTACTCAAACTCAACGTCTCAACATTGGAAAACTCAATACGAAAGCATACTGCTAAATCACTTAGGGTTTATTTCTTATTTTCTGTTGTATTTTAATTTCTTTAAAGTTAAGTAACTTTAAAGCTAAGCGGGGAGGAGTGCGGTGACCCGCAGAAACGCACACTTTGTCCGTTTGTCTTTTATTGTAATATTTACTCTTAGCGCGACAATGCTTGCTTCTTTTTCTTTCCTCTAAAAGCTTGCATACTTTTATCGTCGTTGCTTTGAGAGTTGTTCGTTTATATCGTTGTTGATTTATAATATATTTATTCATCTTAATAAATATCGTTCTTGTTATAATTGGGTTATAACAAATTCCAACACTTATTTTAATATGATTATGCTCCTTTTCTGTAGCTAAATCTTATAATAAACGCTAAAAGATTATAAACTTATAATATAAAGGTATAACTTTTTTTTGTGATCCAATCAATATTTATAAAAGTATAAAAAATTCAAACATAAAAACCACAAAAACATCAAATGTTTGCAATATTTAAGAGAGGCATTCGATAAAAATGAACGACCATCAAACAATCGCTGTTTAAAAATAGTTTCTTTTTTGCTGCAGCTTCAACTGAAAAAGCTTTGGTCGTAGAAAAGCAAAAAGACATGTTTTAGGAAAACAAAGGTGACTAAAGACAAAAAAAAATATATTCTAGTGTGCCATTTTCCTTTGATATTTATTTCTTTGCAGTCTATGTTTTTAAAAAAAAAGCAGCGATAAAACATATTCTTTCGCGTTTTTTAAAAAAATATAAACAACCACAAAATATTTTTTCGCCTTTTTTTTCATATTTATATTGATGTATAAAAATTGCAATAGTTCGAAGATTTTTACGTTCCGTTTAGAGTTTTTGAATATTTTATTATTGATCTTTATTATAAAAATATAAAAATAATATACAACTTGAATGTTTGTAACATTTTTATTACTGCAAAAGTGGAGCTTTTTCGTATTTTCGACGAAAAAAGAATATGAAATCATTATTAATAAAAGTAATGTAATATGTATTTTTTCAGTTTTTATTAATTTTTCGATAGTTAAAAACGTAATTTATGGAATAAAATTGTATCAGGTCGTTCAGAAAGTTTTTTCACTTTTTGAATTTTTTTTGCATCTGGCAAGGAAAAAAATGACAAAACTTTCTGAACGACCTGGTAAAAATACATTTTTCATAAATATCAAAATTTTAAACAAGCTTTTTCTCAAACACAAAAGATTTTAAGCAGTAAAATGATACAAAAATGTCAAATAAAAATTTTGTCTGCTTTTTTATTATCGTTTTTCAGGTTTTAATGATATTTATTACATAATATTTCAATGCTTTTTAAGTGTAATTGTTTGGGACAAAAATATCTTTTAAGCAAGAGCATGTAACTAAATTTCGCGTTTTTAACAAAATTATTATTGTTGTGTATACCTTTCTCTTGCTTTTTTGAAACGTTAAAACAAATCTATAGCAACAAGTTTCTTTTTTTTTCGTACTTGGGAAATCCTAAAATATTCAAAAGAGACCGAAAAATGCATTTTTGCACCATAATAAAAAATTTCCTGGACAATTAAAAAAAATTTTGTTTTTTAATTTTTTAGCTTCCAACCAGCTGCAAAACTTTTTTTAAACCAAAACAAAAAACATCATTTTACGAAAAAGTTCATCGATAAAAACGAACAAAAATATTGGAATATGTTAGTTTTCGTCGTCATTAAATGCGTTTATTACAAAAAATGCTTTTGGGAACAGCGATTAGTGTTAATCTTTTTTTCAATAATTTTGTAAATCGACAAACATTTTTGCTATTTCTTCATTTTTTTTAGCTGTCTTTTTCCATTTTAAAAATTATTGAAGCAGTATTATATTTTTAAGGGTTTTTGAATATTTTTATTATTAATATTTGTTGACAAAAAATAAAAGAAATATTTTTGGTTTGAAATATTAAAATTCGATTTAATTTTGCAAAAAATTTGGGCCAACATGGAAAACTTCATTTTTTATACAAAGCGACTTTTCTTGTTTTCAGCAACATGCTTAATTTAAAAAAGTAGATTTTGTCTTGAAAAATGGAAGATAAAAAACAAAAAAAACTGATGAAAAAAATTTTTGACTTTTCTGTGCCTTCAAATACGCCGTTCATCACGTACTGCATCAACAAACAGTTTAACTTTAATTTCATTAACAAAATGTCTTGATGGTTATCTATCCGTTATATCTGTTATTAATTTCAAAAAGTTTGTAACAAAAGAATTTTTTTGGTGAGACACATTTTTAACATTGAATTATAACTGCAAAAATTTTTTAAAAAAACAACTAAAAGGATAACTTTTGTTGATAAAAATATTGTATTTATTTGTATGTATTGGCAGTCGAGGATGGTTCTTATTCAACAAAATTGGAATCTCGAAAATCGATTTTTTTTCTTTATTATTTGTGTCAATGATTGTTTTGCTAAACTCAGGAAATGTAGTAGAGCAAAGAAATAAATCTGAAATCAAAATAAGTTTAGTTTACACAACTTTTTATTACTAAACTGATGTAAGCTTTTAAGAAATCAACGACATTTTTATAAATTAATGATTAATTGTAGTGAAGAATTGATACTTTCATGTAAAACTCATATTATATTATCTTTTGTAGAACTGCCAACCTTTTTATTTTTAAAATTTTTCAAAAATGTGAAATTGTAAGAATTCATCAAAATTTTTAATAATTAATGTAAAATATGCTAATTCTTTGTTTTTTTGTTACTGTTTCAAAATTTATTTTTCAGTTTTAAGACAAAAGACAACAGAAAAAGCCGAAGATTAAATTTTATTAAAATATTCAAATCTATAAAAAACTTGATAATTTTGATTACAAATATATATTTGATAATTTTCTCCAGCATGCTTTTTTATTAGATCTTTAATGAAAAAATGCCAAGGTTTGAATTTATACATGTGGAAATTTTGACAGCTGGCTTTTTTAAAGAAAAAGGACTCATCGATTTTTCTTCCTTTCTTTTTTCGTTTTTTTCGTTTTTTGGTTTACGTTTATGATTGTTTTGTGCTAAACTTCGGAAATGTAATAGAGCAAAGAAATAAATCTGAATCAAAAAAAGTGTAGTTTACTTAATTTTTTTTATTATAAAAATGGTGCAAGCTTTTAATAAATCAACGACATTTTAATAAATTAATGAGTAGTTGTAGTGAAGAATTGACACTTTTTAGATTACTGCTGTTGCAATTTTTTATAATAATTTTAACATTTACGAAAATACAGAAAACAAAATTTAAAGCCTTTTTGAAATGTTCAAAGTTTTTAAAGTAAAAAACAAAACAAAATTTATTACAAACAAAAAAAGATGTTTTTCCATAAACTTTTATTGCGATTTTGGCGCAAAAAAGTTGAATGTGGTTGGGTTTTTACGTTATGTAACATTTGACAGCGAAATTATAAAACGCCCAAATTTTACAATGTTTCTCTTTTTTCTGTAAAGTAAAATCTTTAACAAAAAAATTCAGCAATATGCATTTTTTTGTTTTTGAATATTTTGTTATTCTTATAAAAATAAAATAAATATTATATTAAAACTTAAAACTTATTCTTTGTAATTTACGAAAAATTACAAAGAATACAAGAAAAGTTCAGACAACGTTAATTATTTAAAAACACAGCTGCATTTATTTCATAAAGTTGCTAAAATTTTTGAAAAATAAATTCTGTCCTGAAAAGTTAAGAATAATAAATACATACATCAAATACAGCGGTTCATTTATTTTTGTAATAAAATTCCTCAATTTTCATTTTTTAAATTGTTATAAAAATTAAATGAGATGCCGATACTTTTCAAAAAAGATTTTTTCAAAGTTATAAATCTTAGTTCAATTCATATTGTATCACTTTTCATTGAAATGTTAACTTTTTTTATCTTTAATATTTTCCGTAAATGTAAAATTGTGAAAATTGAACAAAATTTTTAATAAATAATGTTCCAAAGTTTTTATTCTCTTTATTTTTTATTTTCAAATTTGTTTTACAGTAAAAAAAAACCAAAGACAACAGAAAATTCAAAGATAAAAACATTTTCAAAATATTAAAATAAAAAACTTATTTGACAACTTACAAAAAATTTGATCGTTTTCTCTTTTAACAAAAAATTTATTGGATAATTTTGCGTTTCAATATGTTAAAATTAACAGCCGGCTAAAAATAAAAAAAAATAAAAGCTTTTTTCTTCCTTTTCTGACCATTTTTTTAATGCAACGTTTTTGATTTTCTTTTTAATGTTTTTTTTCTAGAACAATTTTTAGATGGTTTCGTTTTTATTAAATAAATTTCTATAATTTCGTAAATAAAATTTTAGGTTTTTTGAATATTTTAATTGTTGCTTCTTTAAAATGTTTGATTTTTACAACATATTAGTTTATCTTAATGTATAAAAAAGTTCTTCTTGTTCCCATAAACTGTACACAGGGACGACAAGCATTATTTATAAATGTGGTTTTTTTCTTTTTCATGACTTGAAAAATTTAAAATTTTTATAAAGAGAGAGTCTTTTCACGAAAATCCATTCAAATTGTATTTACAAAATTTTTAAACTTTAAAAAAATAGAAAACCTGAATAATGATGGAATCTGCCACAGCAAATTTTTCAAATCTATTTATATTATGTGAGCTGTAAAAAGACGTAAAACAAAAAGACCATCATAACAAAACACTGCGACTAAATTTTACCTTTTTTCATCGTCCGTACCATTTTTCATTTAAGTATATTTTTTCCTATGCTTTTGCAAGTTTTGAAATATTTTCCTTTTTCTATTTTTGCGGTTGTAAAAATTAGTCCATTAAAGCGCATAAGTAACTGATATCAAATTGCAAAGTAGTGCTTTTTCTATGTAAAAAAACTTTGTGAAGAATTAAGAAATTCGTCACTTTTAGTAATTAAAATTTGTAATCTTTATTTTGAATATTTCGTTGTTAAAATTTGTTTGAAAAATACAGATATAATTTAAAAAAAATTTAATTTGTATTTTAAATTGATTGATTTCAATATGAAATTAGTTGGAGCTCAACAAGTTGAACTTTTTTTTAATTTTTAGTTTAGTGAAGTTTAAATTATTTACATTTTTTTACTAATGATCATCAGAATATAAGTTTTCTTTTTAAAACAAATTGTTCCGTTTTATTATGGCAAATATATTTTTTTGCAGTTATTAAATGATTTTTTAGCAAGTTTTAGAAAACTGAAATATTCAAATAAAGTCTAAAAAAATAAAGTGTTGCATTTTGGCATATGAAATAAAAAATATTAAAAAAATTTTGGAGCAAAAAACTTTTTTTTGAAAAAACGCAAAGAAATGAAAAGAGCAATTTTTTGTCTGATATTTCAAAAGAAAAGCATATATTTCGAAAAAGCAAAAGACAAAAATAACATTTGGATTGCTGTGGGCGTCTGAAAAGAAAAAACGTTGTTCAAAAAAAAGAGAAAAACGAGCCTTTATAAAAAAGATTTTTTCGTATTTATTTAAAGCGTTTTTTTGCTGAAGAGAAATATTTTAATATTTTAATTGAAAGAATTTTTTGTTCTAATATGCTTCTTTAAGTCTTTTTAAGTTCCTTGCAACAAAGACCCAAAGTGATATGGAAAAAGGAAAACAAATTAACAAGCAGGAAATAATCATTAATAAATTAATGTAAAAATATTTTTGTATCAATATACAAAGATTAAATTATTTAAATTTAACATCTTTACATAATACATAAACTTTTAAAAAAATTAATAAACAGTGTTTTGCAACATGAATTATATCTGTTATCATAAAACCAAAAATTTGAATCAGCACTGCATGAATAAATTTTTATAATAAGCTTTTATGCAAGGGTTTTAGAAACAATAATTTGTTTAGGGAAGAGCTATTTTTTTTAAAAATTCATTATTGTTATTTTCAATATTTAATAACTTTCTAAACTTTTTTAAAATGAGAAACGATCATTTTTTATCATTCAACTATTTGGACATTTTTTTGGATTAATGAATTTTAACCAATGTGTTGAATAAACAACAATCATTATTTACAAAAATCAACTGCAAAATAACTTTATAATTTATTGAAAAAATAAAAAATTTGGTTATGCGACAAACATTCTTATAAAAATTGTTTTTTGAATAATTTCATTCTTAAAAACTAAAATTATTATAATTAAAAACTAAACACTTAAATAAATTACAAAATATCGAACTAATTTCTAACACAATTTTGTTTATTCAAACTACTTCAATTCCTTTAAAAAACTATTTTTTTATGTTTAATATTTTTTTGAAAGTGTTTTCTTTCATTAATTCGCAGTAATTTTTAAAAGTTATGTTTTAATAATGAATCCCAAATTGATGATACTATACATGTTGTAAAAAGGGATGTTAAATTTCCGTTTATAAAAAATCTTTGCAATCATATTTGAATATGTTTATATTTGTTAAATGCGATGTTTAATAAACATATTATTTATCGAAAATTCATACATTAACAACCTTTTTTTGTAAGGTCTTTTGATCTTTAAATTTTTTAACAATAATTAAAAAATTCAAAAGTCAAAATGTCACATTAATTTTTTAATAATAAAGAAAGACAGAAAAAATCAGTGAAAAAATTATTTTGCAACAAAAACTATCGAATATTTTGTCATCGCCCTTTTGTGTGGAAATATAATTATAAAAAACATAGATTGCAAAAAAACAATTGTTTTTGACATTTTAAAATCTTTTTTTTCAGAAAGAAAAAAATTCGTTATCGTCCATTTTTTTAACACATGCTTGCTCCAAAAAAGGGGTCAGCATTGAAAAAAAAAATGATGTTGCTTTCGTTCAACTAAAAAATTTCCG
Organism: Panagrolaimus sp. PS1159; assembly: GCA_963922195.1. NCBI lineage: Eukaryota > Metazoa > Nematoda > Chromadorea > Rhabditida > Panagrolaimidae > Panagrolaimus > Panagrolaimus sp. PS1159. The sequence continues at coordinate 59,622 of CAWUHW010000042.1, forward strand.
CATTTCTTTACTGCCCAATTTTCTTTTCCAAAGAAATATTTTTTTATCAATTTTTTTGCTGGTTTTTTAATCTTTTATTAATTTTATTCGCTGGTGAAAAACATATATTTATTAAGGGGCAAATATAAAATCAAATAACATGTAATTTTAGATATTATTTCTCCATTTCAAGGAACTTTTGAAGCAATATTTAAAAAATTTAATTCGCTTAATTTTAACAAAGTAATTAATTTATGAAAAATTTAAACTGACAGAATTTTAGCAGTAAAATTTTAAAAACGTAAAATGTTCCAAAGCGGGATAATAATTAGGAAGAATAATAAGTGATATTTATAAAGGATTCTAATTCTGAATCCAGGATTCATAAGCGGAATCTGGTGCCAATAATTCATTTTTCGTGCATTCAATTTGGATAAAGAAACACTGCTGCTCATTTTATCCATCAAAAAGTTTTTCTGCTATCAACTAATCAGATTTATCGGTAGTTTTTGTACTTAATGCTTCTTTATTTTTAAATAAATTTCATATGCTGTAAAAATGTTTGTAATTACATTTTATAAATAATGTTTGACAAGCCTTTTGCTTTGGTATATTTGTGTTTTTCCATTGCAAAGAAACAAAACTATTTTGCGAATGAAAAAAAATATAAAATTCTGTTAAATTTAATATGTAATTTTAGAGATTATAAAATATTAAAAAACTTTTATCCCTTTTATTTGATAGATTTGAGACAAAATCAATTTGTCCTTTTTCTAGCCCCGAGCTTTCCATGGTCATCTGTATGATTAAAAGCCAAGTATTTTATCGTAATCTCCCCACTTTTTTACATATACATCAATCCTTTTCAAAAACAAGGAAAAAATTCAGAATCCGGATTCTGTAGGCTTCAGAATCTAAAATGAACAAAAATAAACTATTTCATCATAATCAGCACTTTTTTTACCCTAGACCCAACCCTTATCCCCTGTTCGGCTCATATTTTTTTATTTTCGGATTCTGAATCCGAGATTCTGAAGCCAGAAAATTTTTTGAATCCCTGAAACCTATTTCGTCAGATTCCCCATATTTGTTTACCCCAGATTCATATTTAAAAAATCGTTCAACGCAAAAATCATTTGTTCGGATTCTGATTCCGAGATTCTAAAGCCAGATCATATTTTAAATCCTCGCCGTATATTTCATTGTAATCACCATATTTTTTTACCTCAGATTCATTTTTTTTAAAATTGTTCAACGAAAAAATCGTATTTTCGGATTCTGAATCCGGCCTTCAGAATCCTCGGAACCCGATATTTAAACTTCATTAATATCATAGACTTTGTTATTAATTAATTATAAGCATTTTCTTTACATCAAAATACTGTCAATGGTTTTAAAAAAATGGTTTGATCTCGGACTGTACAGAGTTTGGTATTCAGAATCCTAAGAATCTGGAAATGCCGAGAAAATCCCAAAACACTTATATTCTGTCAGATGAATGTCTTGGGGACCACAACAGACAATATTAACCTTTTAAACACAAAAATTCTATTTTTATTTTAGCTCGTTCATCAAAAATTTTCAGAAATTCTGGTCCCGCCACGAAAATGCTCCAGAATCCTATGAAAAGTTCAAGTGTTACAAAAAAGCGTCATTGCACCTTCTGACCGAGATGACAGGCTACCTTCATGCAAAAATTCAGATTTTTAGAGGCCTTTATTTCAAAATGCCATCAAAAAAACCGTTTGACAAAACTTTCTGAACGACCTGGTGTAAAAAAGCGGAAAAAAGCGGAAATTTTCAGATTGACGTTTTAAACGTTAATAAAGTGCTAAAAATGAGTGAAATGATAAAAAAAGGATGTAATAAATTATTTGGAATCTGAAAAAATATTAAAAATTTTTTTTTGGATTCTGAAAGCGGATTCTGTAGCCTTCTGAATCCTCAAAACACGATTTTTTTCTTTCAAGAAAGTAAAAATATGTTTCTGGGGTAAAAAAATGTGCTAATCACGATGAAATATATGGCGGGGATTCAAAAAAATGTTAAGGCTTCTGAATTATGGATTCTGAATCCCGAAATTACAAAAATATGATCTGAACGGGGAAAAAGGGTTGATTCTGGGGTAGTCGACTACGGCGATCATGATGAAATATATGGTGGCTCCAGAATTATTGAAGGATTCTGATGCCACCAAAACGTGACTTCAGAAGTCAAAAATATTTTTTTTCACAAAAAGCTAGATTTTAGGGCAGAATTTTATGGGGAATACGATGACATGGTTTTTAATATTTTTTTGAGGATTCTGGAGCCGACAAAGCCTTCTGAATCTGAAAAAAATTATTTTTCAGGAAATTTATCATTTCTGGTCAGATTTTTATGGGGATAACGATAAAATATGTTTCATCCGAGAAAATATGTTGATTAAATTGATAACCAGTTGCACAGTACCATGCATGATGTTGCATTCTACGTTCTTGATTCGTTGCAGAAATAACTTGCACTTTTTTAGCTTTTTTCCATTTAAAACCCAAAATTTGAATTCGGTAACGAATTTGGCGTAAAGTTAAATAATAACCTTTAAGAATTAAAGCTTTTCGAATTTCTTTCTTACTGTTAGTGTTATTATTTATAATCATTTTATTAATTGTTTGAACCACAGGTGAATACGCAGCAAGGCCGCTTCTCTTTCTGTTAATAAGCTTTCCAGTTTCATCAATTCTTTCTTTATTGTAAACAACAGCATATCTCGAAACATTTAAGGCTTTACTAGTTGCACGAATAGAACGACCTTGAAGTAAATAATTATAGGTTTGATGCCTTGTAGCTATTGGCATCCAACTTGCTGGCATGATAAAGCCGTCGCAAATAAAATAAATTCACAACAAATTGATTCAACAACACTTTTCAAAAAGAAAAAGCCACAGAGGTGATGATCAAAATTTTTTGCCCTTTAGAGGAGCAAACAGCCGGACAAAACTCTTTGTTCTTCTTTGCACTATTTCAACAAATGCGGCGCCGTTGAAAAAAAACATAAAGAAAAGAAAAAACAAATGAACGATTTCAATCCTTAAAAAAAGCACTTTCAAAACCCGAAAAATATTTTGTTTGCAAAAAATGATTTTTTTATGGATTCCGAAGGCAAAAACGCGCTCCAGAATCCATAAAATTGTTTAAAAATGATTTTATCGTAATCCCCATAAACATCTGACCAGAAATGATAAATTTCCTGAAAAATAATTTTTTTCAAATTCAGAAGGCTTTGTCGGCTCCAGAATCCTCAAAAAAATATTAAAAACCATGTCATCGTATTCCCCATAAAATTCTGCCCTAAAATCTAGCTTTTTGTGAAAAAAAATATTTTTGACTTCTGAAGTCACGTTTTGGTGGCATCAGAATCCTTCAATAATTCTGGAGCCACCATATATTTCATCATGATCGCCGTAGTCGACTACCCCAGAATCAACCCTTTTTCCCCGTTCAGATCATATTTTTGTATTTTCGGGATTCAGAATCCATAATTCAGAAGCCTTAACATTTTTTTGAATCCCCGCCATATATTTCATCGTGATTAGCACATTTTTTTACCCTAGAAACATATTTTTACTTTCTTGAAAGAAAAAAATCGTGTTTTGAGGATTCAGAAGGCTACAGAATCCGCTTTCAGAATCCAAAAAAAAATTTTTAATATTTTTTCAGATTCCAAATAATTTATTACATCCTTTTTTTATCATTTCACTCATTTTTAGCACTTTATTAACGTTTAAAACGTCAATCTGAAAATTTCCGCTTTTTTATAAGGAGAAAGCGGCAGCAGAAATTTGGGATACCATTTTTTTTTACTCCAAAAAATACTTTTTTTACTCCAAGAAAAAAGTGTACTCCAAAAAATACTTTTTTTTACTCCAAGAAAAAAGTGTACTCCAAAAAATACTTTTTTTTACTCCAAGAAAAAATTGTACTCCAAAAAATACTTTTTTTTACTCCAAGAAAAAAGCTTACTCCAAAAAATACTTTTTTTACTCCAAGAAAAAAGCTTACTCCAAAAAATACTTTTTTTTACTCCAAGAAAAAATTGTACTCCAAAAAATACTTTTTTTTACTCCAAGAAAAAAGCTTACTCCAAAAAATACTTTTTTTACTCCAAGAAAAAAGCTTACTCCAAAAAATACTTTTTTTACTCCAAGAAAAAAATTTATTCCAAAAAATACTTGTAAATGTAAAACAATTTTTCTTTGTATTGACTACAAAAGAGGATAACAAATTTTAGAACAATAACATAAAAAAAAGAAAAAAAAGAAAACGTTGATTTTAATTACGTGCTAAAGCTTGTCCTGGTTGTGCAATCTTTGGCCTTCCACGAGTACGAGGACCTTCGATAAGAATACTTGTAATTCGTTCAGGAAATTGACAATATTTTAATTTACAAGCTAAAACAAGAGAATGTTTGCATACTTGCTTCTTAGATCCAATACAACAAGAACGAAATATAACATTTGGAAAAACAGTTGATTTACGAAGAAAATAACATGTTTCAATAACTTTTAAATAATGTTGCCAATCATCAAAATTCAATTCTCGACGAGCTTTAACAGCTTCATCGAATCCATCAGGAAGCTTTGATGATTGAATAAAATATTCAGACCCATTTTCATATACTTTTATTTGAGGCTAAAATAAGGAAAATGTTGCTGTATTATGGTAAAACAAAAATTTACTTGTAATTTTTTGTATTCAAATGCTTTTTGATAATCTTTGTCTGATATTTTAAGATTATCATTTTCACATTCAGGAGATTCACCATATAACACGTGAAAAACAAAAACTATTTTGAACTTGTCAAAAAAACGTCGATGAATGCTTAAATTGGAAATTTCCATTTGCAAAAACAGCATTGTCTTAAAAAAAGACCAAAAAGTGGAAAAATGTTTTCCAATTTAAGCATTCATTTAAAAAAAGACCAAAAAGTGGAAAAAACTTTTCCATTTTAAGCATTGGTTGAAAAAAAGACAAAAAACTGGAAAAAACTTTTCCATTTTAAGCATTCAAAAATAAAAAGACAAAAACGTGGAAAAAACTTTTCCATTTTAAGCATTCAAAAATAAAAAGACAAAAAAGTGGAAAAAACTTTTCCATTTTAAGCATTCATCAGAGAAAAAACTAAAAAACACAAACATTTCCAAAAAAGCATCATCAAAAAGTGGAAATCGAAAATTTCCAAAAATGCATCATCAAAAATTGGAAATGCACATTTCTGAAAATGCATCATCAAAAATTGGAAATGACCATTTCCAAAAAAGCATGATCAAAAAATGGAAATGACCATTTCCAAAAAAGCATGATCAAAAAATGGAAATGACCATTTCCAAAAAAGCATGATCAAAAAATGGAAATGACCATTTCCAAAAAAGCATGATCAAAAAATGGAAATGACGATTTCCAAAAAAGCATGATCAAAAAATGGAAATGACCATTTCCAAAAAAGCATGATCAAAAAATGGAAATGACCATTTCCAAAAAAGCATGATCAAAAAATGGAAATGACCATTTCCAAAAAAGCATGATCAAAAAATGGAAATGACCATTTCCAAAAAAGCATGATCAAAAAATGGAAATGACGATTTCCAAAAAAGCATGATCAAAACATGGAAATCGAAAAAGATAAAGTTTGTTTTTAACGTAAAAAACTAAACAAACTAACAACTAATTTAATAACAGTAAAAACAAAAATTTAATATAAAAACAAACTTAAGGAGTATCAAGATGACTTTCGATTGCAGGAGTTGAAACAGGAGTTAAGGAACATGTACTTAAAGATGTATCAGAGTTTTTTTGAGAACCTTGCATCATTGACAAAATTTTTTCTCGTTGTTGTGATCACATCATGATGAAAATAAGACGAATGTGACGATGGATACAGATTTAAACATAGAGAAACTTTTGTTTAATTGGTCAAGAACTATAATCGCCAAAATAATAATACTCTTAAAAAATAAAGTTAACCTGAACATGGAGGAAACAACACAACAAACTTCTGTAAGCTTGCAACTTTTCATCAGCCATTTAAATATTTTCAGCAACAAATTCTGTTAAACTAGTATGAGCAATCTATAAAAGGCAAAACTAAACACGTTACATTGATTAAAAAAATTTAATTGCTTACCGTAGTGTCATTATGTGGATCTGGATAATCAACATCGCTAGCAACTTATTTAATAACAATAAAATTTTGATTCATTTATTAATTGTAACCAACAATTTCAGATTCTTGTTCCTTAATTTTAATAATTGATCTTGCAACATCTTCATTTGCTTCAGTATTTATGGGTGCAATGCAATTCGCGGAATGACTAAGTTTTGACTTACAATTATTCGCGGTGGGAATAAAATGACTAAGACATTTTGCCAAACTGAAAAGCGTTAGTTACTTTTTTCAAAATTTTTAGTAACTGATTTGGTTACTTAGTTTTTGTTAATTTTATTACTGCATATTAAATAAAGTTTTACATTATGTTTATATATGTAATTAAACAACAGATTACCTAGGTGTACACCAACTGAATGTTTAAAACGAAGAAAAATATATCCAAACAAAAGTGTTTATACTTATGTAACTATTCGGCATTTTTTTTTAAAATTTGGTTTGTGATTTAAAGTTAGTGTTGCGGCATTGCACAGATAAAATTAATTAACCATAATTTATTATTGTTCACATGTGTTGTCATGTAATTCATCAGAGGTAGATACCTGTGATGAATTACTTGATCAACTTGCTGTTAGCAAAGTGATGCATAGATAAATCCAAATTTTGTTTAGATTGGTTTAAATGATTACTTCGTTATTTATAACAAAGAAATGTGGATTAATATTCCATTTGAATCTGATTTACCTGTTGAAAAAATTGTTATTATTCCAGTTATTGATACAGAAATTATTGATTCTTCAGTTCAAAAAGAACGACTTGTAACGTTTCATTCAAAGAAGACAAAAGTTACTGTTAAAGTTGATATTCATTCATGCTTTGAATTTAGTGTCGAACCTTTTGATGGAGTTGATTTGAATGAAGAATTACCATATCGAGATAATTCACAACCATTTTTCATTAAAACTTCATCGCTTCCTCGAATTGTTTTTGATGAAGAAAGCTTTTATGTTGCTTACTTGAAAGTGGTTTCGAAAGTTTCATTCAAAATTATAATAGTACATAGTAGTGTATGTTTGTTTAGTTTTTTAAAAGTTTATTTTATTTTTAGATGTCTATAAAACTCTTATCTTTATTTCTTTTGCTGAAGCATTTATTGGAAAAATAGCTATGGAAATGTTAAAAGATCAAGCTGAAGTTGTTATCCATGGTAAATTTCATATTCACCGTGTTCTCTTTGTACAAATTTGTGTTTCAGCTCTCGTTAAAGAGGTCGCTGGTTCGATTCCAGCTTCGAGCAAGAGAACATTTTTTCGGATTATTCATTATTTACCAAACATGGCAAGCGTAAAAATTCGAGACTAGCCTTCAATGAGCAGGTCCGAGTTTTACGCCTCTGTCATGACTTTCAAAAATTTCACCTCTGTTCTCGAGTTCTTATAGCTCAGTGGTAGAGCACTTGGCCGGAAACCAAGAGGTCGCTGGTTCGATTCCAGCTTCGAGCAAGAGAACATTTTTTCGGATTATTCATTATTTACCAAACATGGCAAGCGTAAAAATTCGAGACTAGCCTTCAATGAGCAGGTCCGAGTTTTACGCCTCTGTCATGACTTTCAAAAATTTCACCTCTGTTCTCGAGTTCTTATAGCTCAGTGGTAGAGCACTTGGCCGGAAACCAAGAGGTCGCTGGTTCGATTCCAGCTTCGAGCAAGAGAACATTTTTTCGGATTATTCATTATTTACCAAACATGGCAAGCGTAAAAATTCGAGACTAGCCTTCAATGAGCAGGTCCGAGTTTTACGCCTCTGTCATGACTTTCAAAAATTTCACCTCTGTTCTCGAGTTCTTATAGCTCAGTGGTAGAGCACTTGGCCGGAAACCAAGAGGTCGCTGGTTCGATTCCAGCTTCGAGCAAGAGAACATTTTTTCGGATTATTCATTATTTCATCCGTTTTTTTTGCTGTGATTATTTAATCTGTTGTTAATTTTCAGTATTATTTTTACTTTTATTTGTTATTTTTATTCTTGATTTCTATTTGGGATAAAATTCAAGCAGAAGAACTTCAATTAAATACTGAAGCAAATGAAGATGTTGCAAGATCAATTATTAATATTAATGAACATGAATCTGTATTTAAATGGCTGATGAAAAGTTGCAAGCTTATAGAAATTTGTTGTGTTGTTTTCTCCATGTTCATGTTAACTTTATTTTTTAAGAGTATTATTATTTTGGTGATTATAGTTCTTGACCAATTAAACAAAAGTTTCTCTATGTTTAAATCTGTATCCATCGTCACATTCGTCTTATTTTCATCATGATGTGATCACAACAACGAGAAAAAATTTTGTCAATGATGCAAGGTTCTCAAAAAAACTCTGATACATCTTTAAGTACATGTTCCTTAACTCCTGTTTCAACTCCTGCAATCGAAAGTCATCTTGATACTCCTTAAGTTTGTTTTTATATTAAATTTTTGTTTTTACTGTTATTAAATTAGTTGTTAGTTTGTTTAGTTTTTTACGTTAAAAACAAACTTTATCTTTTTCGATTTCCATGTTTTGATCATGCTTTTTTGGAAATGGTCATTTCCATTTTTTGATCATGCTTTTTTGGAAATGGTCATTTCCATTTTTTGATCATGCTTTTTTGGAAATGGTCATTTCCATTTTTTGATCATGCTTTTTTGGAAATGTTCATTTCCAATTTTTGATCATGCATTTTTGGTAAACACTTTTACAATTTAAGCATTGGTTGAAAAAAAGATTAAAAAGTGGAAAAAACTTTTCCAATTTAAGCATTAGTTGAAAAAAAGATAAAAAAGTGGAAAAAACTTTTCCATTTTAAGCATTATAAATAAAAAAGATGAAAATATGGAAAAAGTTTTTACAAATACAGCATTGGTTAAAAAAAAGATAAAAAAGTGGAAAAAACTTTTCCATTTTAAGCATTATTAAAAAATTTATTTCAATTTCCAATTTAAGCAGTCATCGACGTTTTTTTGACAAGTTCAAAAAAGTTTTTGTTTTTCACGTGTTATATAATTCAATTGCAGTGACAAGCTTTTTAAATAATTGTCGAACATTTAATCGTTTTCGAAGTGTTACCGTATCTTTAATGGTACAATTTTTTTTTTCAATGCCATTGTTAGTTGCGCCATAATCAGAACATCCTGTATACCATTTATTAAGTGGACCATCGATCCATTGTCGTTGAAAATAAGTAACAAATGATTCATCGATACCTTTGCAACGCCAATCTCGAATCATAATTTGTGAAGCAAGCATAAATTCATCAGGACTTATACAAGACTTTAATACATTTATATCACGATTAATAATCTTTTGAATATCTTTTGAAAAAGCTTTAATCCGTGGTCGAACATTATACTTTAAATGGAAGAAGCACATTAACCTTTGAACTTCATCACCAAAAACATCAGCAACAGCTTTACTAAATGAAGCAGCTCCATCTCCCATAACACAATGAGGAATGTAGTCGGATTCAGGATTGAATGTTTTAATATAAGTAAAAACAGCTTTATATGTTACAGTATTTTCTTCAGAAATTATTGAAATCGTTGTAACATGGAACTTTATATTGATATCAGAATATCCAGTAACCAAAAGTGGAAGACCATTCCATGTTATCTTAAATGTAACATCAGCTTGTAAATATCTTTGACTATGTTGTTGTGCCATTAAAAGTGGTGAAGTAAATGTTAAGATAAAATCTAACTTTCCAGTTTTTTTATTTTTACCAAGATTTTCATAATGTACGCAACATTTTTCAGGAAATTCATGATTTTGTGGAAAATTTTCTGCTTCTTCTTTGACTTCAAATTCACTAATTGAACCAGTTTCATTTTCTTTAATTTTCTGACGAGTTAAAAAATTATTAATTTGTCGAGCACCAAGGATGGGTTTATTTGCTTCCTAAAAAAGAACTCGTTTAATTTTACTGTGCTTGAAAATGACATACTTTCAACTTCATTTGCATCTGACCAGCAGTTAACGATTTATTTTCTAACATAAACTTCTTTGCATGATTATCTAACTTGGTTTTTTTTAAAGCAGAATGATCATGTCCGCAAGTTCTTTCTAATACAGTCCATTTTAAACTATCATACATTGTTTTAATTTTAATGGTATACTTGCATCCTCTTTTCATTTCTTTGCATTCAAATTCAGCTACTTCACATTTAGCACCTTGAGTTGTACGTTTATGAGTAAGTTCAGTTTCGAGAGATGCTTTATATTCTTCCAATTCAGCTTGAGATGATAAAATCTTTATTTCAGCATACTCATAGGAAATACGCTTCTTCTTTGCAACCGGTTCTTCTTCGTCAGCTTCTGATATATTAGTACCACCCAGAGCTGATTCATCAGATGTAAGACAAAAATTTGAACCATTACCTAAAAGTTAACTATATTAATTAAACTTAGGGGTTGTATCGGAAAAACGCTATATTTTATTTTTTAGCGGTTTCATATTATATAAAAAGCTTCTTAGACACCTTAATGCAAAATATTTTACCTTTTTGTCCTTCATCTGTACTATAATTATCTTCTGAAGGAGAATCACCATTACCAAATTCATCTAAAAAGAAAACGTATTTTAAATATATTTCCAGCACATTTGTATTCAAATTTGGTTATTAATCGCGGTAAGAAATATTAAAGCGATAAAGAGACACTAACGAGGTAGAGGCTAAAGTACATTTTTTGTTTGCATATGAACTTTAACTACGATGCCTTTTGACTGCTCCATTTCAAAAGAAATTAAAATATAATCATACCAAAATCTTCATCACTTTCATTATCTCCAAAATCTAAATCAATTACATGATCTCCCAAATCTACATCAAATTCATGATCTCGAACAGTTTGAGCAGCTTGAACAGCTTCATGATCTCGAACAGTTTGAACAGCTTGAACAGCTTCATGATCTCGAACAGTTTGAACAGCTTGAACGGCTTCATGATTTCCCAAATCTACATCAAATTCATGATCTCGAACAGTTTGAGCAGCTTCATGATCTCGAACAGTTTGAACAGCTTGAACGGCTTCATGATTTCCCAAATCTACATCAAATTCATGATCTCGAACAGTTTGAGCAGCTTGAACAGCTTCATGATCTCGAACAGTTTGAACAGCTTGAACGGCTTCATGATCTCCAAAATCTTCATTAGCATCAACAAAAATTTCGTCTTCTGTATCTAAATACAGAAATTTTAATTATCGATAACTTATACTTTTTTTATTACCTGATTCAAATGTAAAACCACGTCTTTGAGTTGGTTTAACACTCTCATTTGGATTGATTAATCGTTGGGATGCTTTAAATTGTGCAACTTCCGGTTCCATAGATTCTTCACTTTGTTGTCTATGAAATTCAAATGGATTCTGCAAATGCAAAATAAATTACAAACATTTTTTATTTTAACATTTGTAAACTTTTGATCTTACTACAGTGATAGACGTTGAAAAAATTTGATTTGAATTTTTCCATTTTTTAATTATTTTATTCTTTTTCAAACTTTTGTCACTTTTATCACCAAATGTATAAGATGCAGCTTCAGTTTCATTCAAATTTTCATAAGCTGCAATATGAAGAGAAAGGGTGCTATTATTGGGATTTGAAGGATTCTTTTCCTTCCAACACTTTTTAAATTCTTCTTCTTCATCGTCAATGAAGATAAAAGACTCCGAAATTTGTGGATTAAAAGACTTGTTTAATTTACTGCATGATTCAGATTTATGATTTTTATCATAAATATCAGATACAGTAGAATCTGGTGATTGAAATGCCGCTGCAGTCCCAGGAAAACATCTTAAATCCCAATATGCTCATAACTGATAATGGATCTGCTTTTTTATTTAAACGTCTCTAACACTTTTTACAATAATCTTTTAGCAATTCAAAAACAAAATTTATAATATGTTGTGGGACTGCAACAGTATGTTTACAACTATTGTTATCCTTGAATGATTTGCTAAGAGAATGCAGTGGAGCAGCTACATTTGAACATATACGATTCTTATTTAGATTGAAATTAGAATATAGTTTATCATTATTAATAAAAGAATTATCATTGGCAAAAGAACGATGCGTGTCCTGGTAAGACAATCCATCATCTTTTGTAGTCATTCTCTATGCACAATACAATCAAACTATCAGTTGTTGTAATCTGAAAGTCAAAGAAAAAGCGAATTAAGTTAAAATTTTTATTCAATTCATTTTAAAACTAAAAATCCCAATCAATACAATTGTTGACTATTTTTAACAAGTTGCTTACGAAATGAGTCGTTGAGAAAAAAAGGAGACTAAAGGAGCCTAAAAGAAGATAATAAGAATGATGCAATATTTCTGCAATTTGAATAAACACCTCCTCTCCATTTTCGTCTGTTTTTTGGAGTAAGCTTTTTTCTTGGAGTAAAAAAAAGTATTTTTTGGAGTACACTTTTTTCTTGGAGTAAAAAAAAGTATTTTTTGGAGTACACTTTTTTCTTGGAGTAAAAAAAAGTATTTTTTGGAGTACACTTTTTTCTTGGAGTAAAAAAAGTATTTTTTGGAGTAAACTTTTTTCTTGGAGTAAAAAAAGTATTTTTTGGAGTAAACTTTTTTCTTGGAGTAAAAAAAGTATTTTTTGGAGTAAGCTTTTTTCTTGGAGTAAAAAAAAGTATTTTTTGGAGTACACTTTTTTCTTGGAGTAAAAAAAGTATTTTTTGGAGTAAACTTTTTTCTTGGAGTAAAAAAAGTATTTTTTGGAGTAAAAAAAATATTGTCATTGTCACCCATTGTATGATCTTTCAACATCATTTTGTAAATACATTTGGAAACAAAATAAAATACAAGTCTGATTGACGAGCAAAAAATATCATACATTGGAAAAAATGTTTCAAGTGTTGTAAAAATTGCGTTTTGCTGTGGTTTTGCTTATTTAAATATTTTATTATTTATGAAATAATATTATAAAAGTAGAACAAATTTCGACTTCTTTAAATATGATAGCTTCAATTAAAAAACACCGATATATAAACGCAATTTTTTTGAAGTTATTTTCTGAAATCTTTTCATTACGTTTCTCCGATTTTGATAAATTATTTCACGTTTGAGCTGTTATTTGCGGTATAAAATGTGTCTGTTTGTATAGTAAATACTCTGTTTTAATAATCAGTTTTATAATGAGGCTATAAAAAAGCTTTGATCAAAAACCCATAATCAATTTTAGAAAGTATTTCGAGCAAAATGTGCAGCTCCGATTGCGACAACTTCATCGGGATGTACTTCACAACAATGCTTCGCATTCGGAAAAATTTTATAAAGTAAATTTTTCATCATTGGCATTCGACTCCCCCCGCCAACTTGTAGTATTTTATTAATTTGATTTGCAGTATATTTTGAATGATATAATGCAGATTGAATTGTGTTTCTGACTTTATTTAACAGTAACTCAGTCATTTTTTCAAATTCTTCTCGGGTAATTGGAATAAATCCATCCTGATTTCCATCGAAGTAATCAATATCCAAACTAAAAATGATGTATTTTGATGATTACATTATTAAACATAACTTACTTCGCACTATTACACTCTGAAAGCATTTCTTTAATTTCCTCGCATTTCGTCATTAACAAATATTTTTTACTATCTGCCACTGAAATGCCATATTTTGTATATAAAATGTTTTTAAAATGATAATTTAAAACAGTATCGAAATCTCTTCCTCCAAATTTCGAGTCACCAGTATTTGAAAGAATATGAATTTTACCATTTTTAATATTGAAAATGCAAACGTCCAATGTTCCACCACCAAGATCAAAAACCAAAACCTTCGAATTATTTGAAATTGGTCGATCATGGAAATATGCAAATGCAGCAGCAATAGGTTCTGGCAATAGTTCAACTTTCTCACATCCTGCGATTTTAGCAGCTTCTAATGTTGCATTTTTCTGAGCTTCGTTAAATGCAGCTGGAACAGTAATTACAACATTTGTAAGCGGTTTTCCTTGAAATTCTTCAGCTTTGCACTTTATGTATTGTAATAAATCAGCCGCAACTGTTTCAGGAGTTACGAATCCATCTTCAAAAATATTCTTTGTTTTATACTTTTTGATTTTTATGGATATTTTTCCATTGTCTTCAACAATTCCAAAAGGCCACAAGGAATCAATTTCAGTGTCGCTCTTACTTCTTCCAATTATCCTTTTTGAATCGAAAATTGTTGACTTTGAATGATATCGCAATCGGCTTATCACTATTTTGCCATATTTGACATTTTCTTCATCATATGCAACGTAGGAAGGTAACAATCTCTCTCCAGTATTATCCAGGGGGACAGTTGTTATTCCATTTATTCTATAAACCGCAGCACAACATCTTGAAGTTCCTAAATCTATGCCAAGTGCAGGTAAGTCAGCCCTAACAATTGTTTTCGGAATTGTAAAGGATTTGGCAATATCGGGATCTGCAGTTTGAATGGATAAATTTGGACTGCTGTTAAATTCTATGTAAAAAATTTGATTTGTGTCTACTCGGAATGTTAGACATATTTCTTCATAATTTGGCAATTGAAAACTTAAGCATTCTGACCATGAAGCCTAAAATTCAAATAATATTGCCTTTTGGATTTGAGTTTGTTAGTTTATAATAGAGTCATAACTTACGACTTCTAATGTCCCAAAATTTGTTTTTTTAATTTTTTGTGAAAAAAATAAAGGTAATTGTTGACCACATTCATAAGACTTAATCATTCTATTTTTTCTTTTTCTGTTTAGTTGAGAGTTTTGAATTAGTTTTAAGGTGATATCGTCTGTTGTATGATTTAATGCATCCAATTGAGCCAAGCGGTTATCACCGGCTGATATTCTTGCTTTAACCAAACTTCCTTTGCTGTCAGAATTTTCCTTGGTGATCATTAACACTTGACAGTCGGGAAATACAATATTAAAACGTGATGTATCAATTTTTTCACTATAAAGAACAATATTTGGTCCTTTACCCAACTGAGACGCTTTTACAACGAATTTCAAGTCACTCAGTTTTGAACTGTTAGCTCCCCAACAGCCAATGAATACGCCTTTATGGTCAATAATTTCCCATACTTGAAAATAACTAAGGTGATCATCATTATTACAACCGTGTATCCAAATAATTTCTCCATTTGAGAGTACATGTTTTATTTGTGACATTGTATATATATAAAGAGCTTCACTATTGTTTATCATTTCAACATTTTTAAATCCGTATTTTAATCCTTCCTCAATCAATTGTTTACGCATATCATTAGAGTATGCCGAATATACTGTAAAACAAAGGTATCCTAGTTGTTTCCCATTAGTTTTTGTTTTTATTTCTTCAAACACTGAATTTAATTTTTCAGGTTCATCTGGCGTAACTAAAAATGTTTAATAGAAATTTCATTGTAATAATTAAAAATAAACCCTTCATAATATTCATCTGATCAGTTCTTTGTTCATTTTCATCAAAATAATATAATTCTCCCTCCGTTAGAGTTACTCCAACGTGTACTACCATGGTTACAAAAATAATATCGCCCGAAATTTCTAATTCAAAAAAACGTTTTCCTTTCAGCAACAAATCAATGTTAAATTTTGAAGGTTTGACTTCTATTTTTCCTTTTTTTGCTTTATTAGATGTTGTATACAGCTGTTAGCAAGTAATAAAAAAATGAAAGAAAAAAATGTTGATAAAATTTTATCAGACTGAAAAAAGGAGCTTGGCTTTTATCACTAAAAATGCATACGCATTCAAACTGCAATAATCGAATGCATTAGTTTAAAGATGCGAAGAAACTTTTTTTATGTATATTTTTTAAAAGAGAAGAAATCAGAGAATAACATTATGTAAGCTGAAATAGGTAAAGAAACCAAAAAAAATGAATAAATACAGTTTTGTGAAAAGTCACAATACGTTAATTAATACTTGAAAAAAAGGAACACCGAGTTACACTCTAAAATTTTTGATATATTATTTCCAGTGCCGCAAATAGGTCGACCATAAGGTAGGGAAGGTTTGCCAACTTGGCAATGCCATGGAGAGTAGAGGTTTCTTTGAGAGATTTTCGAAAAATCTCATTTTTCCTAGTATGAATTTAATTTTTTCACACGCATAAACATTTTTTGTAAAAACGGACACGTCAGTTGATGCTAATGTGATTGAAACTATTTTTTTTGGTCGAAATCACTGATGTGTGTGTGTGGGTATGCAACAGTTTTTTTTGTGAAGTAAAAAAGATCGATGTATGAATTGTAAAATGTTCAAAAAATAAATGTCATCGTTACAAAAATTAATCGAAAACAAATGTTTCAACATTGAGATTTTAAAAGAGAAATTTTGAGAAGAAAGGAGACAACAAAGCGTAACACGGATGCTGATTTTTTTGTCGTTTCTTTTTTCACAAAGTTCTCTTTTTATCGATAAAAAAAAGTCCTTTGTTTTTGTTGTAAAAAGAAAGGAAAGAAAAAGAATAAAAAAGATTTTTTAAGTGAACCTTAAACGCTTGATGATTAAAAAATAACATTCTGAAAAAGACACAGGTATAATAATTTGGATTAATATAAATTTATTGTTTTTTCATTAGTAACGATCTTTCGGTTTATATCCGGCTTTCGGATCGATCTGTTAAACGCAAAAAGGTCAAAAGAAAATTTTGTCTGCTTTTTTATTATCGTTTTTCAGGTTTTAATGATATTTATTACATAATATTTCAATGCTTTTTAAGTGTAATTGTTTGGGACAAAAATATCTTTTAAGCAAAAGCTTGTAACTAAATTTCAAATTTTTAACAAAATTATTATTGTTAATTATGCAATTCTTTTTCTTTTTTGAAACGTGTATTAAATTTTTGAACGAATGTTTTTGAAAAAAAAAAAATATTCAAAAACAGAGAATATATAGACGTAACTAAATTTCAAATTTTTAACAAAATTATTATTGTTGTGTATACCTTTCTCTTGCTTTTTTGTAACGTTAAAACAAATCTATAGCAAGAAGTATCTTTTTTTCGTACTTGGGAAATCCTAAAATATTCAAAAGAGACCGAAAAATGCATTTTTGCACCATAATAAAAAATTTCCTAAACAACTAATTTTGTTTTTTAATTTTTTAGCTTCCAACCAACTGCAAAACTTTTTTTAAACTCTCGTCCTGTTGCTTTAACTGTTCGTTTAACAGTAAATATTATGGTTGGTCAGACGTTCCCCGTCCACTCGGGTTACCACTGGCCTGTGCTCCTGCGGGTTGCAAGAGACCGTCTTCCGGGTATACGGAGTCTGGGGGGATCCCAGGTTAAAAACATCCAACCTAACAAATACCCCTCGGGGCTGCTGGGGGGACCCCAGGTTAAAAATATCCAACTTTACAGCCTACCCCTCGGGGAAAACAGCCTATCACGCTACGTATGGGAGCGATTAATAAAAAAAAACAAAAAAAAAAAAAAAAAAAACAAAAAACATCATTTTACGGAAAAATTTATCGATGAAAACGAACAAAAATATTGGCATATGTCACTTTTCGTCGTCATTGAACGTGTTTTACAAAAATATGCTTTTGGGAACAGCGATTAGTGTTAATCGTTTTTTCTTTGATTTTGTAAATTGACAAACATTTTTGCTATTTCTTCATTTTTTTCGCTGTCTTTTTCCTTTTTAAAAATTGTTGAAGCTGCTGTGCTATATTTTTAAGGGTTTTTGAATATTTTTATTATTAATATTTGTTGACAAAAAATAAAAGAATATATTTGGCTTGAAATATTAAAATCCGATTTAATTTTGCGAAAAATTTGGGCCAACATGGAAAACTTCATTTTTTATACAAAGCGACTTTTCTTGTTTTCAGCAACATGCTTAATTTAAAAAAGTAGATTTTGTCTTGAAAAATGGAAGATAAAAAACAAAAAAAAACTGATGAAAAAAATTTTTGACTTTTCTGTGCCTTCAAATACGCCGTTCATCACGTACTGCATCAATAAACAGTTTAACTTTAATTTCATTAACAAAATGTCTTGATGGTTATCTATCCGTTATATCTGTTATTAATTTCAAAAAGTTTGTAACAAAAGAATTTTTTTGGTGAGACACATTTTTAACATTGAATTATAACTGCAAAAATTTTTCAAAAAAAAAATTAAAGGATAACTTTTGTTGATAAAAATATTGTATTTATTTGTGTGTATTGGTAGTCGAGGATGGTTCTTATTCAACAAAATTGGAATCTCGAAAATCGATTTTTTTCTTTATTATTTGTGTCAATGATTGTTTTGCTAAACTCAGGAAATGTAGTAGAGCAAAGAAATAAATCTGAAATCAAAATAAGTTTAGTTTACACAACTTTTTTTATTACTAAACTGATGTAAGCTTTTAAGAAATCAACGACATTTTTATAAATCAATGATTAATTGTAGTGAAGAATTGATACTTTCATGTAAAACTCATATTATATTATTTTTTGTAATACTGCCAACATTTTTATTTTTTAAATTTTTCAAAAATGTAAAATTGTAAGAATTCATCAAAATTTTTAATAATTAATGTAAAATATGCTAATTCTTTGTTTTTTTGTTACTGTTTCAAAATTTATTTTTCAGTTTTAAGACTAAAGACAACAGAAAAAGCCGAAGATTAAATTTTATTAAAATATTCAAATCTATAAAAAACTTGATAATTTTGATTACAAATAAATATTTGATAATTTTCTCCAGCATGCTTTTTTATTAGATCTTTAATGAAAAAATGCCAAGGTTTGAATTTATACATGTGGAAATTTTGACAGCTGGCTTTTTTAAAGAAAAAGGACTCATCGATTTTTCTTCCTTTCTTTTTTCGTTTTTTTCGTTTTTTGGTTTACGTTTATGATTGTTTTGTGCTAAACTTCGGAAATGTAGTAGAGCAAAGAAATAAACCTGAATCAAAATAAGTGTAGTTTACTAAATTTTTTTTTATTACAAAAATGGTGCAAGCTTTTAAGAAATCAACGACATTTTAATAAATTAATGAGTAGTTGTAGTGAAGAATTGACAGTTTTTGGATTACTGCTGTTGCAATTTTTTATAATAATTTTAACATTTACGAAAATACAGAAAACAAAATTTAAAGCCTTTTTGAAATATTCAAAGTTTTTAAAGTAAAAAACAAAACAAAATTTATTACAAACAAAAAAAGATGTTTTTCCATAAACTTTTATTGCGATTTTGGCGCAAAAAAGTTGAATGTGGTTGGGTTTTTACGTTATGTAACATTTGACAGCGAAATTATAAAACGCCCAAATTTTACAATGTTTTTTTGGACAGACGTGTTTTAAATATAATTTTTGTATGCTTTTGCAAAAACAAAAATAACAAAAGCATTCAGCTTTAAAAAACAATTTGTACTGACAGATGTTTATTGAACGTCCCTTTTTTATCTGTTTTTCGTTGACATTTTGCAAAAAAAGATCATATTTTGAAATAATTTTTTTGTATCTTTCATTTTTTCTATAAAAAATGCACCATTTCTCAAGTTTTATCAAATTTTTTGAATATTTCATTATTTATTTTGGTTATTAAAAAATATGGATAACAGTATATTTTAAGAAAATCATAAGTGTAAAATATTCCAGCAAGATCCAAAAGAAATGAACATTTTTTATTTGCCGTAATTATCGACATTTTCTGACAAGAAAAATAAATTAAGAAAAAAGGGGAAAGAAATATATCAGCAAAAACCTTTTTTTAATTTCAGCGATGCAACATCTGTGACATTAGGAAAACAAAGACCTGTTGGACAAACATATATCGGGGCGCCAAACAGATGTCTTAACAAAGAAGAAAAACTTTTTTTGTTAAGGAAAATTTTCCCTACTCAAACAAATTCTCTTAACACGAAAAGTTTTTCTTCTATTTTTTCTCGGGTAAAATTCCTTAACAAAAAAAGTTTTTCTTTTTTGTTGAGACATCTGTTTGGCGCCCCGTTATATTTTTCATCAAATTTTATGCCCCTGCATTCTCGAAATCCTATTTTGACTGATTTTGTCGACCCCCTTTTGACGAAAATAAAAGGCTTTTTTAATACCTTTGAAAGTTTTAAAAAAATAAAAAAAAGCTAAAACAACAAAAATAAAAGTTAATTTTCATTTACAAAATCTTCAAGTTTAAAAACATCCCGGATGATTTTCTTTTCATGTAATGATTTTTAGGCTCAAAAATATAAAAATCGATAAACCCATTAGTTTTTGACGTTGTCCATGTAATTTTTGTATTATTGCAAAATATTATGTAATATAAAATTAATCTTTATTCTTTAAAACCAAACAAATAATTTTTGCGGGGAATTCGTTTCATTTTCCGGCAAAATGGAGGAATTGACAGTCCTTCATTTTATACTTTATTTTCTAAATAAATTATTAATTATTTTGTTCAGCAATTTTTATAATCAAAATATTACTTTTTTTCAAAACAAACATGTCCATCCTGCAATGTTTCATCAAAATCTTTGTTTTTAATGGCTAGTTGCCATTTTTTGTTTTTATAGGAAGCCATCATATTACGGGTATTTAAAGAAGTCGACATTTGTTCGACTATTATAATATTATTTTAGAAATAATAAAATATTCAAATAAACAAAACAGCAGCAAAACGCAATTTTTGCAACACAAAAATTTCTTCAAATGAAACATTTTTATTGCTCGTCGATCAGACATGTATTTTCTTTCTTTTCCAAAGATATTTACAAAGAAAATCGATGTTGAAAGATCATATAAAGAAAAGATGCATCCTTTCTTTTTGTTTTAAAAACAAAAAAAACATTTTTCCGATTTTTTTATTGAAATGTTTTTCGTTGATTTTTTCTCAAATTTTATCAAATAAAAGTTTTTAAATATTTTATAAAATTACATATTAAATTTGACAAAATTTTATTTTTTTTTAATTTGCAAAATAATTTTGTTCCGTTGCAATGAAAAAATACAAAAAAAAAACCAAAATTTAATTTTACCATGCCACATTATTTATGAAATGAAATCAAAAATGTTTTTGCAGCATAATATTTAAAAATAGAAAAGCATTACCCTTTTTTAAAATCAATTTTCTTTGCTTTTACTAAAAGTAATTAAAAGTAAATTAAATACAAAAAACCATTGATGGATCCGATTACTTGATAGTAGAAAAACTTTTTGGCGGATACGACTAAAATGAACAATATCAAAAATTATTCATCTTTTAATATTTTTCCATCTGGTACTTTGCATTTCAAAGCGGCTTTTGCCATATCATTTTTCAAACCCATCAGTGAAATCCAGACGAGAAAAAAGAATAGGTTTCACGAAAAAAAAATTGTAACGTCAGAACAGAGAAAAAAATAAAAAATAGTCCGAGAATTCGTTTTCTTGTAAAATTTTTTGGTTTGTTTCGAACTTTGACGCTTTTTTATAAAAATGAGAAATGAAAAAAGTGCAATTTTTAAAAAAAAAAGAAGATTATTGTTGTTGTTCATCGATCAAATATGTGTATTATTTTTTTTGCAAACGTGTTTAAAAAATGAAGAAAAAATGCATCCTTTCTTCTTTTCTTTAAAAAAAATCTTTTTTTCAATCTTTTTTGTTGAAATGTCTTTCGTTGCTTTTCCCCGAAAATTTTGCCGAGCTAAAATGATTTTGTTTATTCGATAATTTTTTTTTAAATATTTAATAATTCATCAAATAATACATTTATTTTAACAAAACGCTAAATTTTTCTATTTGAAAAATATGTTAGTTTTACATTTCGGTAAATAAATGCAGAAAACCATCGAAAATGGGAAACCGATTGAACATTATTTATTAAATATTGTTTTAAATATTTTTTACAGCATATAAAAGCAAAAATAAATAAATTTGTATTAATTTCTGCAATTATATTTGCATCACGAACAACGGTGATAAAAATGATTTTAGTTCTTTAGAAGCTTTTTGCATCTTTTTTAAGTAAATATTGATTACTTTTTTTAAACGTAATCGAAAGTCCTTAAAATTACAAAAAACCCCAATTGTTGCTGTTAACTTTTATGACAAAAGCAAAAGCACCGAAAAGTAACACGAAGAGAAAAAAGTTGCCTTATCCATTGATTTTCTTTCTTCGCTGTCAACAAAGAAATACAAATGTGCTTTTTCCGCGGCAAAAACTAATCTTTTTTATTCCCCTCAAATTTTTAACGGCTTTAATAATTTAAAAGTCTCTTTTTTTAAAGCAGTTTTGGCGAAAAAAAATTTTTGGCAATGTTTTTTGATTTTTCAAAAAGAGAAACAATTCGTTTAAAATTAAGTAAAGGCTTTTTAATATTTTATTATTTGAATGAAACCATGATGATTAAATATTTGTTACCTAAAAATGTGTGGTATTTAAATGCACAAATATATACAGTTTTCCATTGCACATGCGAACATTATAAAAAAGTTTAAAAATGGGAAGAAAAAAAGCTTTGTTTTTTGTAAAAAGAAATAGAGTAGATAATGTCGTTTCAAAATTAGCAAATAAATGAAATTTTAGTAAATTTTTAGCTCATTTTAAAAATATATTAGGAGAAAAGCACTATGTTTGATAAAATAAGTAATGTCATTTTTTTCTAACAAGGGAACCGTTTGACATGTGAATTCGCTTTTGAAACGGGACCTGTTTTAGAAAAGTCCCCTGATATTCAAACGTATTTTCCCAAATTATGAGCGACCCCTTCCCCAAAAATATTTTTTCACCTAATCGACTATACTACTATAATATACGTTATCGTGTGCTACTTATACCAATTAATTTCTTAAAATTACATTTTTGCAGTTTTATAGTGATTCAGAAAGTTACAAAACAATTCTTTAACATGTGAGAACTAATTATGGATTAACCAGAAAGCGTAAAATCCAAAAAAATAAGTGATTAACTGGTGTAAGTAGCACACGATAACGTATACTATAGTAGTATAGTCGATTAGGTGAAAAAATATTTTTGGGGAAGGGGCCGCTCATAATTTGGGAAAATACGTTTGAATATCGGGGGAGTATTCTAAAATAGGCCCCGTTTCAAAAGCGAATTCACATGTCAAACGGTTCCCTTGTAAGGGAAAAGAACAAATTCATAATCATTTTGTAAATTTCTAATCTAATAAGAACAAATTATTCATTAATCAAACCTTTTTTCATCACACTTTCCACTTTTGCGCTAGTTTCAATTTGTAAATTAAAAAATATTTTTGCGAAAATTTCATTTTTTGCAATGCATAGTTTTTTTAATCTCCATTCTCCTTTATTCCTAAAACGTTTCAAGTAGTTTCAAAATTTTTGTCAGTTTTCTTAATATTTTATTTTATATTTTTATTTAAAAGATAGAAATATATTTGTTTAACTTTATTGTTAACTTTGTGAAAGTAATAAACTGCAGCACTTGAAAACAAAAATTTCTGATTCATTGAAACAACAATTACGCATTATTTAAAAACAGCAATTGCTTAAAATCTCAAATTATCAAAAAAAATGATAAAGTTCTCTTTTGTTAACATTTCAGTCATTGGTTTTCTTTTTTAATAAATATTGAAGAAATTATTCGAGCATCCTATTTCTGTTTAGTTTTAAAGTTATGAAAACGAGTATGTTTTGCACAACAAAAAGTCATCCAATTTTTCACATTTAACTCACGATTAATTTTCAGCTGTAATTATACTGGTATACGTTAATCGATAAAACTCTATTTCATTGTTTTTTATATTTCAAAAACATTTTGTAAGCAAAAATTTATTTTAAAACATTTGTTTTTTTGTTTGTCGTTATTTCTTATATTTCTATTGAAAAATTGTGTAATGATGAAATATTTGGTTTTTCACTTTTTGCGCCAAAATATTTTTCTCTTTTTGCTGTATTTATTTCCTATTTCAAAATGTGTCTCTTTTTCTTGAGAGCAATAAAACATTCTTAGATTTTAAATGTTTTGAATCTTTTGTTTGTGAACTAAAAAATGTTTAAACATTTTTTAAAATTAATATTTAAAATTATATAATTCAAATCTTTCTTCATTGTTTATGCCTTAAAGAAGCTCTGACAGCTGAAGCTTCCATTATTTATTTAAGAAAGGTGTAACACTATTTTCTTCAAAAAATGAAAGATTAGAGAAACGGCAAAACATCCAAATTATCTCACTAAATTGTTAATTTTTAAGGGAATATAATTTTTTTATACCCAAAATTCATCTGAATTATACCCAAAAATGATTTTTGGGTATATGTTACACAATTTTTAGAAAATTAGGGACACGCTAAATGGTGGTTGGATGGATCCGGTGGAGTGGACGTCTAAACGTTGGATCGATTGCTAAACTGTGGACGGATTACTAAATATGGATTTTTGAGAAAAATTTTTAAAAAAAAATCTAAAATCCAAAAATTTTTGGAGGACAGAATCCGTAAGGATTCTGATGTGAGTATGGTAAAATTTTTGGAATTTTTCAAAAATCCATCCACCGTTCAGACGTCCACTTTACCGGACCCATTTTTTTTCTTCATACAATCAATCTTTCAACATCATTCATTATGTAAATACATTTGAAAAAAAAATAGCAAATCATGTGAATATTTGCAACTTTCGTCAATTTTTAATAGCGACCATGATTTATAAGGACATGAAATAGTGAAGCTAAACTTCACCATTTTCGGCTATTGCAGTTCCTGCATTTTGATTTAAAATCGAACGTAAAAATTTTACGATCACAATAGTTAAAATATAAATAAAATATTCTAAAAAACAGAGAGCAAGTATTGCAAAAAAGGAAAAAGTAAATGGCAGAATAAACTAAAAAAATTTTATTAAAAAACAAAAAAATATAAAGAAAACATTCATTGGCGCCTTTTATTGATTTGTATTCCTTCCTTCACTGCAATATTTTTCTGTCGATTTCATTCGTTGCTTTTTTTGTGCATTTCACATCAAATTTTCTTGTTTAAAGTTTGAATATAAATCGGTTTTAAACAAAATGTATCTATATATTCTCTGTTTTTGAATATTTTATTTTTTTTCAAAAACATTCGTTCAAAAATTTAATACACGTTTCAAAAAAGAAAAAGAATTGCATAATTAACAATAATAATTTTGTTAAAAATTTGAAATTTAGTTACAAGCTTTTGCTTAAAAGATATTTTTGTCCCAAACAATTACACTTAAAAAGCATTGAAATATTATGTAATAAATATCATTAAAACCTGAAAAACGATAATAAAAAAGCAGACAAAATTTTCTTTTGACCTTTTTGCGTTTAACAGATTAATCCAAAAGCCGGACGGAAACCGAAAATCACTATCAATAAAAATACAAAAAATATATTTTATCAAAAATATTATACCTGTGTCTTTTTCCGAATGTTATTTTTTAATAATCAAGCATTTAAGGTTCACTTAAAAAATCTTTTTTATTCTTTTTCTTTCCTTTCTTTTTACAACAAAAACAAAAGACTTTCTTTTAATTAAAGAAAAAAGAGAGACAAAGTTTTAGAAAAGAGACTGAAAACAAAAATATCTTTTGTAACTTGCCTGTTTCTTTTGATATTTATTTCTTTGCAGTCTCTGTTTTCTTTAAAAAGAACAATTTTAAAATATGTTTTGGAAAAGTTTAGACTAGCACAAATATTTTTGCTTTTCTTTTTTATTGAAATTTTATGTTCCTTTTTACAAGAGGAACCGTTCATAGATTTTTTCGTTTCTTATAGAGTTTTTCAATATTTTATTATAAAATTTAAATATTATGTTCCTTAAAAGTTTGTAATTTTGTTTGAATTCAAATAGTTATATTTTAATTATTACATTAATTAATGCTTATGTTAATATAAATGGTGACATTAATTATGAAAAGTCATGTAACTGAGGTCTCTCAGATTGTATTTTAATACAAATTTTTTTTCTCTCTCTAACATAGAAAATTTTATGCAACAAAGAATTGCAAGAATTTCAATACACTTTTTCCTGTAAGACTTTTGTCTGCTTTTTTTGTTTATAGTCGTTTAAAAGCTACTGCTTTTTTTGTACTGTTGCTTCCGGATACATACTTCTCTCAATCATAAACTTGTAATGAAAATTTAAAATTTTTAACAAAATTATTATTGTCAAGAAGTACATCAATCTTTGCAGCTTTTGAAAAAAATTATGACAACAATTTCCATTTTTTCTTTCTCCTATTTTTCATTGTTTATAGAATTCTAAAATATTCAAAAATGACTGAAAATTATATTTTTTTGATATTTTTTAAAAAAACTTTCTAAACATGTCAAAGAATTTTGCAGTCCCATTTTTTTAATATCTCCAGAAAATTGCAAAGCTTAAAAGTAGGGACCCTCAGCCAAAAAAAAATTTCGCATTTGGTTATTAATTTTTATATATTTGGATACCTTAGCTTTTTCTAAGACCAATGGCGAAATTTTTATCTGTTTAAATTCAGAAGCCGGGAAAATAATGAAGCATCTCCGGGGAGCGCTTCCGTTTTCGATGGGATTGAAAAACTTCAAAGAAAAAGCGCCGCCATGCATGCGACGTCTTTAGAGCAATTGTGAGCGTCGCAGGTTTGCATGCGACGCTCTCTAGGTTCAATGCCCAGCTGCGGCAAAGTAATTGTTTCAGTTGCAAAAAAATGGAAAAAAACTTTAAAAAAAGTGAACATGTATTTAAACAATTTGTAAAACTAATTTGTATTTGTAATTTAATTGAACTACTGAAAAAAATAACGATAAAACGTAAAACTTGTGTTATTGTATGATGCTATTCTTTTATATTGTTAAGTTGAAGTTCAAAGCAATAACAAGATTACACATTTGTTTTATTCAGCTATCTTTTTTTGCTAATAATTACCACAAAGTAGTGATACTTATTTGTCTCTTAATTCATTAATGTAATAATTTTAGTAATAAAAAACAAAGTCATTGTAGTGATACTTGCAAAAATGACTGTTTACGCTAAAACTATACTAGCCAACATAATAGCCCATGTTAAACTTATGAAATTGATCGACTGATTCTAAGAATCTTCCTATATGAAAGCATATTTCTAAAATCTCAGCAAAGCTAAAAGTTAGCTTTAACATTTTTAGAACCACAATGTTTCTAACACAAAACAAAAATATGTAATGTACTTTTGTAGTTTTGCTGCTTGAAGTAGTTCATTTTTCAATAGTTTATCAATAACGCATAAATATTTTATACAAATATATAACAAAATGAAAAATAGGCATAGTAGATAATCAATATATAATAACATGATGATTTCCCATTTGCTGCTGAAGGACTTGAATTTGATGAATCTGAAACACATTAAAAGATAAAGTTTATGTTTATTTATGATCCAGCAAAAATTATTACCTGTATTTCAGCACAATCATACATATATTCTTTAAGATAGTACATTGAGTATGTATATTCTTTGGCAGATACAGTTTTAATAGTTCTATTGAAATCACATCACAGTTCTATTAACATAATTGACAAACTCGAGCAGTAGCAGAGGTTACTTCTTATCTAAAATAATATGTATAAAATCACAAAAATACAACAAAATTATATATGTAAAAGCTTACCATTAAATCATAAAACCAGTAATTACTTGAGAAAATATTGGAATATACGTTTTGAAGCATCTTCAGCAGTTAATTCGTAGCAGATTTATATAAAAGCTTTGAAGATAATTTTAGCAAACAGCTTTGATGAGCTCTGTGAAAGTTTAAAGATTCTTTAGGACAATTTGAGTATACATGTTTTGGTGTGTGATAAAAATTGGAACAAAAACAGTCAATGAACAAACTTTTGTTTCTTTTATGTTTTTATAGTTCGTTCAAAAATTTTCGGTTGATTTTTTTCTTTCGATGTCGTTGCAACTGTTTTACGACGAATTTTTGAATATTTTTATTATTTGTATTTTTTTACAAAAAATGAATATGTTTTGCCTAAAAATATTGAAATTTGTTTTAATTTGAAAGTATTTTTCTTATTTTTAAAATGAAAGTATCCAAGAATTAAACATTAATTATAAAAACCTGTTATATTTGTTTTTAAATGCATAATTTTAATAAAGAAAATGTTATCTTGAAAATGGAAGATAAAACACAAATAATAAAACATTGTAAAGTTGTAACAAAAGATCAACATTTTTATAAATAACGTTTGGATATTTTTGGGATGATTTAATTTATCTTTGGGTTACTACTATATCATTATTACAAAATTAAATAAAACAATAAAAACAAAACCTGAAACTTTATTAAAATATTCAAAGTTTTTTTAAAAAAACAACAAATGAAAATATTTTTATTACAAATAAAACAGATGTGTTTTTTCATGAATTTTTATTGCTATTTCGCGCAAAAAAACGTATTGAATGGGTTTGTTTTTCAATGTGTTAGGAATGACAACAGACCTGTAAAACAGCCGCATATTTTTTTCTTCTTTTTCTTTTTTTTTCGCTGATATTTTTACACATTCTCAGGGATTGAAAATCGGGCCGAAAAAGTCGGCCGGCCCGGCCCGCGGCCTAAAAATTGACGGCCGGCCCGGCCCGTCGTCGGAATTTTCTCGGCCCGGCCGGCCCTAAAATATTTAATGTTTTTCCAGGGTTTGAAAGTCAAAATTTTCTTTAACGTATTTTTTTAACATCTGCCATTTTTCATATAAAGCATTAATATAACAATGATTCATAGTGATGAGAAAAGAAAAAGTGCGTACTGCGCACACCACAAACGAAAAAACTACCTAAAAACAAAATATGAAAAATATGCTCGGCCGGCCGCGGGCTTCTTAACGCGGCCCGGCCGGCCCGCGGGCCAGAATTACTAAGGCCCGCCCGGCCGAGGTCGGCCGGCCTCATTTTCAATCCCTGCACATTCTGCAGTTTATATTATTTTTCAAGGGTTTTTGAATATTTCGTTATTTTTTTTTGTAGAATTTGTGTTAAACCCAAAGAAAAAACTTTTGTTTTTGGTATAATTATCAAAAAAAGTTTTATAAATTAGGACAACGTTAATTAATTGTACGTTAATTATAAAAAAAGCAGTCTTATACGTTTTTCAATGATTAAAGTGAATTTTAGAAAAATCTGTTCTGCCTCAAAATTGTAAAATGTACAAATACACTGACAATAAGAGTTTTTAAAATTGTTTACCATCAGGTACACTAATTTTTTGTTTTTACCGATTTAATTTATCAAGGTTGGCTTTCGACAGCATTTGCTTTAAAGAGTGATTGCCATGCTGATCCTATGCTAGATCATTTTCCGGATGTTATAAATCCACGATAACTCATATTATATTTTTTTGTCGTACTACCAACCTTTTTATTTTTTATATTTTTTAAATATGTAAAATTGTAAGAATTCATCAAAAATTTTAAATAAATAATGAATATTTTGATTGTGAAGTGTTGTTATTTATGATTTTTGTTTGAAAATTCATTTTTCAGCTTTGAAATTAAATACAACAGAAAAAGCTGACTGTAAAATTTTATTAAAATATTCGAATCTATAACAAACTTTGATTACAAATAAATATTAGATAATTTTCTCCAGCATACTTTTTATTACTGCCTTGATGCAAAAATGTCGAGAAGAGATTTGAATTTAAACATGTGGAAAATTGACAGCTGGTTTTTTAAAGAAAAAGGATTCATCGATTTTTCTTTCATTCTTTTTTTTTGCTTTTTTTATGTTTTTCGGTTTTCACACAAAAAAAGATTTGTCTTTTTTTTATATCGGCTCTGGTTTCAATTAAAAAAGTGCAAACAAAAAAGGAAAATTGCTTTATTAAACAAAAATTTATGATTTTCAAAGCAGAGAAAATAAAAGAAATAAAAATAATTCTTTTCTTGTTAGTTTTTTTCTTCTTTTTAAGTCGTGTCTCATTTTTTTCAATGGCATTTTTGAAGGTTTCTTTAAAAAAAAATTTTAAACACACAACAAAAAAAGTGGCAAAAAGAGATGAAGAAAAAAAACTGCAAAAGTTATTGAAAGAAAGCAAAAGAAAAAGAACAAAGTAAAAAAGTGGCAAGCTTATTTTTTTGTCACTCTTTTGAAATTGATTATTTATGTTTTTTTTCTAACTTTATTTAATTCTTTAATTTTCAATATTTTTAAAATTGGATTTATTTGTACTTGAAATTGCAAATATATATTTTTAAAGGCTTTATTTTAATCAATAATTTCTCTTTTTGGCATTTAAAAGAATTTTTTTAACTCTTAAATAACTTCTTTTTAATAAGAATCGATAATCCTTTGCGAAAAAATTTTTTTTGTTCTGGAAAAAAATGGATGATGGCAGCTGTATTGATTAACCTACCCGCTATTTTTTTCTCTCTCTCATTCATTCAATGTTGTTGTTTCATAAACAAAGAGCATCTGTTATTTTTTTCCTTTTTTTTCTTTTCTGAACATTGATCATAAAACCACAAATTTTTTTTTTCTTCATTTGCTTGAAATTTTTCGGTTTTGAAACATCTATGATTTTTCTTTTCCTTCTTTTTATCAAAGTACTTTTTTACATTAAAAATTAAAATTTTTTCATTTTCCCCCAAAAAAATTCTTTTACTCTCCATTGCAGCTTTTTTCCCATTTCTATCCACACTTTTTTTTAATGTTCCTTCTTTTTTTGAGCCGCAAAAAAAAATAAATCTCTCTTTTCCCTTTCTAACCTTTTGACTCGCGCAGTCATTTTCGTTTCCTTCTTTTTTTTAAACATTGTTTTTGCGCAATAGAAAAAAAAAACCAGACAACAAACTTTTTGTGGGGGAAACCTTTCCCACTGAAAAAAGAATGAAAATAAACCCGACTTTGAAAAAAAAAATAATTCGCAAATCCCAAATATCTACACTCTGACTTTTTTTTTCAATTGATTGAAACGCGTTTTTTAATATTTTTGGTGAATTATGTTCAAAAAATTATATTGAATTTTATCGAACTTTTAGCAGAATTGCTTTTTTCTACTTTTTTATTGTGTTTTTGCTTAAAATGTTTTTTTTAAAGTTTTTACAGATTTTTTGGAAAGATTAAAATATGAAAAGCTGGCCATTTTTCTGTTAAATTTTTTTTTCAGTTTATTGTTTTTAATGGCGTTTTTTTTCATATTTTGTAAAAATTTTTAGTTTATGTAACATTTTACAAAAAATTTGCCAGTAATCTCAAAAAACTCATACTTTGAAAGTTGCTCTAGCAACACAATTTTTTTGCAGTATTTTTAACGAAATCCCCGAAAAATCGTTTTTTACCCCTGGTTTTTTTGTCCTTTTTCAATACAAAAAAATATTTCTTTATGTTATTTTAGTATTTATTTTTTTTACCACTTTTACAAGTTTTTTTTTTTTACATTCCTTACATGTTTTTAAAAACACAACCTTTTTTTGTTAGCTTTCTTAGTCAGCTTAAAACCGTTACATTCTTTACTAAAATTTTTAGTAAATAATGTAAAATCGTATGTGCTTACTTTTTTTATTAAATGTTGTTTGCTTTCAACTTTTTTTTGCTGCAAAACTTTGTTTAATTCTTTAAGTATAAAAATGTTTTATTTTATTTAACAAATTTTCCCAAATTATGAGATTCTTTAAAAATAAAACGATGCTGTTTAATACTGTTTTCAGACAAAATATTAGCTTTTGTAAAAATGATAATGTCATGAGAAACAAAATTTTTATTGCATTTGCTTTAAAAATGCAACAGTATTTTTCGGTGTTTTTTGCTTACAAAAAAAGTGATTCATTTTTTTTCGTGTTTATCGGTTTCTTACATTTTTTATGCGTTTATTTTTTAGCAGTTTAAATAACGTTGTTTTTTATTATTCATAAAAGTGGTGTATTACAAACTTTAATTTTTTCTTGTTTTAGTCATTTCTTTTGAAGCTTCAAAAATTAGTTTAACAAAATTTTTCAATGATTGTATTATATTAAACTGATTATTTTATTTATTATGATTTTTAAAAATCAACAACAAATTCTTTAAACTGTTATTATTACTTTATTTTTTGTTAATTATTATTAAAAGCTTCAAATGCAAACTCCAGATCTCCCCGAAGAAGACGAAGAAGAAAATTTTCAAGCATATCAAATATATCAAAAAATGAGGAGATTAGGATTTTATCGAATTTATCGAACAATTAAATCTCCCATTTTTATTGGTGCAGCAGCTTTAATTTTTACATTTTTTTATATTTATTTTAAGCAACCTGTAAGTGATATTTTTTTAATCAGATTTTAAAAGTGGGGTGTATTAATTCAACTTTAGTCTAACGTAAAAATAAAAGCTTTGCCAAACCAATGCCAAAAAATTTTACAGCTTTCTTAAAGCTAAAATTTGAATAAAAATTGCTGAAAAAACAAAAGAAAAAAGTGAAAACAATGCTGCTTTGATTAAAATTCACTCAAAAATTTCATTGTTTTTTTCGCAAAAAAAAATAAACGTTTGCGTTGCTATTTTTTTAACGACAAATTTCTGCTTTCTCAAATTTTCAAATGCTTCAGATATTTTTTTTTAACTTTTAACTTTTGTTTTTATCTTCTTCATGGGCGAAAATATCATCTTCTAACCAAACAAATGAGGTTGGTACACATTTTTTTTCGGCTAGTTCTTTTCCACCAACCTCTTTGGCAAAATGTTTTCAATTTCTTCAACGCTTCTGTAATTTTTTTTCAAACCATTTTTTTTTTCACTTTTTTCTTTCATGTAACATTTGTTTTTTTTAAAAACTGCAGAAAGGTTATACCATATCAAAAACCAATGCAGCGCTTTTGTCGAAAAATTAAATCTCCTGTTTTTATTATTTCTGCAGCATTAATTTTTGCATTTTTTTATTTTTACGCATATGTAAGTAATCTTTTTTATTCAATTTTAAGTGATGGAATACGGTAAATATTTAGATGTTAAGTTCTAGAGTTTTTAGGTTTAATGCAGTTCAAGTAAAATTATTTTTTATTGTTGAAATTTTAGTTATTGGGTATCTTTTAATAGCTGATGAGCTACAGTATTGCTAAAGATTGAGCTTAAAGATTTCTTGAGTTTTTGTAGCTTTAGATAAAAATCAACAGTTTTATTTATCATTCACCTTGATTTTAATACATTTTTTTTTCAGCATTTTCCAGAAGAATTATATAAATCATATTTTGGTGAAGCAGATTCAATTATAACATCTTTACCGATTCAACAAAGATCTCTTAATTCATCGAATACATATGATATTGGAATTTTATTAATCGTTAGTGAAGACGCTGATTTAACAGAATACAAATTTGCAATTGATACACTTAAATGCTATTCAAGATTACATCATTACGGGTTTTATATTGAAGGGGTAAATAATACATGGAAAGAAATATGCGGGCAAAAGCAAGTAAGTGTCTTTTTTGGAGACTTTTTTTGAGTTTATGAGATAAGGTAGAGTAAGTATAAATGTGTTAGATTAAGGCGTTGAACAATGATTGCCATACAATATTATGTCCCTTATCGGTACTCTACCGTATCTCATTCCTTTAACAACAAAATACTAATATACATATTTTTTTAGTTTATGTTTATTAGACATTGTATAGCTTCAAAATTATTACATCGACATGAATGGACATTATTTTTGGATGCTGATGTTGCAGTAATAAATCCATCGCGGCTAATTGATGATTTTGTTGAACAAAATAAAGACGTTGCTGATCTTGTATTTTTTGATCGATTTTTTGATTGGGAAATTGCAGCTGGTTCATATTTAGCTAAAAATTCAAGCTATGCAAAAGAATTTCTTATTAAATTTGCAAATACTGAATTTACACTTCCAAAAAGTTTTCATGGATCTGATAATGGTGCAATTCATGTAAGTTTTATTTCATTCTTTGGAAGGATAAACGCGTTTATTCAAGAGAGTTGCAAAATTTTTGTTAAGGTATTTTGTACACCATATCATTTTTAGTGGCTATTTGTTGAACAATTTTTTGGTAATAATACGTCCCAACTAAATCCAAATGATTGTCATAAAATATGGAGTATCTCTAAAGATTTTGATGATCTTTTTGTCTATGAAGCATGTTGCCGATTAATTATGGGTGAAACTCGAATATTTCATGATCCATCTGGAAAAGGTACAATCAAACTTCTTCCAAAAGGTGAAGCATGGATGAGAGATGGATGGATAACTGATTCAAAATGGTCCCTTGATTCTGATTTTATGTTACATGGTTGGAAGCATTCCATAGAAATGCCAAAAATTGATGAAGCTAATGCATGGTAAGCATTTTATTAGAAAAAAATGAATCGATAATAGTCGTTGTAGCCGACATGTTTGTTTAAGGGGAGGATTTTAGGGATAATTGTTTGGACGACAAAAATTTGGGGATTATAAATGTGGGAACAAGATTTATAAGAGGCTGTCCAGAAATGGCTTGATCGAAAAATCCTCCTTTTTAACCCCACCCACCTTTTGGTGATAAAACATCAAAGCATTTCCCTCCACAAAAACAACTATGCTTTTTTACCCATCATGTACCTGTAATTAATCACATCTATTTTCTAGGAAACGTGCATCATTACGTAAAAAATTTGGTAATTGGTATCGAGGAATTGCAAATCCAACTTTTGATCTCAATTCATGTGAAACTGGTAAAATTACGTGGAAATGGTGGAACGCATTGATGATCTCAAAAAATGAACTTCAAGATATTCTTATGAAAAAACGTCTAAAAACTCGGCAAGAATTCTTTGAATCTCAAGCTCAAATCCCAAAATATTTCAAAAAACTTTAAAACAAAATCTTTTTTTTTATTTCTTTGCATATAAAAAAATAACGTATATAAATAATTATCACCTTCAAAAACATCATGATTCCTTGCTCATTTCTTTCTTCTTTTCAATAAGTTCAGCTTCAAGATCATCAGGATGGCGGAAGTGACATTTTTCACCATATTGGCAACCACGTGGAGTATTAAATTTGTTGCAAAGTTGAGTCTTATACTTTGGATGGGGAACCTAAAAGGGTGGAAGCAGTTAGATATGGAGCGCATGTGTATAAAAACTTACAGTAGGACGAATCTCTTCTTTACCATGTGCATATTGACAACCAGCACCATAACTGCATGTACCATTTGTAGAAAACATATTGCACATCATTGTTTTATAGGCTGGGCTATTACGAGATTTCTAAAAAATAAAAAATGATTAACAAATCATTAGTGTAAAAGGTCTTGTATATGTTGTGTAAACATGTTGGCTACCGTTGTACACGACGAAAAACTTCTGTAAGCTTTACCGAACATCTTACACAACATATACATCCTATCTACTTCTCTTGGAGAGTCAAATCTAACAAATAAAAACTTACACCACCAGATTTACGACTTTCACTTCCACCAGATTCACGGCTGCCACTCCCAAATGATAAATTTGAAGCAAGAACATAATTACTATGTTGATCAAGTCCACCACCAGATTCTCGGCTACTTGTTCCACGAGACATACTTGAAGCAAGAACATAATTACCATGTTGATCAATACCATCAAATTCAGAGCTAATACCTCCAAGTGATAGATTTGGAGTAAGAACATAATTGCCATGTTGATCAATTGTATAATAGAGTGGTTGCTGTTCAGGAATTAGCGAAGGCATAGCTAAGAATGATGCCGTGGATGGATCATAATGAGGATGCTGTTGATGTTGATATGGATTTTGTGGAGCATAATAGAGCATTGGAAAAGTATCTAAAAAAATGATGAGATTAATATGAGAAAGAAAAATCTTTAAACGGAAACTAATGATGGCATGACGTTGAGAGAGAGAGAGAGAGAGAGACTTTATAAACATATACCCTAACATAAAACGTAAACTATCACCAAACTGATTAAAAGTTAGTTTATTATTGAATATATGATATTCCCAAACAAAAAATGTACATGAAGAAGCAGCAAAATCGCTACTACCAAATCTATCAACCATATAATCAAGCACATCTTTTGCAGCTGATAGAAAGTTAAAAATTGAATGGTTAACCATATCTACCCCTCCCACGTCCAAAACTTCTCTCCATCCACGTTATTCATCATTCCCCCACCAACAACAACAAACAAAAGATAAAAAAAAACTTACTTTGACGATTACCATTATGTCCAGGTGAAGAAAAAGTAGGATAAATTTGTAGCGGCATAATAGATATTTTTTTTATGTTAACGTTATATATTAATATAAATAATCCTTTTGAACGTTGGATTAACTTTGTAAAACAAATAAACAAAAAAAAAATAAAAAACTAAATTTGATTTGAGAGAGATAAAAAAGAACAACCTCAATCAAAAAATCAAAAAAACAACAACTCTAAAAAAATGGAAGAGTCATCGCTTGTTTTTTTTGAACAATTTTTTTCTACTCGCGTTTTTTTTTTCGCAACAAAGAAAAAACAATTTATTTGTGGCAGCTTGCGCGAGTTTTTGTTGAACGTTGAAAAAAAGTTCCAAGTTTTATTTTGATTAAAATTTTATCATTAATTTTTGTTGATAAAAAATATCAGGCTTTTTGCACGTTAAACGAATTTACGGCTCAAAATCCAAAGTATCCGTTAATAACATGTCTGATATATTAACGGATATTTTTGGTTAAGAAGTTTTAAGCAAGGGAATATAAAAACACGCAAATGTGATATTCTCTAATTTTTTTGTGTTGGACTTATTCTTTAAATATTACTTAAAAGTAAATTGACTTAAAACATCTTCCAGTTTTAAAGACAAGCTGACTTTAAAACTTAGTGATTACATTCATAAAGCTTTAATAAATTTATTTAATCTTTTCGATCACATGCATATTCTATATAACATACAGTATATTTTATGACAATGTCTATTCTCTCAAAAAGTAGAAGATATAAAAATGTTAAAGCCAACAAATAGAAAAGTTATAGCATTATCTATAGTACTCCCAAAAAGCAAACAAAATCAGTTCAGTCTATCAGTTTATTAGAAATAAATTAGTTACAAAATTAGAATCAATACAAATAAGTTTATCATTGAAGTAAGAAATTTGTTGTGAAAAGAATTGAAAAGATCCAAGCGCCAGTAAAAACATGCATTATTGAATTTGATGGTACTGTAGTTGTTGTTGGATGCATTACTAAATATGGATCCATATCCATTACTAGTTCTTCCACAATCAAATCATCAACAGGTTCCATATCATAGCATTCAGCTTCACCATCAGTGACCATTTTAATCCATGAACAATATTTTGAAAGTTTTATAAAAACAGCTGAAAATGTACAGATTGATAAAATGGTTACTGTATAAAAAAGTACATACGTGGTCGAGTATCTGTTGAATGATGTTCACTTCCACCAAATGATGCAACACCAATTTGATACCATTTTCCATCTTCACCTTTTAAAAGTAAAGGACCACCCGAATCACCTGGCGCAACACCATTATGTGGTTCACCAACACAAAATTGAGTGCTTAAAATTCTATTTAACCATTTTATTTTACAATCTTCAAGTGAATGAATGGATGATTGAAGTTCACGAAGCTGTCCAGAAGGTATTAGCACATCATCAATAGTAACTATAAATGCAACAATGAACAATGAATACAGTATCCACACAAAAACAAACTTACATTCATCTTTACCATAATGATCACCAAAACCAATTTGTAAAACAACTTGTCCAGTCTTATATTCATCATATGTTGCTAGTTTAACGGGTTCAATTTCAGGTATAAATGGTTCTTCAGCTTCGATGACTGTTATATCATTTGATACAAAAAAATAACTGTATCCAGAATGAATATATGCATTTGTAGTTTTGACCAATTTCATGGTATTTATATTATTCTTATTTTCGGCATTGATTCTGATAAAGATTTCTTCTTTGCGGATACTAAAAAGGATTCAGAATTAAAATTATGTACAAAAATTTGGGAAAAATCTTGTTTTTCTTCGTTGGCATTAATACACTTTTTGCCAAAAACGCAAAAATTACCCAAAAACGTTGCTACAATAAAAAAAAACTTACGTCATTAGAATTTCAGCAGGATCAATATTTTCAACCCATTTAAATTTGATAACACAATGTGCAGCAGTAAGGACATGACGGGGAGAAATAATTGTTGCAGTACATTCATTCCATGATCCATCAGGTTCTTGCGTTTCAACCATTGCAATATATCTCCATTGTTTATCTGGAGAAATTTTTCCACCAACAATTCTTTTTTCACGCACTATTTCTTTACTTTCAATGGTGATTAAAGTTGATAATAATAAAATTAGTACAAAAAATGCTGCAGAAAATTGATTGACGTACATCTTTTTTTAAAAGTGATAAAGCATAAATGAAGATTGTAAAGAAAATTAGATGATAAAAATATGTAAATATTTTTGTTTTTCATTGAATGAGAAAAAATGCCGTGAAAAAATTAGCATAATGCTTTTCATTCGTCTCAAATCTACTGTCGCCCTAAAAAATCTTTTATCTCTGATTCAACTTGAAAAATAAAATACTTACATATTTTGTTAATGTATTTAGTTTCCGTAAAAAAATTATTATACATCCAAAAAACAAACATTACCAAAAAAATTTTGAAACAGTGACATAAACACAAAAAAAAAACAGTCGACAATATTATTCTTCTTCAAAATTTAAGACTTTTTCTTCGGTTTTATTAATTGTGTTTAGCAGAAAATGATTTTAAATAAATATTTATCAGCGGATTATACCAAATTTTTAACATTTTCAGAAGTAACTTTAGTTATCATTTAATCACATCATTCTTTAAGTAGTATTTTCGGACATAGAATTCGGACACATATGTTAAAACAAAAAATATGAAGGTTTAAAATTATGACTTAAATAATATATAGTAATTTATCAGGTAAATTCGCTTTTGCCCTAGTTCTAAATAAGTGTGACATTTTAACGATTAAGGGCTAATTGTTTCATTAAAATCTCGTTTAAACAAGATTTTAAAGAAACAACGGATAAATAAAACAAATAATAAAGAAACGCGGATCCCAAAAATTGTTTTATTCAACGATAGTTTTTATGCAAATTATTTGCATTTTTTCTTTTCTTACTTCAACATCAGTTATTAAGCTTTAATGTTGCAAACAATTTTTTATACATACTAATATGAAAAAATGTTTGCAACATTAAATCATTCTTTGGTACAATTTTTGAATCCGATTAATTCTTTTAAAAATATTAATAACGTTTCACGATTAGTTTCATAATATGATTGTAATATGAAAGATGTGTGTCTTTTGATGCTATAAAGTTTAACGGGGAATATTGATAACAACAGATAAAATATTCAAAACATTAACAGTGCACCATATTCACCAGTTCCTTGATCAATTTTTTTAAAAAGAAAAAGCTAATGGTCAGCTAAAATTTTTTCATTGGGACTAGGCATGGCATCGGGGCGACTTTTTTAATGCCCGGCCCGGCCCGGCCCGGCCCGGTGAAAAGAAGCCCCCGCCCGACCCGGGTAAAAATTTAATTTTTAGTAATTTTGCCTTGGTCCCCCCTGTGCAGTTTTTTTCAGAAATCGTGAAAATCAAGGCCCGCCCCGGCCCGGCCCGGTACCGGGGATTTCCAGGTTTACCCGACCCGGTGCCATGCCTAGTTGGGACACAGAATTTCTTTGTATTTCAAAAAAAACATCAACAAAGTATTTTTCTACAAAGAAAGCAAATGTTAGTTTTGCACTGTTTAACATCGTCGTTTAAAAATTTGGGCATAGAAAAGGAGATTAAAAAAATGGCTTTTTTCAAAATATCTTTTTTTATAAAATGAGAATCATCATATTTTACTTTGAATATTTTATTTGCTTTCTGAAAAATCCAAATAAACTTATTAAGTTCTGTAAGTTTAATCAAAATTTATGTAAAATACTAAACTCCACATCAGTTTGATTTTCTATTCAATTCTTAAAGATTTTTCTTTTTACTTTTTGAGAAAAATGTTACCGAAGCTCCGTCTCCCGGATGCAGTTTATACAACAAAAAAATATTTTTTTAAAAACTTTTTTTCTAAACATTTATTTTACGATTTCAAATAAAAAATAAAATTGCAATTTTTTGTTTTGGTTTTTTTATCAAATTATTTTTAAAGGAGGCGGATGTTTTGATACAGTTTCGAAATCTTAGATTTTCGTGATTTTCAGGCAGACTGAGAATCTCGAAACGAAAATGCGTCATTTTTGATAAAAACAATGTAAAAAAAGGTCATTTTCGTTTCAAGACTCTCAGTTTGCCTAAAAATCACGAAAATCTGAGATTACGAAACTGTATCAAAACATCCGCCTCCTTTAAAGAAAAAAATTAATGTCTACATTTTTTTATAAAAATAAATGGCCTGCATTTTATTATAAATGCAACTTATAAAAAAAGCAATTTTTTCGGTGTTCTTTTTTTATGTCTGCATTTTTTCGTATTAACATTTTTATTTTCAAAATGCAACAAAAATCAATAATATTTTTGTCTGCGAAAAAACGAAAGCATTTTTTTTTCAATGCTTTTTACATCGCCATTGCGAAATGCAGACATAAAAAAAGGAGATAGAAAAAATTGCTTTTTTATAAATTGCATTTATAATAAAATGCAGACCATTAAATTTTTCTTTCAATATTTTATTTATTTTAATTCGAACATTTTCAAATAAAATTAATGGCTTACGAAATTTTAATCAAGGTTTATGTTAAATATTACACTGCACATCAAAAAGACGAAAACGACATTATTAAAAAGAGAATTATTTTAAAGAAAGCATTCCAATTTTTTTGTTTGTTTTTTATGTTACATTTTTACGTTTCTTAAAAACTGACGTGTACAAACTTTTTAAAAAAACACCATTTTTTTCATCTGCCGAATAAATTTCAAGAAACTAAATTCAAAAAAGCTTCACAAAAAATTTATTCAAAAACACACAATACAAAAAAATAAAGTTCAAGATAAATTCTTGCTTTTTTGTTTGTCTAAAATATATATAAAATTTTATGATTAATTAGAGCAAAAAATTTTATTACAGGGTGGTCACGCTGGACCACCCCCAAAACAAATTAAATTCATACTCAAGGGCTGCAAGATTTAAAAAAACTGCTTGGGGGAGGGTCGATAGCCTATATTATCGGATTTTAAAATGTGGTTTTGGAATTTCTACCGTAACCCTCGAAATTTTTAGGGTCTCACAACGAAAACCTGAAAAAGCCAAAATTTTCGAATTTCGATAACATTTCAAAGAAAATTTTTTTTCGAGATTTTTGGCATAGAGTCTACTAAAGAGGTCCTCTAGCCATCCCAGATGATATTTTATCAAAATTCGAAAATTTTGGCTTTTTCAGGTTTTCGTTGTGAGTCCAAAAAATTTCGAGGGTTACGGTAGAAATTCCAAAACCACATTTTAAAATCCGATGATATAGGCTATCGATCCCCCCAAGCAGTTTTTTTAAATCTTGCAGCCCTTGAGTATAAATTTAATTTGTTTTGGGGGTGGTCCAGCGTGACCACCCTGTACTTTAATAAAAGTGTAAAATGCATCAATATCAAATGTTTCAGAAATATCGTTGTAGAAGTAACTACTAAAAAAACGATTTTATTACAAATATATATTTTTTGAAAAATAGCTTACTATTTAAAAAATAAAATTTTTGGAATAACTTTAAATAACTTTTCTAATGTAATAATTGAGCCATCAGAATCAAATACTTTTACATCAATTAACTCAATTCTGTAACAATTTGAAGCAAGTTCATTGTAGGAAATAGTTTTTAAACTTTTAATAAAAATCCGTGTTGGATCAATTTTATAATTATTTGGAACAAAAAAAGAGATAAAATTGCTTTCATCGCCATCACGATTGAAAATATCAATTGAAGAAGTAATCGAAATTTCTGTTAAAATATTTTTAAAAGAAATATATTTGCCATGATTAACGGCAAACCAACCATTTTTGAATCGAAAAAATAAACGTGAAGTAACAATAATTGGATTTTTAATAAAAAAAAATTTGCAGCTTTGAATTATTTTTTTGATATAATTTTGAAGTTGTAGGATTCCTGGAAATATAATAAATAATGGGATCTGGCATTGAAAAATTTTGAATTTGACAGGAAGAATAAAATTGAGCACGATTTGGAAAAATCATTGATAAATTATTTTTTGTCATTTTAATATTTGAATTTGATGAATTTGAGGTAACCATTCGGGAAACCATATTTGAGTGAAAAATTTGGATAATATCTTTACTAATTTGTTATTTTAACAAATCTTTTAAAATTTTGTGGGAAGCAAAATATCTTTTTTTTTGTGAAGACAGAAATAAGATTGCCAAAAAAGAGATACAAAAAAAGCTGCAGAATCTGCAGTGCAGATATTTAGAAAAATAATTGATTCATTTTTGTCTTTTTTTATGTAATTATGGTTATAGAGGCCATGAGCTTTTTTTTCACGCCATTTGTTATTTTATAAAAATGGACACACAATTTTGCCAAAAAAATAGTATTTTATAAAGAGACAGAGACAAGACTTAATTTATTGTGCTTTAAGTTAAGACATGACCAAAAATTGATTTGTTTTTTCAATAAAAAAATATAACGGGGCGCCAAACAGATGTCTTAACAAAAAAGAAAAACTCAAAAAAGAAAAACTTTTTTTGTTAAGGAATTTTACCCGAGAAAAAATAGAAGAAAAACTTTTCGTGTTAAGAGAATTTGCTTGAGTAAGGAAAAAATTCCTTAACAAAAAAAGTTTTTCTTTTTTGTTAAGACATCTGTTTGGCGCCCCGTTATATGTACACACACTTTCGCCAAAAAGAGAGAAAAATATTTTGTTTTGCCTTCCTCTTTGGCAAAAAAAAAACAAAAAAATTGGTCCCGCGCGGAAAGCACATTTGTTAAATGCCTTTTTTTTAGTTTGTCCAGTCTTGAAATAAATGTTTTTATAAATGAAACAATAATGCCACTGTATATCAGTTTAATTTGAACTGTTTTTTAAAATACATATTACTTTAATAATGGCCTTTACGCCATTGTCTTTTGTGTGCAAACTGGAAACTAATAAATAATGCATAGTTTCTTTAAAATTTCAGAAAAAATATTATTTCTTTTCATAAAACAAAAATATGATGGCTTATTTTATTTTAATTTTTCAAAAAAATATATTTTTCAAGAAAGTAATTTTAATCAAAAATCTATTTACTCTGTTTATATAAAGCACATTTGTGAAATGACATTTTTAGTTTGGCGATTCGTGGGATTTATTTGGTACATAAAAAGTGTAAAATCCGAGCAAAGCAAATCAAATGGTAAAACACAGCGGTTCGCGTTTTTCCTGACAAAATTTTATTGTTGAAATTTTTGAGAGTGCAAGATTTACGCACAAAATGTTGTGATTTCGTTTTTGTGGATTTAACTTGGTATGAACTAATTCAAAAATTTTTAATTATTTTACAAATAATTTGCACAAATGGCTTACCCGACAAAAATTGATTTTCTTGCAAAATTATCAAATTTTTTAATTTTAATCTAAAAGTTATGAGTCAACTTTTTATTTATAACAAATTACTACTTTTTAAACAAATGACGCAATTATTTTTTTACAGATTTTTATTCCATTTGGGAAAAAACTGTTACAAATTTTTACTTTTTTTTCTACAGGAATTCCCAA
Organism: Panagrolaimus sp. PS1159; assembly: GCA_963922195.1. NCBI lineage: Eukaryota > Metazoa > Nematoda > Chromadorea > Rhabditida > Panagrolaimidae > Panagrolaimus > Panagrolaimus sp. PS1159. Next base: position 103,376 of record CAWUHW010000042.1, read on the forward strand.
CTGATAACTATTTGTTTTATGAGTTTTTAATTTTTAAAAAATAACAACACTTTTATTTATTTCAATTTTCACAAATTACCAATTTTTTATATTATGACAAGTTCGTTACCATAACACCCAAAGTTTTTCAGAAAAAAAGGTGGAGCATTAAAGCCTTTTTTCCACGACATTTTTATACATTTCTTTTTCTTTTTTGTGCTAAAGCATTTCACATGATTCATTTGTATATTAATTCATTGCTTTTGTGAGTTGTTTTGAAAGATAAAAAGAATAATTTGATTATTGTTTAAATAATGCTTTTTATTGTATTTTAATTAAAGTACATTTTCGAGGGTATTTTATAAAACTTTGGTTTCGTGTCGAGACAAAAATATCGTAATGAGCCAATAAGGAAGTGCCTTGAATGAATGAGTCACCCTTTTTTATTAAGTTGTAGTACAAAAAACAAAAATAACTGGAGTCTTTCAAAAATACGACCTTTTAATATTGAAAATAAAAAAGTAATATTTGACATTATATTTTTAATAAATTAGTATTGTAGTATTTATTAAAATATTAAGTGCAAAAAAACCGAAGTTCTTTAATCATTTTCAGCTTCTTGTTAATTAATTTCTAAATGACGCAAAATTGCGAAACTTGATCCAGAGGTTTTGAAACTTTTCAGGATTACTCAACCATCACATGATAAAGGTCATTGCAGGTCAATATCTGCTATTACCATTAAATTTTACCTTTGAGATGATGCTGAAGATGTACTTTTATGGGTTTAGAGTGATTTTCAAAAATGTTTTGAGCTATTTAAATTCATGAAATTGAGATAAATGATGTAGAATTAAATGGGGAACAATATGCAATATTCCATACAGCCACCAGTAATACTCAAAAAAAAAGTTTTTATTGGGTCAACTGAAATGCTTCAACTTCAAATACATTTTTGACATGCATAAACTTGTCCTAGATGAACCCTTATTAAAAATGTTGTATCTCATTAAGACGCGTTGAATGAAAAGTGAATTAATACTTTTTAAAATATAAAACCATAATCCAATCTTTAGCTTTAAATATTTTATAAACGTTACTTTTTCGTGAACTTTGATTAATGGTTAATGGCTAAGATTACTATAGCGAAAAAAAAAATTTCATATGTTGCCGACTTTAATCTTATTTTTCAAAAAAAACTACATAATCAAATAAGATGCAATTTTTTTTTAATTACAGTATACTTCTGTTTAAAGGAATCCTCAAAGTTTATCAAAAATGTCTTTTGTTGGCTGTTTTTTTTTGTTTCGATATTTCCGTTTTCATTTAAGATAATTGCCAATTTTTAAAAAATAAAACACAAAATTATTACAGCTCAAACCACCTGTTTGTTGTTTTTTTTGATTGGCTTTAAATTAACTTTTTTTTTTCAATTGACAGATTTCTTTTCCCTAAAAAAATTTTTTCCCCCAAAATTTCATTTATTCTTTTTCGAAGAAGTAAAAGTAACAAAAAACCTTTCACGTTTAAATAATTTCTATGGCAACCGATCAAATTGGAGCGGCGCAAATTTGATTTACGACAACCAACTTTTTTTTCACTTTCGAAAGTTTTTGAAAGTGGACGACTCTTTTTCTCTAAAGCAGCTTTTTAACTTTTTTGTAGTAATTATGGGATAAAAAAATTATTTACTTGGAATTTTAAGAAAAAAATTATAATTTTTAAAGCGTTAGTAAACTATAGTTTAATGGGTAATTTTGTTTTACAAATTTTTAAATGCAGTAATTTTTGAGGGTGGCAGTTATCTCTCATTTTAAAAGCTTTTATTTCAAATTATAACTTTTACAAATTTTTTAAACAGCTTTAAATGCCACTTTTTTATTAAAAAAGTTTCCTGGTAAATAGTGTTACAGTATACTTTTGAGAAAAAAAATTTTGTGACGTGTCAAAAATCTCTTGGGAAATTTGCAGTTGTAAAATAATTTTTACAAATTTTGAAAAACATTTTATTACAGTAATCTTTTATTTTGTGGAAAACTTTTAGAAGTCAAAGTTTTTATACTTTTGCAAATTTAAAAATTTGTATTTTTTGTTATAATTTTAAATTCTTGAAAACTTGACATTTTCATTTTTTGTATTGGTCACGAACTTTGAGTAATTTTTTAAAAAATATTTCAAAATTTTAATAATCCCTCAAAGGAAATAGAAAGTTAAAAAAACTTTTCTATAATATTTACGCGACTTGCTACACTTCCTTTTTTCTTTAAATGTTAAAATTTATTTCCGACTTTTCTACTTTTAATAAAATTTTTTTTGAATACTTTTAAATTTTAGGTAATTTTTAAAACAAAAGTAGCAAAACAATGAGTTTTATAAATCCAACAACCCGAAGACCTGATATTGGTTCATTTGATTATGGTGAATATTCGAGTATTACAAATAAACCATACATAATTAATAATGTTGTGTATTTTTCTGTTGTTTCATTAATTTTTTTGTTGGGAATTTTGGGAACTTTTGCTGTGATAATTTTATTTTTGATTAAAAAAGGAAGAGATTTTCGTGGAGTTCGATGGTATTGTTTTAATTTGATGTTGTGTAATATACTGTATTTGGTAAGTTTTTCTTTTTTTGGTCGTGACACGAATCCATCATAGAAATTTGCTGACGACTGAAAAGGGTGCAGTCATTCGTGTTGAGACCAATTCTGTGTTTAAACGCGCCAAACAAAAAGATAGAGAAAAAAAGTGTAGCAAAAAAAACAAAACTTTCTGTTTTTGTTTGATGTGTTCAAACACAGAATTGGTCTCAACACGAATGATTGTACCCTTTCAGTCGTCAAATTTGGACTACGTTCGGTTGAAAAATTTCTATGGAATCTTTTAAAATTTTTTTGAAATATTATTTCCTTGCCATAAACTGATAAATTTTAAAAGTGTCCCAACAAGAATTTCCTTGTATTTCATCATTCTTATGTTTTTTTTAGACTTTTGCAATCTTCAACAATACCCAATATCCCTTTGCAAATATGGTCAGTAATACAGTAAAATCAAATTTCAAAACTTATCATCAACCTGTAAAACAATGGTTTTATTCTGTTTATTGTTATTCAACTGCTTTTCTCTTTGCTGAAACAATCTTTCGGTAAAAGTTTCACCATTCTTTTATTCAAATTTTGTTTTTCAAAATTTACATTTTACAAAATATTACATCATATTTTTAACCTTTTTTTAGTGTACTCTCTGAACGAAAAGGCTTCTATCACATTTTTTGGTTCATTTTTCTTGCTTTAATTGATTCCCTTCCTTTAACTTTTGGTTATCTTCGAGTAAGTTTTAATCTTAAATTTGCATTGTAAAAAAACAACTTTCTTTTTTAGACAAGCATTTGGCGGTATGTTGACATGGACCCAGAACCATTTTCAATCTTTCATGGAATTGGATTTATTGCACTTTGGCTTACATTTGCATTAATGTTTTTGGCATTCTTTTGTTGTTTATGCCGAATTTCATCAAAACATGCCGAAGATAATGTAAGGAAGTTTTTTAAGCTTGTTTATTGAGTTAATTACACGAGTCGACAAACTAAAAAAACGCCATTTTTAAATGTTATTAAAATAAATGTGTTTTCCGTGCGGGACCAATTTTTTTTTGTTTTTTACAAAAGTAACTGTTTCATTGCTTTTGTAAAAAAAGATAAATCAGCACCGAGAAAAAAAATGATAAAGATTATCACTTTTTCGATAAAAAAATTTGCTTTTGTAAAAATGATAAAAAAGTTGGTCCCGCACGGAAAACACATTTCTTAAATGGCGTTTTTTTTAATTTCTCGACTCGTGAATTAATTTACTCGAAAAATTTGAAAATTTTTTATAAATTTAAAATACCATAACCCTGTTATTCCTAAAATTAAAATTAAATTTCTTCAAATTCTTTTTTTAGTCAAATCGATTCTCCCGTCGCTCATTCATCTTTATCTTCATTTATGGAATTATAACAATTTGGTGGCAATGCCCTGCAGCATATGAAATCATCAATGGTATTATGGCAACAAAAGTTACAACTGAAGAACTTATTGCAATGACGAAAAAGTTTTACGTATGTTTTTGTTAAAAAATGATTTATGAAAATTTTTAATCATGTGAAATTTTTTTTCAGGCATTGGTTGCTCCACTTACGTAAGTTTATTAAAAAACATTTACAAGAGTTTCGAAATGACACACATTTAGCATTTAAAAAATATGTCATTTTCGAAATGAAACAAATTTTATAAAAAAAAGACATTTTATAAAGAAAAATTTTTAATTTTCGACAATTTTCGTTTTACAGTAATCCAAAACTCTTACCACAAATACATTTTTTTGTATTTTAGGATTTCAAAAGACTATGCGGAATATTCCGTCCCGGCTGTAATCGCCTGGTCGATGGTATTTTTTATGCCATCAATTTCTTTGCTAAATTTTGGTGTCAGAAAAGCTACAACCACAACTCGAATAAATGATTCACATGAGCATTTAACTGCTGTCACAGTCCCTAAAGCATAACCTCTTTTCTAAAAACATGTATTTTTTTATGATCTCTCCCTGGAATTAAATTTACGTAACATATATATCTATATTTGTACTTGCATTTCTAAGAATTTCTTTTTTTTACTAATATATCATTTTAAATTTTTTTCTTACGCATTTATTATTTAAATTACTACTTTTAAAAGGTGAAAAAAAACATAGTAGAAAAAACAGCTTTTATGACACATTTCTTTAAAGCACTCAAGTTTTTAAAAAAAATACAAAACACGAGTCGATTTTACTTTTTAATAAACATAATATTTTTTTAAATTTCTCTTTTTTTAATAAAACAAAAGGTTCAAAGTATGAAACACATCCACGGCATAAAAAATTTTTATATTTCGAAAAAAAAATGTTCATATTTTTAAATAAATAAGTTTTCCAAAAATGCATGAATTTAAGATTACAAAGTTGTTGAAAAAAAGTTGTAAGAAGACAGTCAACAAAAGCGTTTTAATTGTATTTATGAGCTTTAAACCCTAGAATTGACAATGGTTTGATAGCATCGATGGGACGATTTATCAGAAAAAAAGCTTATCATCATGTCGCGAAAATCGCCAATAGCAAATAATTTGCATGGCAAATTATTCTAATTTTTGTTACATCGAACTTTTTATACTTTCTCTTCTTCTTTTCTTCTCTACTTTATTTGCTACTTCGATCAAGGAACTTCGTAACAATCATCAAAAATAGGACCATGTTCAAAATTAGTCAAACTGATTGCGAATAATTTTAAAACGATTGCATCTGTAAATTTAAAATATTAAAGTGGTAAATTTTATTTTTATACAAAAAGAAAAAAAGGCATTTTTTAATTTTCACAATTTCCTTTAAATTTTTTTTTCTTTTTTGGACAACCTATAAGTCGCTGGGGTACTTTTTACCAAGATATTAGCACTTTGGTGAATGATTTTTGTAAGCAATTCGCTTTTTTATTGTTTTCAAACTTTGCAAAAAATCGAAAAAAAATTGCTTTACAACTTTTCAGTGTGGGGAACACTTTTCGCTATTGTTTTGCTGCTGCAATTTTTACCTTTTAAAAAACTAAAACACCAAATTCTAAATGATTTAAGCTATTTAAAAGATTATAATAGTTTCATAATTGTTTCTTTGCTGTGTTTTTTAGAAGCTATTTTAACGATTATAATATTTTATTGCTTTTTTATTTAATATTTGTGTGGAATAAACTTGTCTTTAACTGTTTATTGTCGTGGTTATTTATTCATTATCGTTTGCGTTTTTTGAAACATATGTTTACATCTCTTCTTTAATAAAATTGTTTTTTAGAAAGAATGATGGAAAATAATTGTAATAATACTCTTCTATCAAATCATTCATCTATGAATCAAGAAGAAAGTGTTAAAGATAATTCACATTTTTTTAATGGATTAAAAAAATGTGAATTATCAAATGAAGTAGCTAAAAATGTTGATGGCGATCGAAGATTTGGTGCTGATATTTCAAATTTACCTGCAAAACGTAATCGAACACGAACATATAAATTTTTTGATAAAACAACACATAATAATATTCGATTTGAAGACAATCTTGAAAAACCTTCAAAGAAGCGTAATATAACATTTGAAAATGATGATATGAAAGATGCTGTTCCAAAGAAACGTGGTCGAAAAAGTAATGAAGAGATTAAGAATTTAAAAGAAAATGAAAATGAACGTGGTATTTCTGGACGTACAAGAACCGAAAAACCTTCTCATTCAAGCGCTTCAAAACAACGATCTAGAACTAAAAAACCTGGTGTTAAAGAAACTCGAACAAGAACAACTCAAAATCAACGTACAAGAGCTGTTATTAAAGCAGTAACAACAACAACTCCAAAACTACTTCAACAAACTCATGGAGAAACTGGTGAACATGTTGATTCTGAAAGAAATACTCCAGCACCAAGTACAAGAACTGAAAAGGCTTTTGATCCTATGACAAGTACTTTAATACAACGATCTAGAACTGAAAAACCTGCTATTAAAACAACTCAAACAAGAACATCTAAAATGCAACGTATAAGAACTGAAAAACCAATGAAAAATCGAGCAGAAGCAATTCCAAAACAACCTGAAAGAACTCGTGGAGGGTCAAGAAAAAGCATTGAAATTGTATGTGATCGTAAAATTGAAGGACAATGTCGTATTTTTGATGTAAGTTTTTTGTTTTATAAATGCAATCTATAATCTTTTTTTAAGGTTAACACAACAATGTTATCTCAAAGATCTGCTACATTCAAACAACTTTTTGAAGTTAATATGAATGAAACAATTCTTATTGAAGCTGTTCCAGATAGAACTTTGGAAATGGCAATTGATTTTTGCCATGGAAAATCTCTTACAGAATGCAGTAACAGTGATATGTCTTCATTATTATTCTTTGCTGATACTTGGGAAATTGTTGATTTGAAGGTAAGCTTTTTTAATAGAAATTTATAGTGATAGGAAGTAGGAGAATATCTCTCATATGTGTAGCTTTCTTTACCTATCTTTGATGTAGCTTTATATTAAAGTTTTATCTACTGCTATTTTAGAAGCTTATCGAAGAACAAATGATTCAACAAATGACACCTGAAAATGTTGTTATTTATGCAAATGCTGCAATATCATCGCATTCAGAAATTGTTGCAAATGCGTGTAAAGATTTAATTCTTAAAAAATTACATAATCATGAATCTATTCAAAACTATTCAAAACTTGACAATCGACTTCGTGATGACATCATTCACTTACTATATAATTAAGCCTATTAAAGAATTATTATTGATTAGTTTGTCCTATTTTTAAACACATGTTTTTTGCTTTCTATTTGTAATTACGGTGTTATATATTTGGAAAAAGATATTGTTTTTTATCGGTTTTTAAATGTCGTTAGAAGTTTTTGAAATCAGCAATTTATACATACAGTAACCAACAAACAAAACAGACAATGAAAATTTATGAGTTAGATTATTTTTTTGTTGAGAAAGGATTTTTTGAAAATTATTGTATATTATTTTTCATTTTGAAAAGTTATTACCGCCAACAACGATTTGATAGATAGCAAAGGCTTATTATAACTATTTGATGATTTAAAGCTCATCATTTTTTATACATTTGTAGAAGAACAAAGTAAAAATAAGTTAGAAAAGATTCTTACTTTTCAACGGTTAACCAAAAAACAAACGAACAAATTTTTAAATTTTCTGAAGTTGAAGAAGGTAAAAATTTTGCACATGCTCAGCCAAAAATGTTTTCAGAAAGAATTTATTCAGAACTTATGTACATCATTTGAGACACTTTTTATATAATCTTTTTTTGGCGGGTTTTTTGGCTGTTTTTTTTGTTCATCTTTTAAAAAAATTTTTTTTTGGCTGTTTTTTTTGCTCATTTTTTTCGTCCGCGTACTCCTTTTTTTATTCAAAATATGATAATTTTATCAAAAAAATGAAGAAACAAATTTGACTGCCTTTTTCAGATCTGTTAATAATGAATATGCAAAACTTTTTAATTTTTTAACAACGCTTACAATTTCGAAACTGAAAATTTATTTTAAAAATGTTTAAACATATTTTTACAAAGTTCCGAATTGTGATAATAAAAATTAATAAACCATCAAAGAAAAAATGTGATAAAAGATAAATAAATACCAGGGATATTGAATAATAAATAATTGACTGGTATTATAGCTATACAATAACATTTGAAAAATTAAACCTCGTTTAATGGATGTTTTTTTTCTATCTCGAAATTCAAAAAGTTAAGCACAAAAAAGAGAGAAACAAAAATAAAGTAGATAGAGACATAGGAACAAAAAATGTGGTAAATAATAGGGTTGTCTAATTAAGATGTTATTAAATCAAGAGAAGAGTGTTAATTAAAATTACAAAAATAGTTTTGATTAAACTTTAATTAATGCGTAACTGATAAAAATGATAAAATGGCTTTGATAAAAATGATAAAATAATAATACTAACATGATAAGACAAAAAACAAGTATAAATTTTGTAAAGCTTTAACAATGATTCAATGGGGCCAACTAAAACTCATTACAATAAAACCAACTTCTTACAAATCCATAAATTTGAGGCATTAAAATCAAAAATAAGTATCATGATTCATAAACAATCAAACATTAAACCAAAAGACCTATTGTGGAAAATATGGATATTGAGGTAAATTATATGGATTTGGTGGGGGTAGATTTTGTGGTGCCATTGGATTCCAATGTGCTGCTGCAGCTGCATGTGCCGCAGCTGCAGCATTATTTGGAAATGGATTTGATGGATTAAGATTCATTGGATTTTGTGGTGTAATAGTTGATGATGAAGATGGACCTGCACCGCCACCGCCAGTACTTCCACTCCCCATTGCTGCAAATGGATTTCCACCAATATGTGAATAAAGTTTTGAAGAAGGATTTTGTTGGGATGCAACTGCTGCTGCAGCAGCAGCGGCGGCAGCATTTTGTTGCATAAATGGTGGATATCCTGAATATCCGGATGCAGATTGACCAGCCCATGCTGCAGCATTGATAGCTGCTTGATTAAATTGTTGGCTTTGATAATTTGTCGGAGTTGGCATTGTTGAAGAATATGGATTTGTATAATTTGCATATGGACCTGCAGGACCTTGAAATTGTGCCATTTGTGCGGCTGCCATATATGATGGAGGGAAGAAGCCCCCGAAAGTTGTTGCATCATATGGATTTGGATATTTTTGTTGTGGAAACATTGGATTTGGTAAAGCTGCTGACGTTGGAGCAGAAGAAGTTGATTCCTTCTTTTTCTTCTTTGGTTTTGGTTTGGGCTTTGGTGGTTCAGGTTGTGGTAAAGGTTGTAGCATTTGCTGTTGTAGTTGTTGTTGGAGAAGTTGTTGGGGATGTGTTAGTTGTTCGATAGATTTCCTTGCTTCGTGATGATGCAATGGTGGATAATGAATTTGTTGCTGCTGCTGCTGCGGTGGTTGCTGCTGTGGAGGTTGTGGAGGTAAATGTGGTGGCATTGTTGATGGTTGAGATTGTACCGAATGCATTGAATAAACTGAATTTGGATCTGACATTGCCATTGATGCTGGTTGTTGTGGAGTCATTTGTTGAGGATGTGAACGAGGTTGTTCATGTTGAACAAGTTGTTGAGGCATTTGTTGCTGAGAAGTTAGCTGTGGAGCCTGAGAATTATAAATTTCATTTTGGTGTTGCCAAACTTGTTGCTGTTGTATCTGTTGTTGAAGAGGTTGTTGCTGTATTTGTTGCGGTTGTTGATGCGGGTGTATCATTGATGATTGACTTGGTACTGAATGACTTTGATTTTGCATTTCTGTACTTGATCTTCGAGATTCTGCATTTTGTAACGATTCTGGAGCTCTATGTGATGGAACTGATTCTACTTGTGGAACTGAAGAAGTATTTTGTAGCATTGGTGGAGCTTCCATCATTGGTGGGGGTTGTTCATTACTACTATTATTATGTAAATTTGGTGGAGTAAATTCTCCTGCTTCATCAAGTGGTGAATGATTTGTATTTGCGGTTGCAAAATTTGGTGATAACATTGGTGGAACGTCATCATCCACATCATCATCATCTTCATCATCATGGTTGTCATTTCCATTATCATTATTTTCCATTCTTTGTACAGGAACTTCTAAAGCTGTTGGCAATAATTTTGGCATTTCTGTTTCTTCTTTCCCCGCTTTTTCTGCTGCAGAATTATTTCTATTATTTGTTGGATATGGAAATTGATGTGGTTGTTGTTGTTGTTGAAGATGATGATGTGAAAGATTTTCTTGTTGCTGTGGCTGTTGTTGTTGATAAATGTTACAACCATCATTTTCATAATCCATATTTAAAACATTGCTATCAATTACAGCTAAAGTTCGTTGCAAAGTTGTTGGAGTTGATGTTGCTGGAGGTGGTTGAATATTTGTTTCATCATAATCTGATGAAGTTCGAGATTCTTTTGGATTTCTTGAAAATGATACAGATCGATTTCGAGATGAACGCTTTTGACTTCGACGTGGTGAGATTGCAGGTGACATTTGAAAGGCTTCATCCAAAGGTGGGGAAAATGTATGATAGTCATGAGATTTTTGAAGTGGTAATGGCCTTGGAACATCACCATCAGAAGAATCTTCATCAACTGATGAACCCCGAAGCATTACTCTCATTTGATGTGAATCTTCTTCTTCATCTGTAATAGAAAGGTTAGCAAGAAGTGAAATGAAATTTTAAGATATTTTGCATTTATCGACAAAAAACTCTTGAATTTAAGTCAATTTAAAAAACATAAGAAATTCTGTAATAGATTTTTTTCAAAGCTTCAATAATAAACTTACCAGAAGTGGCCTCCTTTTTAGGCAATGACATTGCTTTCGGCAAGTCTGACATAACATTGCAAGATTCTGTAGCGGCGGCTGCTGCCCCATCTGTTGCTTTAGATTCAGATGCCGCTTTCTTTGCTTTGGGTGTTGCTGCAGATTTTCTTCCTCTTGGTCTTGAAGGTCGTTTAGATGCTCCACCTCCATCTTCACCATCAGAATCTTCGTCACTTGATTCAAGCTTTTTCTTTGGAGATTTGTCCTTGCAACTGCTGCCTGCTGCTGCTCCAGAAGGCTTTCGCCCACGACGTTTTGGTGGTGATTTCTTTTTTGCAACAGTTTTTTTCAGGGACTTTGTTTTTGGAGCAGGTTTTATTGGAGTTTTGGAAGAGCATGGTTGTGGTTCATCTTCTTCCTTTTCTTCAGCAATTTTTTGTCCAGCTAGTTCTTCCATTTCTTCAACATCATCATCTGGATCAGTAAAAAGATTTGGAATATCTTCTTCTTCTGTTTCTACTTCGGCATCCTTCTTTTTTGTTTCAAGTTCTTGCTTCTTTTTTGGCTTTCTTCGTTTTCCAGTTGCCGTTGGACGCTTCTTTTGCTTCTTCAATGGACGAGTATACGGTAAAGTTTGATATAAATAATCCTTGTTTGTAAAAACTTGAGATCTCGTTAAATCATCATATGGATTTTTTGCATCAAATTCTTTATCTGTATCAGCATGCATAAACCGAATAACTGTTTTTTTCTTTTTTGGTTTTGGAATCTTTTTTTCGCCCTTCTTTTTTCGCCCTTTCTTTGCTGGTTTTGCTGGAGAATCTGGATCTTCATCATCGCCAGCAGGAGGATTTGTAAAGAGAAGTCCAGCTTCTCGAGCTTCATATTCTTCTTGAATCAAGGGGAAATGCATTCGTTCTTCAATATTTCCAAAATCTGGTTTCCAATTTAAATATGCTTTTTTTATCCAATATCGATTCTTTTTTGCCATTTGCTTTTCCATATGATCAATAAGCTCTTGTTGATCAATATTAAATTTAAGTTTTGGCTGTTTTGTTGGACTAAAACAAAAAGAAATTACAAAAAATTTGAAAAAAATGCAAATTTTAAAAAACTTACTCATCAGGAAAACGAACAACATCCACCATTCCTTCACTGTGAAGCACCTTTAACATATCTCTTTTGCAAATTCCTGTCCATTGTTCAATAACTAAAATATTTTTTATGTTTATTGTTTGTTTTAAGAAGTTTTAAACTTACGTCCAAGATTAAATGATTGCTTCTCTGAATCAATACCATCCCGTTCATTACATTGCCACCAAGAAAAAACCATTTCCAAAAAGCTTTCATAATAATATCGATAATATAAAAAATCTGCAGCTTCTGAAAGTGGACGTTCAGGAGTACCAGGAATTTTTTCAACTCTTGATAATAAAAAACTAAAATCAACAATATATCTTCCATATCCCTTTCCTTGATAACATGGCAAAACCAAAAGGCAACAAAGATTACAACTGCTATGCCCATATTTTTGCTTAAAAAAAGTAGGATTACTGTAATCCAAAAAAAGATATATAAAATCCGAAAAAAATACCTTTGAAAAATACCCAATAAAATGATAAAAATCTCGTTCCTTTTCTTTCTTTGCTAATACATAAAAAAGGAATGGCTCAATATCGGTATGAAGGGATTTATGTTCAATATATGATATTCCAAGGCAGCATAACATTTGACAATATGATGGATATGTTAAAGCATCAACTTCAAAAAATGCAAATCTATTTTCTTCATCTTTATATATCATTTTTCCAGGGGGTGTTTTCATTTGGCAAACTTTCTGCAAATTTTTTTTTGTATTTCGGTAATTTTGTTTAAAGACAACAAAAAAATATGCAAATTTTTTAATAATTTAAACTTGGATATTTCTATTCTTTGAAATCGAAAATTTTTAAAGTCAAAGTTTCCAAAATATTTAGGAATCATCAAAAAAGTTATTAATGAATTTTTCAGCTAAAAATTTGCATAATTTTTTTATCCGCTTTCACAAAACTTACAGTATGCCTTTCATATGGATCCCGATCAATCCAACCATCTAAACATTGATCACAAAGAAATAATTCATCTTTAACCCTTAAATGAAATGGCAGGGGAGAAGTATATGAAGTTTTCATTTGATATTTACTAATATAAATAAATTTTGGAACAGGTCCATCTGTTGCAGCTTTTTCATATTCTCTTATCCTTCGAACATCCATTCGATGCATATCATTAAAATGTTTAATTAAAAGCGATTTATGCTCTGGAGTTGCTTCATTAATCATATCATGCATGCTCATATAATTTGGAATTTCCGCACATTCATCATCATCAACAATGGCATCAGGGATTCGGGTAGGGGGGTCTGGGATTGGACGATCTGGTGCAAAATCACCAATTTGTAAAAATTTATGAATTTTGCTTTTTCGTTTATTTGATTTTATAATAGTTCGACATGCTCGACGAATATATCGACGATAGATTACTCTTTCATTCGTAGAACGGTATCTCTCCCATTCTGGTGGACGAGTTGCTCCAGCAGCTTCCCATTGTAGAGGTTTTGGATCCTAAAAAATAAAGGGTTTTTAAAGGGATAAAAATATTTTAGCACTATTAACAATACTTTGAAAAACCAAAATTTTAAAAAAACCGAAAAAATCAAAATTCAAACGTTTTAGTTTAATACTAAAATCCAACGTTGAAATTTCGATCCAAGAAAAAAATTTATTACGGCAAATTTAACACATAAATCAAAATTCCTAAAAAACTTACATCATCGCTATCCGTCGTTACCGAAGATTCTGAAGAAGGTTCATCTTCGCCATCTTTTGGAGGCTTTGGTGGAAGGAGATCTCGCCATTCCATTCCTTGCATATTTATCAAAGGTTTTAAATCCATTTCACTAAATTTTTGTCGAACTAAAACAAAAACTTTATAAAATTATCCCAAAATTTATAAACTTACAATCAACAAATTCATCATCACTTTTATCATCATCTGAATCTTTAGAAGATGATGATGAAGATGGGGAAGATGGAGATGATGGAGAATCATTAGAATTTGGTTCACGTTTCATTGTTGGATCTGGGATAAATCTTCTATGTACATTGGATCTCTTTAAAGCTGCTTCCATTCTTTTTTTTGCTTGTTGAAGGATTTGTTCAGATGTTCTCCCCTTAAATCCTTCAGGTGGATCAAAAGGTTTTGAAAATTTTTTAAATGGCCCATCACAATATGCCATATGATTATCTTTAAGTGCATCGAGCAATTCTTTAAATTCTAGCGCAAATTGTCGATGTTCACGTCGTTGAGCTCGAGTCATTCCATCAATAACTTTTTTCCACTTTCTTTTTCCATTACATTTTTCTGCCAAATATTCATTCCATGAATCAAATTCTGATGGGTCTGGAGCTGGTTCTTCTTCATATTCAGTATCAGAATCAACTTCAAATTCTTTAAAATCTGGATTTAGCCGATTTATTTCTTCCATAGATTTTATTGATTCAATTAACTCAATTGGACCAGCTTGATTTGGATCTGGTGAACTGTTTGGACATTCACGAAAATGGAATCCTTTATAATAGTAATATGGATTTGGCATTATCCTTGCTGGATGATCTTCACCTTCATAACATCCATCTTCATCATCTTCTGAGGAGGATGAAGCTTTTCCAGATTTATATCCCCTTGGAAGATTACCAGGTTTTCGAAGTTGTGCTTTTTTGGATTTTTTTGCTGCCAGCTCTTTTGCCGTTGTTTTTGAAGAGCATGGCTCAGGAGATGATGAAGATTTTGGTGCTGTGGATTTTCCTTTTCGTACAATAACAGTTGGGGGTCCAGATCCTCCTGTTCTATATGTAATAATTGTTGTACCAGGTGCTGGGTCATCACGGGGTGGAGTGGTTTTTCGTTTTACACGAGATGGTCCAGGTTTTGGAGATGATGATAATTTTTGTGGAGGAGGAGGTTCTTTTGATGGCCCAGGTTTTGGGGATAATGGTTCAAGACTTGATGATTCATTATTTTTATCTCCAGGAGAATGAGATCTTTCAATACTACTTTCTGGAATAGTTTTAATTTCAATTGGTGGATGCCGAGATCGACGTGAACTTGTTGGAGTAAAAAAGCTGCTTAATGAATCCTAAAATGGTATTTTGGATATTATATTTTTTTGCAAAAGTTCAAAGACAGAAAGTATATACTAAAGCTTTAAAATTAGAATATAAACTTTAAGAGCTTTAAATTTTTTATATCTGTAAAGGGATATTACAAACCTGAAGCTGCTTAATTTCGGTTTTCTTTCCATCAGTTAGTTCCTTCTTTTTTGCTGCAGCTGCTGATGGCACTGTTGGCTTTTTATCATTGATGCTGCTGGAAGAAGTTGTTGTAGATTTTGGGGGCTTCTTTTTTGCCTTTTTTGGTGGCATTTTCGTGTTTAAAATACCCCTGAAAAAAAGTTATTTTAGATATAAACCAAGTTTACATATTTTAAAAACACACAAACATATAAAAACCTTAAATCCGAAATAGAAAAAAAACATTTTGAAAATTTTTTTTGCCAAAAAACAAAGAAAAATGTTCTTTTTTTCCGCTCAAAAATATATCTCTTCAAAAAAAAAGGTGCCACAAAACAACTTTTTTTCTCACGCTACTTTTTAAACCATGCTTTTAATTCAATTATACACCTTTTTTTCCAACCTAACTATGGCATTTTTTTTTATAAACAAAAAGAAAGAAATTAATAATTATAATCAATAATTAAAAAAGTTAAACACCTAACAAAAGAAAAAAAGTCGCGCTTATTTCTTTCTTTAACATTTTTTTCAGCCATAAAAGAAAAAAACCATGTTAAAAATATTTTAACCTTAAAAAGTTACTCAAACTCTTTTTTTAGTGATGCAAAAAAAAGAGTCTTTAACAGCTTTTTTTTACCACTTTGGAGTTTTTTGCGCGCCCAGCCGCAAGCATTTTTGTTTTTTTTACTTGTTTGATGGAAAAATGACACAGATATATATTAGTTGTTTGTCCGTCAAGCACCATTAAAAACTATTTTTTAAAAAAGAAGTCAGGAAAAAAGGCGACTGAATAAGTGCGGTTTTTGTGAGCAATAAACGCATGGAAAAATAGAGAGCGAGCATTTTCTTAAAAAAGTGTTATTTGATGATTTAAAAAGGGGTGTTTTTAAATTTTTTTTAAACCATAAAATTTTAAAAAAATTATTCAAATTTTTGGCTTTTTTTTAGCTATTTTGCTGCTCAAAAAGAAGCTTTTTTAAAAAGTTAATTTTCTGTAGGATTAGAACTTTTTGGATTATTTAAATAACGTACAGTATACCCTTGAATGGAGTACCTTTAAACCAAAAAAATTATAAAACGAAATTATCCATATACCGAGTCAAGGAATTTTGATAGCTTTTTTGCTTTCTTCTCTGTATCTCATGAAGAATTATTTTTGGATAAGCCGAGTTTCATCTTTTTTTGAGCCTTTTATCGTTTTTGCCAGATTAATCATTTCTGCTTGTCTTTGACATTTTAATTTAATTTTCAGCGTTAAAATGTAAAGTATAAAAAGTTTTCTATGATATTTCTTCAAATTTTTTCCCGCACAATTTTTTTTACCATTTTTTGTTATTAAAGCAACAGCAAAAAATTTACCGCCACTTTTTTTTAAATTTAACCAAAAAAAGGAATGATGCAACATTATTTGCTTTCAATATCTCTGAGCTGGCATGTCTAGCTTTCTTATTTTTTTAAAATTTAAACGTTTATTTTATAAAATAAGAATGATGCAATAGTAGCAATGATTTCAAAAATATCATTCATTGGTTTACGATTATATAAAAAATGTGTTGAAATTTTTTTCGACAGCTTAAAAAATGTTTTAAATCGAATTGATAGTTTTTAAAAGTTACAAATTTTGTATAAAACTTTTTATTTGGAGATTCCTTAAAATTTATTGGTTTAAATCCCGGTCACTTTTAAGATTTCGTAAAACTCAAAAAATAATATTGTAAAATACACATTTTAGATGGCAACAAAAGATTTTTGTTTGTTTAATGATAAAAATTATACTTCAAATGATCAATACAAAAATCTCAACTTAAATCAAAACCTTCAAAACTCTTCTTCAAATGCATTTTCTAAACTCTCAAAAAGCATTTCAATCGAAAAAACAAAACCTTTGGATTACGGTAGCATAAATGCTGCAGTTCTTTTTTTTTAAATCTGATTTTTATGCTTTAATAAAATTTTAAGATAAAAAAATTATTGTTTCTTTTATGTATTATTCTAATTAGCTTTTGATTATAAAACTAAAAAAGAACTGTAGCCTAAAAAATTAGATTTTGAAAAAAATGATACAAAAAAAGATTCATGGAAAAAATCAACAAAAGATTTTTCAAGAAATTCTGGAAATGAAAATTATGAAAAAGAATATGGATTAAAAAAAAGAAAAAGTCATTCAAATATCCTCAATGTCAGCAGCACTTTATCTCTTCATATTAAAGCTTATGAAAATGGAGCTGCTGCGCAAGCTGCTTCCATTGATGGCACAAAACATGCCAAAAATGATGCAAAACAAATTTTTGCTGATTTTGTTTTTCAAGTAATTTCAGACAATTTCACAAGTTTCAAACAAAAATTGTTTTTCTAGAATCCATTTGAATTTCCAAGACAGCAGGAAGAAAGTGATGATGAATCACCAAAAGTTCCAGAAATTGCAAAATATCGAGCATCCCAACGTTTACTTAATCCCAATCAAGCTGCCTCTGCTTCTAATCAAATGCAAAAAAGTCCAAGCGGTTTATCAAATCCAGCTTCATTATCCCAATCATTGTCACAACGTTCAACAAAATCAGCGGTTTGTTTTTTTCTTTTAGAAGTTAAAGAATCAAATTAAAATGTATTCTTTGAAAAAATTATTTTATCAAAACGACCTTGTTTTTGGTTAATAATTTTGGTTTTCGATATACGGCTTTGGTGTACATTTTTTTCTTAAAAAATACTGACTTTAACAAAACTTTTATAGAAAAATTGTGCTTTTGAAAAAAAAATTCGGGGGAAAGGGATATTTTGAAAAAACCCCCTGGGATAAGATGACCAAGTTAAAACATTTATAATCTCTGATTTGTAAATTTTTGATAAACTTTACAAAAAAAAATTCTTCTAATTTTTGTTGAACCATAAAAATATCCCTTCGCAAAAAAATTCTGCTGCTCATATTTGTGTAATAAATGTTTCTTAACCATTGAATGCGGAAACAGACTGCTTATTGGTCACTTTTAAAAAAAGAAACCAATTTTTTCTTTTGCTGTTGCATCTCTTTTTTTTGTCGCAAATGATTTTTTCAAAGATAGATTTTTCTTTTTGCAGCACAACTTTTCTTTTTTTGGTACGTGTTTTTCTCTCTCTTTCAATCACATCTTCTTTCCTTGTCTGTTTTACAATTTCACATTGATTTACAAAATAAATCTCTCTGTTTTTTTTAAATTTGAAATAATTTTTAAACTTTTTCAATGTTGAAATATCAGCTGATGATAAAAAGTTTGTTGTGTTCAACAAAAAAAAGTGGTAGCACACAGACACCTGTTTATCAACTGCTGAAAAGGCCTCAAAGCTTAAACTACTTTTTTTGTAAAAGAAAAGAAGAGAGAGAGTCAAAAAAAGATTGATTGAAAAAGAAAAAAAGTTGAAACAACAAAAGATGAATGAGTTGGGAGACTGGGGTTTGCTCGTGTTCCCATTTTGCTGACTTTTTTTTATTGCTGTTGTTTTTCTTTTTTGCGTGACTCTTTTTTGTTTTGAGCTTTTAATTAAAAACTATGCCGTAGGAAAAATTAGTAAATTGAAAAGTTAATCAATATTTTGCCGTTTACGATATTCTCCTTTTGGCTAAAGCTTTATCTAATGTAAAACAAGTTAAACATATATGCAAATTTCTTTCCCTTTAGTTCCTTTTTTCATTCTCTCGTTTGAATGTTCGTTTATTTTTCCGTTGTCGTTTTTGCGGTTTGCATTTTACACACTGACTTTGATTTTTAAATATTGAGTTTAAAGGTGTAATTACAAAAATTTGCATAAACTAAAGAGCCTATATCTGCTTCAGGAAAAAAATAATTTGTTAAAAACTTTAATACAAAAAATCTCAGTAAAAACTAGATTTTCTTGATTAAAGTTTTAACAAATTATTTTTTTCCTGAAGCAGATAGGCTCCATAGTTTATGCAACTTAAAAGCTATCTTATCTTTAAAAAAATAGAGAATTTTGTCATGTAATTATCTAACAATTTTTAAGAAAAAAATGAATTACAATGATGATGCAGGATTTTCTGGTGATGAATATGATGATAATTGTTATAATTCAGATGATGATGATGGAATTGGTATAAGAAATAGTAATAATGTAACACCTGAACCTCCATTAAATGATTGTCAAGTTTGTTTTATCTTTATCTTTAAAATCTTTAAACACTATAAATAATTAATTAGGTTTTGGCACAAGATTCATTAAATGATGAAATGAATAAAATTTCAACAGATACTTCTGCAGTACTTGGATTTCCACCACAAGTTTGCAAAATTTTACTTCATAAATATCATTGGAATAAAGAAAGTTTATTGGAAAGGTATAAAACTTTGTTTACCTTTTTTCTTTGCTTTTTAACCTGTATTTTCTTTAGATTTTATGAAGCTGAAGATCCACAAAAATTTTTTGATAAACAAAAAATTCAAATTTCAACAAAAGTAACAGATATTGGACAACCAAAGAATTATAAATCTGGTTTATGTCAAATTTGTTTTGAAATAAAATCTTTAACAGGTCTATCATGTGGACATCGATATTCTTCAGATTGTTGGGATTCATATTTAATGGCAACCATTCAAGAACGTGCAGATCCGTATGTTCCATGCCCAGATCCAGATTGCCATTTAATTGCTGATGATGAATGTGCAATGAAGCTTTTGTTAACAGATGACCATAAAAGTCAATATAAACGAATGGTTGTAAATTCATTTGTAAATTCAAATGAATTACTTAAATGGTGTCCTGCTCCAAATTGTAATAAAGTTATTAAAGTTAGTCATCCAGAATCTCGAGCTGTTACATGTGATTGTGGATTTACATTTTGCTTTTTATGTTCACAAGAATGGCATGAACCAGTTGATTGTGGATTGCTTAAACTTTGGTTGAAGAAATGTAGTGATGATTCTGAAACATCAAATTGGTTAAATGCAAATACAAAAGATTGTCCACAATGTCATGTAAAGTTTATCTTGAATAATACAATAATAAAATATTTTTTTAGGTAACAATTGAAAAAGATGGTGGATGTAATCATATGACTTGCCGATCTGTAACTTGTAAATTTGAATTTTGTTGGATGTGTTTGGGTCCTTGGAAGCCACATGGTTCTGGATGGTATTCTTGTAATCGATATGAAGATAAAGAAGCTAAAGAAGCCCGTTCTGCACAAGAAGTTTCACGGGCTGCCCTACAACGATATCTTCATTATTATAATCGATTTGTAAATCATCAAAATAGTTTAAAATTTGAAAATAAGGTATGCTATATTACTGTAGATCTTTTATAACATTTATTTTTTTTATAGCTTCAAGATCAAATTAAAATTAAAATGCAACAAATGCAAGCACATGGTTTTACATGGGTTGAAACACAATTTTTGGCAAATGCAATTGCAGTTTTAAATAAATGCCGCCGAACTCTTATGTATACATATGCATTTGCATATTATTTAAAACCAAATAATGCTTCATCAATATTTGAAGATAATCAAAGAGATTTAGAATTTGCAACTGAACAACTTTCTGAAAAATTGGAACGTGAGTTGGATATTGATACTGATGATCTTGTTAAAATTAAACAAGAAGTAAGCTATTCTTTTTAACAACTTTTATAGCTATTGTAATTACTTCAATGTTTTAGGTTCAAGATCGTTATCGATATGTTGATCAACGTCGTGAAGTATTATTGAAACATTGCTTTGAAGGTTTAGAACGTGGTGAATGGGTTTTTACTGTTCCAAAGCAGCAACAAAAATAATTTTATGCATGAAAATGATCAAATTTCAATTTGTCAAAATTTTTTTAGCTGATTTTAAACTTCTTTTTAACTGACAATTGTTTTTTAAAAAATTGTAATTTTTTGTGCAAAAAAATAAATATTTGAAAAAACAGCCATGGCACAAGCAATTTTCTTTGTAAAAAATATATGTTAAACATCATCTCATGATTTGATTCTACTAATATATGTTCTTCAATATGCTGAGATCGATTATTGATAAAATAAAAGCACTAAAAAATGATCAACAACGAGAAAAAATGATAAAGATTATCACTTTTTTGACAAAAAAATTGCTTTTGCAAAAAAGACAAAAAATTTGGTCCCGCGCCGAAAGCACATTTGTTAAATCGCGTTTTTTTAGTTTGTCGATGGATATGTTTTTTATAATTCCTTGCGCAATTTTAGACATAAAAAATGGCAAATATTCGTCTTTGTTTTTCTCTTTTTATTTCTAAAGCATACAATATATATTTTTTATTTCTTGTTACTTTTTAACGTGCAAAATATGGGTCACTGATTCATTGGATGTTTGTGGGAGTACTCCTAATTTACCAGTACTTACGCCTTTCATGTCACAAATCTCTCAATGTGATGCAAAATCAATTATTATTTATAGACAAATGTTTTCTTTCAATGATTTAATGGTTATTGCTTCAAAATGTGAAGTGCTTTATTTATCAAATGTTGTTATAACGAATAATGATGAGATAATTCCTGAAACAGAAGAAGATTGTTTTGAAACTGCCGTTTCATTAGAAGCTCTTTTTAATGCCCTGCCGAATGTAAAAAGTTTTACATAGTAGGTATCTTTTAAAAAATAAATTTTTACGAATTATTTTTTAGCTTTTTACCTAATGATACTTCAAATATTATTACAAACAAAACCGCTGAAGAATTGCTTAAAATTTCACATGTTTTAAGCCTTGATTTTTTAAGACGCACTCTAGCTGTCAGTCAAAAAAAAATCAAAAGGGAGGCGGCACACTCGAAAAATAGATTTAGCTAAAATTTGGCCTAAAGGTGAAACAGCCGTGGCGAAGACGATCCAGATATCTCTTTTTGTCTAAAAAAATTTCTTACTGTAGTTGAAGTAGATTCAAGCCTACGATAGAGTTTTTTTTTCAAAGTTGCAAGAAAAATTGGGAAAAAAATTTTTTTTTGACATTACTTTGCTTTTGCATAGATTTTCGAACATGGAGAATCCGAAAAAAACATATTTGGGGTTATTTGATGGTAAGTAATACCGATTTTCACACACCCTGTTTCAGTTCGGTTCCAAAAATATAGGCAACAATTCATTTGCGCCACTAATTACCTTATACATATAAAAATTCTTTTTTACACATTACAGAATAAAAAATATACATCAAACGATGCCCTAACATTGATTTAAAAATTTATGAAGTTTTTTAGACAAAATAAGATATCTGGATCGTCTTCGCCACGGCTGTTTCACCTTAAGGTCAAATTTTAGCCTAATCTATTTTTTGAGTGTGCCGCCTCCCTTTCGATTACCCGCTAAAGTGCGTCTCAAAAATTAATTTTTACAAATTAGTTTTTTTAGCTTTTTACCTAATGATACTTTAAATATTATTACAAGCAAAACCGTTGAAGAATTGCTTAAAATTCCACATTTTTTAAGTCTTGATAAACTTGAAATAAGCCAAATTCCTGAAATTTTTGACATTGAAACTTTTTATGGTCATATTAAAGTAAGATTTTAAAAATATAATTTGTTTAAAATCATTTGCCCAACTTTTAGAAAAATAAGAAAACAAATATTAATCTAAATTTTTCTTATCAAATCTCTGATGAATATAAAACTCTACTTCAAACAATTGTTGACGAAATTCTTGAAATGGAAAATCATGATTACAAAGTACCATGGATTGATTTTTCAGCGATGACAAGATCTTCTTATCACAAAATGCTTGCTCTTTATCGTCAAAATTAATTTTGTTTTGAAATAAAAAAAAAGATGGAAATTTTAAGATAGAATTCTTTTTTCCTGGAAATTTTAAGATAGAATTCTTTTTTCCTTGAAAAACCACCAAAAACTTTTTCTTCATTTAAAAGGAAATGTTATTGTGTAATAAATATTTTTGTTTTTTTGTTGGATTTTTATAAAGTTTTAAAAAACAATTGTCTTTCTCTTCTTTTAGAAAAATAGCAAACTGATGAACTTCTTTTTTGAGATGCAGAAAAAAATTAAATGCATGATTTTTTCGTGCCAGCAACATCTCAATCTTCCTCCATATCAACAAAGATTTTCTTGAATTAAATTTTATGTTGTTATATGTTTTCCTTTTGCTGCGAATTAATTTCGCGACATTATTTTTTTCTCTGTTTATTTTCAAGAAAGCCCATAGATGATTAGGGGGTTGGATTTCCGACCCCCCCCCCCCTTCCCCCCTGGACAAGAAATTTTTTTTCGAAAAAAACGCTAAGGGGGGAGTACGTGAAAAAAATGCATGATTTTTTCGTGCCAGCAACATCTCAATTTTCCTCCATAGCGATGACAAGATCTTCTTATCACAAAATGCTTGCTCTTTATCGTCAAAAATAAACTTTTTAAACACATTTTAATTTCGTGGTATCAAACTTGAGTTTTTTATAAATTACTGTATATGTGTTTTTGTTTGAAAGATACAGAAAAAAAGGAAATTTCAAAATAAAACTCGTTTTTTCCTTGAAAAACTAACTTATTTTTTTCAGCATTTAAAAAACTGTTGTGTAATAAATATTTTCGTTTTTTCTGTTATTTTTATATTTTTATTTTTCACGTTGAAACAAATTCGAGCAAAACGTCTGAAGCTTCAAAAAAGTCATAGAATAAATAAAACCTTCTTTTGATTTTCTGCAAAAAGGAGACATCTGAAAAAAAAGTCAAAATGAGTGGCATTTTTGATGAAAGAGGGCATCTTACGTTTTTTGAATGTTCTCTTTCCTTTTTTCACTTTTTTAAACATATTGCAACCATGATGAAAAATTTTTTTAAAATTATGCAAATTTTGGTTTTAGAAAATTTGCATAAATCCCCTAAGGCACTTTGAACGAGGACGGATTTGGTTTTCAATATTTTTAACCGTAGCCTATCCTGAAAGTTTCATATCTGTAGCTTAAAATTTAACTTTTTTTTTCCTTTTTTTTCCATTTTTGCTCGAAATTGAAAAAAAAGTCGTTACAAAATTTAAAAAAAACCTTTTGTAATAAATCTAATCGTAGGAAAAAGCATTAAAGCAAAAGCTTAATGCTGGAATCAAAGAAGAAAAGTCAAAAGTTGAAGAAGTCATATCAAAACAATCTTTTTGCCTTTTATTTTTTAATTCTATGGGAAAAATTTTGGTGGTGTTTGATTAATATTACCAAATATTAAAAATTGACTGTATCGATTGAAATCAGATGTAAAAAGGAAGGAAAAAATACAGTTAATAATGAAGCTGTCATCATTTTTTTAAAACTTTTTTCAATGCTGTACATAAAATAGAATGTACAAGAAAGATGTAATCGGACAACAAAACATTACACTAGATTTCTGGCTCCACATTTTTAACCAATAAAAACAAAGTAAAAAAAGAAGAAAAAATTTGAAAAGCAAAAAACTAGAGCGATTGAAAGCTTTTCTTTTTTGTTTTTTCTTTGAAAAATATTTTTGTTTTAATAATTTTATCGTTTCAGCCTTTTTCCAAATCTTCTGGTATTTAAATTAAAATGGATACAGCCTCAAATGAACCTCCTTCAAATCCATCATTATCAAATCAAAAACGCAAGATTGAAAAAAATGACCCAGTCAAAGTTAAAAGAACTCGATTTTGTCAAACATATCATCGGCAATCATTTCCTTTTCGTGCTCCAATTATGAAATATATTTCAATGAATCCAACAACTCCAAAAGTTTATCAAAAATTAATTCATTCTTGCAAACATTTTTTCTTTCAAAATTCAGTGTTGATTATTCCAAAGTTATATTTTACTGTTTTAAATGGGTGGCACACTATTGAAAACAAGAAAATTTTTGATTTAAACAATGTTTCAATTAGGCTTTGGGTAACAGAAAAGATTCGTGTTGATTGTAAACCTTTGCCGGAAACATGTTTTGTTTGTGGAGCACCAACGATTTATAAAGATGACGCTAAAAAACTAGTACTGTTAAATAACAAAATTTTTTTCGAAAACTATATTTCTTTTGCTTCAAATCGTGAAGAAATTTATTTGGAAAATGTTGCTATAATCAATGAAGATGACTCTATTGTTCCATTAGAAAAAATGATTGAAGTTTCTCCAAATATTAAAGATTTGGAATAGTGAGTTTGCCAAATTGGTCAAATATATAAATTTGAACATACGACATTTTTTAGCAAAATTAATGAACTTTCAGCTGCAAATATTATTTTACCTGATACTGTTAAAAAACTGATTGCAATTCCACATTTTTGTAATCTTACTTTTCTTTCTTTAAAAAGTGTTCCAGAAAATTTTGATATGGAAAGCTTTTTTGCTTATGTAAAGGTTTGTTACGTTTTTTTTATTCTATGATAAAACATTAATTTCAGAAAAATAGGAAGACAGAAATTTGGCTTTGGTTCCAAGATGACATTTCTGAAGCATATTTAAATCGCCTTCAAGAAATTGTTGATGAAATTATTTCACCAGAAAATCGTGAATACAGAGCACCTTGGATTTATTTTGATGCAATAACTGAAGACTCGAATGATAATTTGTATGCTCTTTTTGAACAAGATTGTCTGATTTTTCATCCTTCTGTAAAATTTTTTTTAATTTTCATTTAAAACTTTTTTACGATTTTTTCTTTTCTTTTATTTTTCTCGTTTAATCTTTTTTTTTTGCTCAATTTTAGACAACTAAACTGTCAAATATTCGTTCTAGAGCATACAGTACATATTTTTTATTTCTTGTCATTTCCTTTTTTTTGCAGCTTTATCGAAAGAATTATTTTTTGTATTTTCAGCAATAGTGCTATTAACATTTTCGTTTATTTTTATAGACAGTTTTTTTTAAAAAGTTTATTCAGTCATTCATTACTGGAAAAACTGATGATAAAAATTATTGAAAAAAGAGATGTTTAGCTGCAGGCATAAATAATTAAAAGTAGAACGGAACAGAATTATACTGACTGCAAAGGAAATAATTAATAGCGAAACACAAAAAAATGAGGCGTGTTTTCGTTTTTTGTTAATCAATTTATTTTATTTCTGTGTTAAAAATATTGTAACCACCAACAGTGATATAATATAAAAAGACAGAGACAAGGCTTAATTTAATGTGCGTTAAGTTGAAACATGACCAAAAATTGATTTGTTTTTTTAATTTAGACATGTACACACAATTATGCCAAAAAAAAGTTGTCTTTCTCTTCTTTTACAAAAATAGCAAACAGACGGACTTCTTTTAAATGCAGCATGAAAAAAATTAAAAACGTTTCTTTTCATTGCCGAAGTAGCGATGTATGATTGATTTTCTCGTGCCTGCGATGAGACAACCTTTCAAATAAACGAGAAACCGCCTGACAAGGTAACCGATTAACATGTGAATTCGCTTTTGAAACGGGGCCTATTTTAGAATACTCCCCTGAAATTCAAACGTATTTTCCCAAATTATGAGCGGCCCCTTCCCCGAAAGTATTTTTTCACCTAATCGACTATACTACTATAGTATACGTTATCATGTGCTACTTATACCAATTAATTTCTTAAAATTGCATTTTTGCAGTTCTATAGTGATTCAGAAAGTTACAAAACAATTTTTTAACATGTTAGAACTAATTATAGATTAACCAGAAAGCGTAAAACCCAAAAAAAAAGTGATTAATTGGTGTAAGTAGCACATGATAACGTATACTATAGTAGTATAGTCGATTAGGTGAAAAAATACTTTCGGAGAAGGGGTCGCTCATGATTTGGGAAAATACGTTTGAATATCGGGGAAGTATTCTAAAATGGGTCCCGTTTCAAAAGCGAATTCATATGTCAAACGGTTCTCTTGTGAGAGATTTTTGGTGATTGGGTTTGTTTAACTGCATACTTCTTCCAGTTTACAAAAAACAAATTTTTCGAAATTCAAACAAACTATTCTGTTTTTTTTATATTCATTCTTTTCCATCAAAAAAAATTCCAGGAAAAAATCTGAAGCTTCAAAAAAGTCAAAGAATAAATAAAACCTCCTTTTTTTCTTTTGTTTTCAATTGTTTTTCTACAAAAAAGAGACATCAGAAAAAAAGTCAAAATGAGTGGCATTTTTGATGAGAGAAAGCATTCTTACGTTTTTTGGATGTTGTCCTTCGACTTTTCAATAAAAGGGATAAAAGCCACTTAAACTGAAAAAAAGAGACATCAAGGAGCCAAAAGAAATGAAAGATGGAAAGACATGGCACATAAATGTAAGAATTGAAATGAGTGAAGCATATTTATTTTTTGGTGGAGGGTTTTTGAGAAGAAAAAATTCTCTGAAATTAGTTATGAGAAAAGAGGGACAATTGAAGTGAGTGAATTGACATGAGTTGAGACATGGCCTAAAAACGCCATTTTTTCCATAAAAAAGCATACATGTAATTTCTTCAAAGATGTCGACAAAAAAGAAAATCATGTTCGTATTCTTTTTTTGATCATAAAGTTGGTGATGTACTCATTTTATGCTTTTCTTATACTGGCTCAAGTCAGATTCCTGAATCAATTTCAGTGAAGTTGGTTTCTAAGAAAATTTTGAATTGCCTTTTTCAACCAATTATGCGTTTCTAAACATTCAACTATAATTTTAATGCTTTGTTTGCAACATTTTTTAAGGTTTTTTAACTGGTTCATTTTTTTATTCAAACACAAATTTATAGATTTTTTGACAAAATTTAAATTTAATGAATCTTAAAAAAATTTTTTTTGAGATTTATTGAAAAAATTAGTGGCAGAAGAAGATTTAACGTTTGTGTTTGAAGAAAAAGAGATATCTACTTTTTTTGCTGCTTTAGTGACTTTCTGCACCCATGAAAAAAGGAAGCTTAAGAGTCATCCCCCAAAAAATATCCTCCTAATAAATAGAGATTGTTCGTTTGTTTGTTTGACCGTGCGTTTTTATTATTCATTCACAAAAGTAGAATAAAGATATAAGATTTGCATTACGAAATTGAGCAGAAAAAAGGAGTAAATATATTGGAATTTGCATAAAAGTAAAAATGTATTAGAAAATTTTGACAAAAGCATTCATTCGTATATATTTTCAACTGCATCTGCTGCGGTTGCAATTTTTCTTTGCTTTGAGCTCTACGTTTCCCGGCGGGCGTATAGCTGTGATATTAAGCCGTATTTGTTTGGAGCTTTACGTTTTCCGGCGGACGTATAGCAGTGATATTAAGCCGGCGTTGGTGGCTATTAGCTCTGCTAATAGTTCACAATTAAATTTTGAGAGAAGTTATCGGGAGCAACACCAGGCCCGTGCCCTTTGAAGCTATACGCTTATTTGATCATTTTAATTTCGTGCAATTATCGGGTGCAACCCCGTGCTCTTACACTCTAACATTTATCATATTCCTATTTTATTATTAGTTTTTATAAAGTTTATTTGCTTCTTTTTTTAATCCATATACCTATTCATATACACTTTATTTGTTTTAAAAAATGCCAAGAAAGAAGGTGCAACGAACACCATCACAAGAAGCTATTCATAAAGCTGAAATTAAACAAAAAAAATGCCGAAAGAGCGAGAAAAAGACGCGCAGAGCAAACACAAGAGCAGAAAGTTGCTGATAATGAACGAAAGAAACAGCGACGTCAACAATTAACTGCAGAACAAAAAAAACAAATAAATGCAGAACAGCAACAACGAACGCAAGCACAACGATCTCAACAAACGGAAGCTGAAAGAGCCGAAATGAATGAAACACAAAGACAAAGAACACAAGCTCAAAGAGCACAAGCATCTGCAGTTATTAGAGCTGCGCAAAATGCGGAACAACGAGAAAGAACACAAAATCGAAGATCAAATTTTGATGAAAATCAAGCTCGAGCTGAAAATGCTGCAGCAAGATTGAGGATGCAAATGAAACGAAACAGAGAAACAAAATTTTGTGCTGCAGGATTTGAAATTGATGATAACGGAGAAGCTCATTACGGGGGACCATTAAATTTTATTTGCGATCATTGTGGTGCAAAACATTTTGCAAATGAAAAAGTAGCTAATAAAGGTCTATCGTTTTATGGTTGCTGCCAACACGGTACAGTTAAAGTTGAAATTCCAGATTATCCTGAAGAATTAAAACAGCTTTTCGATCTTACAGAATTTAGAAAAGATATTAGAGTTTTTAACAATGCACATGCTTTTGGATCTTTCAATGCAGATGTTGTAAATTTTGGAATAAATCGACCAGGGCCATATACATATATTATTCAAGGTCAAAGTTATTATCAAATAAATACAGCTTTAAGAAATGAACCAAATCAACCAAAAAGTCATGGACAATTATATATCGTTGATCCAGAAGAAGCAGTTGAAAATCGATTAAATGTTTTTAACAGATTAAATCCATATATAACAAAAACATTGAGTAAAGTTTTAAGTGAAATTAATGCACAAGCAAAAGCTTTTCAAATGCTTTTTGAACAAGTAAAGTTACAGATTGAAATAGCTCAGGAAATGGGAATTGATCCATTAAATTTAACTTTGCATTTTGGAATTAAACCTGGACAGGATCAAAGGCGATTTAATTTGCAAGCTTCCAATGAAGTTGCTGCAGTTTTTGGTACAAATGATGATGGTGAAATTCCAGATTCATATATCACAATTTTTGATAAAGATCAGAAAAAACTTAAAACTGTTAATGCAATGGATCCTAATGTCGAACCTTGGCTTTATCCCATTTTTTTTCCTACAGGAAAATATCTTTGGCATCCAGATTTAAAAAAGATAAACTCAAATCAAAGATTAACAAGAAGTGCATATGCAAAATATATGATATCTATCAGAGATGGTGAATTTAATGAAGTTTTGCATGGTGGAAGACTTTTCCAGCAATGGTTGGTTGACACAGCATTAATTCAAGATCATAAAAAAATGTAAGTCATTATTTTAAAGATTCACGTGAATGTAAATTCAAAGACATGTTTTTAAGACAATCTCCATTTTAAACATGTTCATCATCCTCATATGATCTTGACTTCTTCGCTATCGTTTCAATCAACACGCTATCGTCTCATCTCTATCAACATTAATCTATTTCTCATTAATTAGTATTAGTTTCAAATTTTGTTTTTGTTAATTGTGTTAAAATTGTAGTGACGAGGCTTTTGCCTTCGTCACCGCAGCGGCAAAAAGGGTCCGCCTCCTTTCTCTTCGGCAAAGCTAAGGATAGCTTTGCCGACTTTGTCAGTCTCTCTTTTTTGGTGGTTGCCCTTAAGGCGTTCTTGTATATTTATATTATGTAAAGATGTAATAAACCATTCGCACCTTTAACTGTCTGTTATGAACCGGGGCTGGATTAGATTGGGTATTTTGGGGTAACAACTAGCATATTAACTATTTACTATATGGAGGTCCTACCCGGACTCGAACCGGGGTTACTGGATTCAAAGTCCAGTGTGATAACCGCTACACCATAGGACCATATTAACTATTTACTATAAAATTGTAAATAAATAATATATAAAAAAATTCAGTTTTATGCGATACTTTTAAATAACAACAACTTTGGGATATTGATTTTTTGTGGTTTGGCATTTTTGGGTTTGTTTTTTGGGCTTATGTTATTTTTGACGTTTGGCATTTTGATGTTTTTACGGATACTATAGTTTTGTAGTTTTTATGATAAAGTATATACAGGCGGGCCGAAGGCCCGCCTCTGCCCTAGTTCATAAAAAACGTAAGAAAAAAAGATGACAAAAATGCTTTCATTTATTTCTTCTTTTTTCAATAGAATTTTTATCGTTTTTAAAATTTGCGTGTTCGTTATTTTTTATTTTTGGAAAATAAGTATGTGTGTTTTCTTAAAAAATTATGCTTTTGGACCAATGTGAAAAATTTAAAAGTGATCAAATAGCTTTACTCTTTGATTACCATTATTATATACTATTAACAGTGTTACCGAACAATAATCCATTCCCATTTATCTTATTTAAAATTTTTTAAAGGTACAACTATAATTTTTTGAGCCCCTATTTTTTGACATTAATCAGAAGGTATTAAATTCTTAAAAAGTAATGATTGTGGTCTAGAATATTTGGATAACATTTTAAATCTCACTGGAGTGAGTGACAGAAAAATATAATAATAATAAATTGTGGAAGAATTTATTACAATTAGTATTGGCAGGAACTTTGGAATTTTTCAAACACCGATAATAAACGATTTTAAAAAACGGAGAAAAATTTGTCAAAATTTCTTATATAAAATACTATAACATAGAAAAACCCTATATTTGGAATGTTAGAAAAAAAAATTTAATGTGAAAAAATTTTTTTGATTTAACGAGGCGGCTTTGATTTTTTCGGCCGCAGCCGGCAGGGTTTTCAGGCCGGATTTCTCATCCCTGAAGTTACTACGATTTTTGAAATGTCATTTTTTATTAATTTCCTCTTAATATTACAATCATAAATATTTGTTGCAATTTCAATTTGTAATTGACGAACGTTAAGCAGAAATGTTTTGTAATCCAGTGTTTTAATATTTTTAAAAATTCTTTTCATTGCAAAAAAAACTGTTCAGACATTCTTTTTATCGACATCTTTAAGACTGTCTAAAAAGATTGCATCGATTTTAACGGATGAATCAATGTTTTTAAATTCCCCCGAAATGTTGTTTCTTTATTTTCGCATGTTTCCCAAGGAAGACAAAATTTTATCTTACAAATTTTTTGCTTAAAAAAATCTTTATTGAAGAACAAACACATTTTCGATAAAATCTTTGAAGCGACTTTTACTGCAATATTATTTTCTCGAACATGCTTTTTGTCTCAATTTTATTCATTGATTACAGGATTTATAAATTATTTAAAATTTATTCTCCAAAAAAGTTTTACATTAGTTTTTTATAGTAAAAAGTTTTTTTTTGGCAAATTTGCCCGTTTTGCAAAATTCGAATTTTACTTTATTCAAACTTTTATCTGCTTTGATTTACTTTTTGCCATTTAATTTTTTGGAATATAAGTTTCTGCTGCTTTTTTCTCTCATAAAAATGAGGGATAAGTCGTTTTATCCTTTTTTTTCTTTATTTCATTCCGTGTTTGCCATTACTACAATTTTTTTTTGTTGTGGCCATTACTTACTTTTGAGAAAGAGAGAAGGATGCCATTTTTTCTTATATTTTTATTTTTAAAATTGAAGAAAACCCATTTCATTTTAAAAAGTCTTTTCTAACTTTTTTCCGTTCTTTATTTTTGTATCCATTATTTTTCATGTTTTTACTTACTTTTTTTCTTTTATTTTTAAAAATATGAAAAAAACTCAAGAGTTATTCGCTTACTTTTTTTAAGCCACAAAATTTATACTTTTTTTTACGAAGTTGGGCCCAGGGATGGCACTCCTACTATTTATCCCATGCCATCCACATTTTTGGCACTGCTTCTTCTTTTTTACTTTTTTTTTAACTTACTTTATATTCTTATTTCTAAAAACCAAAAAAAAAAATATGAAAAGAAAAAGTCCATGTTTTTGTTGGATGTTTGATTGATTGATGGACATGAAAAAAAAGAGGACAGACAAAAAAAAGAAAAAGAAATATGCGCTTTTTGCCTTTTTTGTCGTCGTTTCTTTCTTTTTCAATAATAATGGGACACAGGCGCTAAGACTCTTCTCTCTTCTTTTTTTTTTATGAAGCTTGAAGCAGCTAAAAATGTTTGCTGTTACTTCTACTTTTTTTCTTCTTTCGTCTTCTAAAAAGCTTATATATTATTTCACATTTTTGGAGAAAAAAAAAGCATGGAATTTAACGGGCATTTTTATTTTTCATTTATTCTTCATCATTTTTCTGTCTTTTAAAAACTTTGAAACTTTGTGGTTCTTACGTTTTTGAATTTACAAAATTTTTGTTTGGTATTGCATTTTCATAAAAGATAAGTAGTAGGTTTTTAGGTTCTAAAGACGTAAAAATTGTATTTATTCAGCGTTAATTAAATTCAGCACTCAAATCTATAAGAATTTTTTCATTACAGCGAATTCAAAATTACGGGGATGGACTGAGCTCTGGACTGGACTACTAAACCTTGGGCTCCTTTGTCTAAACTTTGGACCCAAAATACTAAGCCCTAGACTGGCATAAATATTGTTAATTTTGTAAGGATAAAGCAGATATGAATATCAAAAATTACTTTTAACATGTTTTAAATATCAGTTTAAAGTTTAGTAATTTGGGTCCAAGGTTAAGGCTGCTGAATCCATGGTTTAAGAGTTCAGTCCAGTCCAAGATTTAGTGAGGCCCAAAAATTAGTTTAGTAAAAAATTTTTTGAATAGTTACAGCATTTTGAATGAAGAGGGTATTTTTGGCATTCTTGTAGACTTTGGAGCCGGAGTACCAAAGAAAAAATGCCACTTTTAGAAGCCAGATTGTTGAAAAAAAAATGTCTTGCACAATAAAAGGATGAAGGTGTATTTCTGCATAGTTTTCGAAGGCTGTTTATAAGACGCATAAATTTCATTTTTGATTTTCAGGGGTGGCATTTTTAACGATTTTTTATTTATAAATGAAATATCTCGTTTCTGTTCGTTAATATATCAATGTCAGTATTAATTTTGTTCTCTGATATATATTGCCTTTTTGGATAAAATATGCCTTTAAAGCTTTTTCTTAAGACACCTAATATTGGTTGTACTACTTCTTGTCTGTTATTTTAACCATTTGCTTGTCTTATCAATAATCCTTGAGGTATTTTAGTGTTTAAAAATCTTTTTTTGTCCTTGTTTTTATTTTGTTCCAAAGTCTTTCTCTATCTTCTGCTCCCCTTTTATTTTTTTATTTCTCAGACAAGACAAATAAAACCCTTCACAAATTTATATATGTAACATTTGTCTTACAGTCAGTCTTCCATCATCATTATTATTATTCTTATTTTTTATATATTTTCATGTCACTGTGTCATGTTAACAAAAAAAATTGTTTCCTTAAATGACATGATCATCAACTTCTTTTTTTCTCTCTATTTTTTAATAATTAAATTTTTTTGTTTCCTGTTTTTTTTTATACGTAATAATTTTGCGCGATATCAAAATCCAACTCAACTTTCAATCAATCAATCATCTCCCACATATATTTCTTTGTTTTTCTGTCTAATACTTTTCTTCCAAAAAAAATTTTTTCCTTACTTATTTCAAAATTATATACTTTTTTAAAACATATTTTTGTTGCTGCTACTTTTTTTTCTTCAAGCTGCTGTCATAATATTCATCAGTGTTTTTAAATCATATAAATAAAAAATCTGCCAAAACATTTGCTCACTTTTTTTTTGAGTCCAATCTTTTTTGTTTATCCAACTTTTTAGTTAATTTTATGTTTTACATAAATTCAGTAAAAAATGAACATTTGTAAAATTTAAAAAAAATTTTCCAAAATTGTTTAATTATAGTATACAAAAAACTGTAGTTTAACTCCAAAATTATATCCCTGTTTTTACAAAAATTAATTATGAAAGTCGCTTCCGTACTTAGAATATATTCACAGGGTGCTGTTGGCTGCTCTTTAAAAATGGCCTTCTGAAAGCCAGAACTTTTTTACCAATCAGATAAAAAATTCTATTTTAACATTTTGCTCGTTTCATCGATTTATACAAAATATAAAGGCAGAATTTGACCTGGTGAAAAAGTTCTGGCTTTCAGAAGACCATTTTTAAAGCGCAACAGATATCACGCTGTGTTTAAATCCAGAATTACATCCCTGTTTTTACAAAATTTAATTATGGAAGTCGCTTCCCTACTTAGAATATATCTCCTTTTTTGTTGCTTTTTATTTTATAAAGTTGTGGTATTTTGCTACCATTGCAAATCCATTCTTAGACCCCATTTTTCACACATTATTTTTACGTCTATCTTTTTTTCATACCATCTTTCTTTCTTATAAGATAAAAAAAACAGCTTTAACGGAATTTTTAGCTTTTTTCAAAGTTTACAATAATTTTTATATTTTTCTATCTCATCCTGCAATTTATCCCCTAAAAACTTTTATTGCAATTTTTTCAACGTTTTTTAAATATTAACGCAAATTTTCAAAGCTTTTTTAATTACAAATGGGTTCCAAGTAATTTTTGTCAAAATCTTTTTATATCTTTTTAAGCCCCATCAATTCCAGTAATTTTGAAGAAATTATTTTTTTTAATAATTCCAACAAATCTTTTTTTACCAAGAAACATTTTTTTTCCATTTCTTTCATTTTACTCATTTGACTTTTCGAAAGTCCAATTTGTAGCGCTTTTCGTCAAAAAAAATTGAAAGAAAAAGAGCCTTCCCATATTTCTTTTTCAATAAAAAAAAATTAAGTGTTAAAAAGAAGAAAAAAGTGAATAATAAATTGTTTGTAAGGAGAAGCTGTTGATGCCGCAGCAGGAAGAGAAGAAGAAAAGTGAGCCATGAGTTCTTGAAAAAAAAAGACGAATATGTTTAAAGACTTTTTATTTTTGAGTTTTCTTCGAAAAATGAAAAAAAATAGGGGGAAGTCTCCTTTTTTTCCATGATGGTTGGTTGCCATGGAAGAAGGGGCTAGCAATAATATTTTCGTTTATTAAATACTTTTTTTTGACTATTGAAAAATATAACAACCTGAAAAAAATAATATGGGAAAAATGATGTTCAAAAATATTTATTAACTTTTTTTGGGTACTATTTTTTACTTTTGAAAAACGGTGTTTACTAATTTTTTTGAATTTAATTAATAGTTTAAACGCGAAATTTTTTTTCAGACAAAAAGTTAAAATCAGTTTTTAAAAAAATGAATAATTTTGAAAATTAAGGATATTTCTAAGGATAAGAAAATTGCGTTTTTAAATAATTGTAAATATTTTAAACGGGTCGACAAATTTAAAAAAAACGCCATTTAACAAATGTGCTTTCCGCGCGGAACCAACTTTTTTGTCCTTTTTCCAAAGGCAATTTTTTCATCGAAAAAGTGATAGTTTTTATTACGATTATTGATAAAAAATCTTTAAAAAAATAATCAACACCGAGAAAAAAATGATGAAGATGAAAAAATTGCTTTTGCAAAAAAGACAAAAAACTTGGTCCCGCGCGGAAAACACATTTGCTAAATGGCGTTTTTTTAGTTTGTCGATTCGTGTTTTGTATTTTTTTCCGTGTCAAAAAAGTTTTTTATACAATTACTCTTATTTTAAATCATTAAAATTTTGCAGTTCCCTTCATTCATTAAATATGGGCCGTCGAAAACAAGCAAATCCAATTCGAGTTGGCCTTGATGAATCTGTTCTTGCAACGTCTTCAACATCTCCCTCAACGACGACCACTTCCTCATCAGCTTCCCTTCCATCAACAACTCCACCACAATCAAAACTTTCACCAACAAATAAACATAATGGTATTACAACAATTTATGGTGGCCCAACAGCAGCAAAAAAGCCAAAAACTGATTTTTCTATTAAATCACATTTGGAAGAAGCAAAATCAACAAATTCCTCATCATCTTCTTTTAATCCATCATTATCTCCACAATCATTATCGAATGCTTTAAAAGCATATGAAACATTATTGAATGAATTAAATCGACAACCAAATGGTCTTAAGCCTGGTCCTTTATTACAATTGACAAAACAAGTTGATAAACTTTCTTCAAAGGATGGTAAACGTGATCCGGGTTAGTTTTATTTTATATTTGGTTAAAGTTAGATAGGTAGGTAATATACTGTATCACCATAGAAATTTTTTAACCAAACGCAGTCTAAAGTTGACGACATAAAGGATGCAATCATTCGTGTTGAGACCAATTCTGTGTTTGGACGCATCAAACAAAAAGAAAAATTCTTGTTTTTTCTGCTACACTTTTTTTTGTTTGATGCGTTCAATCACAAAATTGGTCTCAACACGAATGATTGCACACTTTCAGTGATGAACTTCGGACCGCAAATTTCTATGGAGGTATTGAAACAAAGCTACGGTCAAAAACTACTGATATAAAATTATTTTTGTAAAAATTTTTTGGTTTTTGGATCATTAGTCTTAGGTCAAAAATCGAAATTCTGCCAGAATTACAACATCAAAAGATCAAATTTTGGTTGTTGTTCAATTTCTTGCACAGAAACTTTATTTATTCGAATTGCTTAAAATTCATAATTTTACTTCATCATCAAATATTTTCTTCGCAAAAAAAATTCATGCTAACAATGAAAAACTTTCATAAATAACATAAATCATATTTTTTTTTGAAAGTCAGAAAATTGAGCGATTTTCGATATTGAAACTCCAAAAGAAAAAGAAACTTTCATTTTTTTTTGTGACAAACAACGTCAAAATGAAAAATGAGGAAAAAAATGCAGCTTTTAAAAAAATTTTAGTTAAAAATCAAAATGATGGATTGAATGTTTTGACATATATTTTTTTTGCCAATGCTGCTGTTTTTATAACTTTAATATACATACTTTTTTAAAAATGAAAACAAAAGAAAAAAATTTTTTGGAAACATTTTTAGTTTTCTGGGGATAAACGCTTTGGAAAAAATATTAATTTATACTCCTTTTTGTTTGAAATTTACCCTTAATTTAAAAAAAGGAGTACAAATCAATTTTTTCATAATTTTTTCAATAAATTATGAAAAAATTTACAACTTAATTAAAGAAATTTGGGCTAAAACTTTAAGCTTAAAATAGTAAAAGATTTTTTAATTGCTGCAATATTAAAAAAAAGTCTGTAAATTATACACATTTTTAGCAACAGAAACAGCTCTGGATTTAAGAGTAAAAAAGCCTTCGTCTTCACCAGCCCCAACGTCAACCTCAAAAAAGTCTTCAGCAGCACAAACATCAGATAATTCAGATTCATTAAAAAAATTATCAACATTGGTTGGAAAAGCTGGAACTTCAATGAATGCATCAATGGCAGCAGTAGTAAAATCTCCAACAAATTTTATAAAAGATGATAATGATCCATGTAAAATTTTTACTTGCCTACAATGTTTTGAAAGATTCC
Organism: Panagrolaimus sp. PS1159; assembly: GCA_963922195.1. Classification (NCBI taxonomy): domain Eukaryota; kingdom Metazoa; phylum Nematoda; class Chromadorea; order Rhabditida; family Panagrolaimidae; genus Panagrolaimus; species Panagrolaimus sp. PS1159. The sequence goes on from CAWUHW010000042.1 coordinate 141,442, forward strand.
CTGGTATGACAGAACTCGTTGAACATATGAGTAAAACAAAACATCATTTTAATCAAACAACCCCAAATACAAAACCATCAACAACAACAACAAATGGGTAAGCTTGAAATTTTGATAAAAATTAAATGCTGAAAAATTTTATATTGTTTAATTTTTCACGAGTCGACAAACTAAAAAAAGGTCATTTAATAAATCACGTTGGAATCAACCACGGGTTTTTTGGTCAATGGAAAAATTCCATACGAGACAATTTTTCTCGAGGAAAAAGAGAAAATTTTTCAATTTTTATTGACGATTTTTAACAACTTTTTCAGATTAGTTTTTTATCTTTTTATGTTTTTTTACAATTATAGTTTTAATCAGTGAAAAAAACTAAGTCGGATAGCAGAGAGCTTTTTTTAAAAAAGTATCTGAAAACCAAAACCAATAATAGCAAGGTAAAGAAAATATGAAAATTTTGGAGTTGTATAACATTATATTTATTTAAAATGTATTATAAAGCATAATTAAAGCCTTGTAATGGTAAAGAAATCAGTATATGGTTGTAAAAATTAAGTTTCTGGAAGATATATGGTGATGAAGAAGTATACTATCAACGGTAGTTTTTTGAATCAGGTAGGTATTTTTCTTTGTTTTAAACATTATTTTAATAATTATATGTTTTAGATATCACATATGGATGCTCCAGAATCTATTTGTTATTTTATTTTTGGTTGTTTTTGTATAATGACATCAACATCGTTATCCATGGATATATATTTTTCAAGCTTTTCTGCTTCACTTTTCATTATCCCTTACCAAATATAGCTAATTTATACAAAAAATATGATGTAAATGGTTGAAATAGTATATAAATATCTTCAAAAACAAGGATTTGAGCAGTATCATATATACCCAGGGATAACGATGTTGATGTCATTATACAAAAACCACCAAAAATAAAATAACAAATAGATTCTGGAGCATCCATATGTGATATCTAAAACATATAATTATTAAAATAATGTTTAAAACAAAGAAAAATACCTACCTGATTCAAAAAACTACCGTTGATGGTATACTTCTTCATCACCATATATCTTCCAGAAACTTAATTTTTACAACCATATACTGATTTCTTTACCTTTAAAAGGCTTTAATTACGCTTTATAATGCATTTTAAATAAATATAATGTTATACAACTCCAAAACTTTCATATCTTCTTTACCATGCAATTATTGGTTTTGGTTTTCAGATACTTTTTAAAAAAAAGCTCTCTGCTATCCGACTCAGTTTTTTTCCCTGATTTTTTCTATGTATATGATAAAAGCATAAAAAATTAATGCAATATCAGGAAAAGTTGTCAAAGATCGTGAATATAAATTTAAAAAATTTCTCTTTTTCCTCGAGAAAAATTTTAGAAAATGTCTCGTATGGAATTTTTCCATTGACCATTTGATTCCAACGTGAAATATGCTTTCCGCGCGGGACCAAATGTTTTGTCTTTTTTGCAAAAGCAATTTTTTCATCGAAAAAGTGATAACCTTTATCATTTTTTTTGTAAAAAATATATGTTAAACGTCATCTGATGATTTGATTCTACTAATATATGTTCTTCAAAATGCTGAGAACGATTATTGATAAAAAAAATCGCTAAAAAAATAATCGACACCGAAAAAAAATGATAAAAATTATCACTTTTTCGATGAAAAAATTGTTTTTGCAAAAAAGAAAAAAAATTTGGTCCCGTGCGGAAAGTACATTTATTGAATGGCGTTTTTTTAGTTTGTAATTTCGTAATTCAACAGTTTCAAAATCTGTCAAATTGCAGTTGTTCACATTTCACTTTTTTTCTTTTAACTAAATTCTCCGCTCTTCAAAATATTTTACATAAATATATTTTTCAGATTCCTTGATCCACATTCCCTTCTTCGACAAACACTTCTTTCATCACAAAAAATTTAAAAAAATTGACTATTTAAATTTTCAAATTGAATTTATCTTTCAAAGAAGAAAAAAGCTTTATTTATATATAAAATATACTGTAATTAGCAAAAAATTTTCTTTATAATTTTTTCAAGATATAAATTTTTATATGTTAAACAAAATCGTTTTTTATTTAAATTTCATTTGATCTCATATAATTTTGTAATATTTTTAATGATAAATGTATTTTTTCGCAAAAATATAACATATTTTCAATTTACACATAATTTGTATTGTTTTGAAACCATCGAAAATCCGAAAGAATTTTGCAAAGCTTTTTATTAACAAAATACTACAAATGGAATTTAGTATTTTTTTCCTTTAAAAAGGGCCAAAAATATAATACACGCCAAACTTAAAAATGTATCTCAAAAAATAAGCTGATAACATTTTTTAAATTTTGTAATAAAAACCTCTTCTTAAACACAGTGCAATCAAATGGATATTATAAACATGGTATAATGAAAAGCAAAATTGTCTCTTTTAATTATCATAGCTGCAATGCATGATTTTCTCGTGCCAGCGATGAGAAAACCATTCAAATCAACGAAAGACTGCCTGGGAGATTTTTGGTGATTAAAAGACTCTCACTCCTTTTTTAAATCTTCGGAGGTTTCCCAGCCCTACTATTTCCAGAGATTTAAATCTTCTCAATTATTCTTTTGTTTGCAATATGTCTTTGCTTTTACCATTCTCTTTCCATTAAAAACATTTTTCATTACGTTCATTTTCTTACAAAAATTTTGTAATGTTTAAGCAATAAAAAATTATTTGAGTTAAAAAAATGGGTTTATCAAATTCTAACAAGGAAACCGTCAGACATGATTATGGAATTTTTGAAAAATAGGTATTTCATCGTATTCCCCATATATTCAAACCTATTCCTGCAAATTTTCAGCGGCCCATGGGCACTTTTCTATTTTTCATATATACTACATATAGAGTTGATCGCCTGCTACTTGAAACTTAATATTTAAATTTTAAAGGTATTTTTGAACTTTTGGCATTGTAAATAGTCCCAGATAATTTAAAATGCTTATCGGAATGTTTTCCAGACCAAAAAAAAGATCTGCCTTAAAAAATTTAAATATTAAGTTTCAAGTAGCAGGCGATCAACTCTATATGTAGTATATATGAAAAATAGAAAAGTGCCCATGGGCCGCTGAAAATTTGCAGGAATAGGTTTGAATATATGGGGAATACGATGAAATACCTATTTTTCAAAAATTCCATAATCATGTCTGACGGTTTCCTTGTAAGACAACACCTTCTTCACCTTCTGATATAATTATTAGATATTATTCCAACAATGTTCCCTTCTATTATTTGTTTTACTCCGTGATTACAAAGTACCGATGATTGATTTTTCAGGGCTCACAGATTCTTCTTATGACAAAATGCGTACTCTTTATTATCAAAATTAAATTTATTTAATACACTTGAATTCTGTCGTATCAAACTCGAAATTTTTATAAATATATATGTTTAGGTTTTTTTTTGAAATAGACAAAAATGTGGAAATTTCAAGATAAAGCTCGTTTTTTCCTTGAAAAACCAACAAAAATTTTTTCAACATTTAAAAATAATGTTGTTATGTTACATAAAACGAAAATATTTATCACATAACTTATGTATTTTTTTGTTGAATTTTCATAAAGTTATAAAAAAGCTGATTCTGCAATTTTTAGAACAAAACAAAAGTAACTATCATTTGTGAAATATGACTTTGAGTAATAAATTGACGTAATTTAATGAAAATATTTTTGGGGACGTTCGTTGAAGATTTGGGTATAAATCTTCAACACATTTTTTGTGTTACAAATTAATTTTTTAGCGATTTGCCTAATGATTCTTTAAATATAATTACAAGCAAAACGGTTGAAGAATTACTTCAAATCTCACATTTTTAAGCCTTGATTTGATTAAAATAAGTCAAATTCCTGAAATTTTTGATATTAAAATTTTTTATGGTTTTATAAAAGTAAGATTTTAAAAGTATATTTTGTTTAAAATCATTTGCCCAATTTTTAGGAAAATAAGAAAACAAATATTAATCTCAATTTTTTTTGGAGTCAAATCTCTGATGAATATAAAACTCGACTTCAGACAATTGTTGACGAAATTGTTGAAACCGAAAATCGTGATTACAAGGTACCATTGATTCGTTTTCCTGGGATCACAAGTTCTTCTCTTGAAAAAATGGATGCTCTCCTTTTTCCAAATTAAATTTATTTAATACATTTGAATTTTGTGGTATCAAACTTGAATTTTTTTTAAATAACTGTGTCTATGTTTTTTTTCGAAATATACAGAAAAAAAGGAAATTTCAAGAGAAAATTTGTTTTTTCCTTGAAAAACCACCAAAAACTTTTTCTTCATTTAAAAAGAAATGCTATTGTGTAATAAATATTTTCGTTTTTTCGTTGGATTTTAATAAAGTCATAATAAAACTGATTCTGCAATTTTTAGAATAAAACAAAAGTAGCTATCAAATGTGCCATATAACTTTGAGCTGTAACTTAAGGCAATTTAAAGATAAAATTCACGGATACTTGTCGAAGAAGATTTGGCCATAAATTGCCTTATAAAAAAAAGTTTTGTCCAAAAATGTTTCTAGAAAAATGTTCTCTTTTTTAAAAAAAAAACTTTTTTGACTCTTTTTGTACATATTTTTATCCTTTGTGTTTTGTAATTTTCTGGTATTTTTTGTTCTACTCTACATAAACAAAAACAATAATTTTTAATATCATCAAAAACTTGTCATACACTTTTTGAAAAAATAAAAAACACGTTCGGCATAATTTTTTTTAGCTAATTTTCTATTAATAAAAAAGTGAATTATTTTAGATGGATTAGTGTTCCAGTCCCGTCCCGTTTTTGGAAAATCACGGGAACGGGAATTCCCGTGTTTTTAGAAATAGCCACAATTCCCGTGATCCCGTCAAAAAAATCTACCTAAAAAAAGGGCAGAAAAATTTTTTTTACATTACGAATGTAATATTGGAAAAATTTTTAAGCTCATATTAACAAATTACGTAAAAAAAGTAAACAATCAAAATAGCTAAAACAATTTTTTTTAAAAAAATAGTTTGAGCTACATTTTTTTTTAACCGTGCACATTTTTTAGTACACGAAATGTTAAAATGCACAGAAAATGCAACTTTCTTTTGCGCGGGAATTTTTCAGTCATTTTTTACGGGAATTTAGGACGGGATTTTCACGGGACTGAAATGGCTACGGGACGGGAAAACGGGAAAGTCCCGTTTCCCGCGGGACGGGACTGGAACACTAAGATGGATAGAATTATGTTCATCGAAGTTCTGTTGCAACATTAAAATGAAGATTGCCGTATTAAAGTAAACACATTGAATAAAAACACAAAAGGTTGAGATACATTTATTTTTCAATGATAAAGCAAAAATAACTAACAAACATAAAAAACACTAAAAAGGATATGAGATAAATAATTATTCTGACCCCAAATCAGTTGTTTCAGAAATTTCAACCCTTTCATTCCTGCAAAAGAAAGAAAAAAAGTAATACAACATCAAAAAAAATATTTTATTATTATTAAATTAAGCTGTTCGAAATTAGATTCAACAAAAAAATAGAAAAGATTTAAAACCATTTTATATCAAAACATATATAAGTTTATACTCACTTTAATTTTTCAAGAACTTTAACTCTTTCTGGAATTGGTGGATCTAAAAAGAAAAGATTGATATATATTTGATAGTATATAACATGCAAATATAGAACTTACGTGAATGATGTACAGCAGAATATAATGGATCATCAACAGGAAGAGAAAGATTATCAACACCAAGTTTAATTAAAGAATTTGATAAAGTATCAGCATATCCAAGATCTGCAGAGAATCGATCAGCACTAAATTCCATATGTCGAGATAAAAAGCTTTGTGCAACACCAGCAATTTCATTATAAATTGCAAGAGCAAGTTGAAAGACGAGTAAGAAACCAATTAAAGTTGGATGTTGTCCATGAAAGCCAAAAGCTTCAAAGAGGGTATCATTTTTGTACAGGCTTCCAAAGATATATAGTGATAAGAAGAGATTAAGTTCAGCAATAACAATATGAATAACTGTATGATGCATTTTCCAATGTCCAAGTTCATGTCCAAGTACTGCAACAACTTCATCATCCGTCATTCCTTTCTTTGTACGATTTTTTGCATTATTTGTATCAATTTCTTCATCAGAATCTGAGACATCAATAACTGGAAGATTTTCTTGTGTTGGTTCTTCTTTCTTTTCAGATTCACCAAATAATTCGACAATTGTTTCTGGAGCAAGTAGAGTATCATAAAGGACAATGCGCTTATTATTCCAAAAGCCATACATATAAGCATTACTGTGGGATGAACGTTTTGAACCTAAAAAATGCGCTTTAACCATATTAAATTACTGTAAAGAAACAAACCTTGTACAACATAAAGTTTAGTTAGCGGAAATCCAACTTTTTTTGCTAAAGCTTCTATTTTTTGTTTTAATTCACCATCCGGAAGTGGAACATATTTATCAAATAAAGGTGCAATAAATTCAGGATAAATTGTCATCATAATCTATAATTATCAATTTAAGAGAGAAAATATGCTAGAAAAGCTTACAAATATAATAGCAGAAATAAAAAGCCAAAGATAAAAGAAGAAATATTCTCCACCCCATTGAACAAGCCAAATAATACCAGATAAAATTGGAAGAGTTAAAACAAGATTAAGGACAATCTTCTTTGCCTTATCTTTCAAGAAAAAACCAAATGTCTAAAACAATAACAAAGATTAAAATGATGCAAGAAACAAAAAAATGTATACCTGTTGATTGAAGCCATGCTTTTGTTCAATAATAAAAGTGTCATAGTAACTAAATGGAAAGCTAATAACAACATCAACAACAGTTAAGAAAAGAACAAAGTATATTGATTGAAGGATCTAAAAAGAGGTATTTATATATGTGCAAAGAAAGAAACGGTAATACCTCATTAGTAGTATAGTTGCCACAGTAATTCCATAGCAAAGGCATTAAACCACCAAAAACAAAGATCTAAAAAAAGGTTGATATATTCAACAGTGATATTATGCAAGTATAAAACTTATGTAACGAATAACTTACAGTTGTTTGTACTTGATTAAAGATATCTGTAACAAAACCATAACGATCTCGATCAAGTTTATAAAGTCTTGCACGAGCATAATTTCGTTTTGTCATAAGATTAGATAATAAAGAAGGACGCTTTTCATTTTTTAGATGAACTTGATACTAAAAAAGACAATATAAGAACTTTTAAAAAAACAGAAGAAAAATCCATACCTGTCTCCATGCAAGATATTGCTCAAATAACCATATCAACCAATTTATGGTAAACAGCGACCAAAATATGGTCGATGGTTCCATAATATGAATGTCTGTGTTTCAGTGAGGATTAAACACTAAAAATAGCTAATTTAATTAAAAAAGGAGTAACAAAAACAAAACAATTAAAAACAAAGCAGTAAAAAAAAGATGAGAGGAAAAAAAGTCAATGAAAAAAAAAAAACCACGTTCAACAAAATGAGGTAGAACAGTCGTTTCAAGATCATTTTTTTAATGCTGATGAAGCGTTAATGTAAATTATAGTTTTTTAAATAATAAAATTACGGTATAAAATTACAGTTTTTCTTTTGTAAGATTCGATTTTAAACAAAAGAAAAATTAAATATTCAAATGTCAACATTTTAAAATAAGTTTTTTGTTTTCAAAAAGTTTTTTTTAAACAATAGAAGAGAATTTTTTTGAGAAAAATTATGCTTTAAGAGAGAGTCTGTAAGAAGGTTTAACATTTTCAATATCAAGCGGAACAAAAATTTTTAGAATATTGTTTTTTGGTCATAAATCGACTATATAGGTTGTAAATGATTTTGTAAATACGAGACTCATTGGCTCAGTAGTTTTGATGATAGAATTTTCTTGTGTTTGAAAAAATGAATTATAATTTAATTGTCACAAAAATACAAATAAATGCTTGTAAAATAAACAATCGTTTTTCGCCAATTCAAAAAAATAGAATATTCAAAGAACCTAATATTATTCAAAAGGTTTTAAAAAAAAGTTGCCGAATTCAGTTTAATGCGAGAAAAAGATAAACAATTCGGGAGAGACTGTGTGTTGTAATGGTGTTTCTTTTTTTTTGAAATGTGAAATAGCGTAGTTTTAAAAGTGGCAGTAAAATTAATATTAATGGAGATGAAAATAAGAGACAAACGAATATACAGCGTATTTAGGGGATTTCGTTATCTTTGTTGTTTTATTACTATTAGATTTTATAAGCAAGCTTTGGCATGCAATTACAAATTTTTAAGAAACCTGTAAATTCGATGGAAAAGATTAAAAACAATACAGAAACAATAATTTAAAATACCAAAAAATAAAAATTACAGTATTAAATAATTTAAAAAAATTTAGTTTTTATTATTATTGTTTCTTAAAAATATATATATAAATGATTTTAAATTCAACTGTGTTTAAAAATTTTACACAACTAAAATAAAATATTCAAATTACCTAAAACAAATGTTAATTTATTAATTTCCTATTTTTTTTTAAATAAAAAAGAAAAAGAAGAAATTTCTTGCAATTTTATGCTATGAAAAAAAAACGATGCTTCAAAATTGGCAACAAAACTGAATCAAAGAGGGAGAGAGAAAAAGGGAATGTGTGTGTGTATTTGTGATATTTCAACATCTTTGTTTTTTTGTTTATTTTTAATAAAAAACTTTAATAAGCGATAAGAAATATCTTTGAAATGTTGAACATTGTGGGTATTGTTGTTTTCTAAATGATTCGGGTGTTTATACAGTGATGTAAACAATTTTTCCGAAAAACAACTATCGTGATTAATACTTATTAAAAATTTGGTTTTTTTATTATTAATGGAGCATCAATTTTTCCATTTACTGTTTAATTGTAATTCAGTCAAATATTTTATTTAAAATACTTATCAAATATTCGTTAAAAACAGTTTACACAAAAAAATAAAATCTTCAAAAAACCTTTAATTTTTTTTTAGTTTCCTTAATTTTATATGAAAAGACAAAAAATGAAATTTTTGCGATGTAAAAAATGATGCATTTAACATTACAGCAAAAATAATACAAAAAGAGAGACAGAAACGTCTATGCGTTTGTTTATGGTATTTCGATATCTTCGTTTTTTTTGTTTCTTGTTTCAAAATAAGCTGTCAGAAGCTATATAAAATGTCAATGAAACTCGTAAGAATAAAGATCGAGGAATTAAAACAGTAATGGAAATAATTTTTTCAAAACACAATTACTGTAATTAATAAATTCCATAACCTTAAAATTATTATTGTTGGTACTTGGTGTTGGATTTGTTTCTTCAATTTTTGTTGAATTATAATTTATTGGTTAAAAAAGATGTACAAATATTATCAAATTAAACGATATGTTTTTGCAAATTACACGAATGAAATCAAAAAATTCAAAGTTTTTGATCTTCAAAAGTTTTTTAACAAAATGATCGAAATAGAAAAACCTTATTGCTATTTTTTATCGATGCGAAGAAACGATTTCTTTAAATTTGATACAAAAAAATGTTGAATGTCAGAGAGACGAAAAAATTGGAGGATTATGTGAATTTTTTGTATTTCATCATAGTTGTTTTTTAGGTTTATTTATGAAAAGAAGCTCTAAAAAGCGGTTAAAAATGTGTTTTATACTAAAACATTGAAGGTTATTTTTGTTTAAAGATCAGTCTGACGTTAATGTTTAATAATTTTCAACGATTAATTTTTTTTATTATTAATGAATTTTCATTATTTGAAGAAACTTAAGTCATCTGTTAAAGAAATTTGCACAAATGTTTTTTTTTAAATAAAAATACACGTATAAAATTGATTTACATAAAAATACAAAATATTCAAATGACTTAAACTAAGTTTTTGATTGTCACAAGCAGGAAGTAGAAACGGTCAATTTTTGACTGCATGACTTTTTTTCAAAAAGGAAACATTTTGCCAAGTGACTTCATGACTCTTTTTTATTTTTTTGAAAATAAAAAAGAGCCATTTTATTATTTTTGACTCTTTTTTTCGGACGTTCAAACATTTTGCCAAACATCTTTTTAGTTTATCAAAAAATATTGTAAGAGAAACAAAAAAAAACATTCCTTTAAACAAAGGTTTGGCAAAGTGTTTGAACCGCTGAAAAAAAGAGTCATTTTAAAAAAAATGACTCCTGAAAAAATGAGTCGGCAGTCGGCGGTCGACTCTTTTTCTCTTTTTAAAAAAAGTCGTGGCGTTCGGTCATTTGACGACTTTTTCTACTTCTTGGTCACAAGTTTTATTATTTTTAAAAAGAAAAACGAGAGATGAAATGAAAGAAATTTATTGCTATTTTTTGTCGGTGCAAAAGAAAATTTATTAATATTTGCTGCAAAAAAAAAATGTTTAATGTCAAAGAAAGAGAGAGAAAAAGACAAACAAATCGGTGAATTGTGTCTATTTCTGATAATTTATCATTTTTTTAGCTTTCATTTATTTCTAAATATTAGATATCATTGCATTTAAAATTAAAAGAAATTGTGCAAAATAATAATATTTAAAACATACAATCAGTTAATTTGCAGAAAAATAAAAAATAAAATAGGTAACTGGAAAAAAAGTAATTAAAAAAATTCATTCTTTCATTTTGTGAAAAAATTATGACTTAAAATATCAGTTGCAAAAAGATTGTTGATTGCAGTTTGAATTTGACGTTGAGAAAGGTGATGTTTTGGGTTTATTTTGTAGTATTTTACCGCTTTTTAACTCTTTACTTTTAATCTTTAACAATTTGAAATAATACCACGTTCATTAACATTACGGCTGCAGTCCTTCTATAAAAGTTTTTGTTTATGAAAATGTAAATTATTATTATTTAAAAAAGAAACTTGAAGAGTTAATTAATTTTCAATATTACCCCCGTGTTAGATTTTAAAAAACATTTTAAACATGCATATTTATTTTTTCGGAAATAATACAAAAAAGATTTTCTAAGTTTTTTAAAATAGGTGGGATTAAACTATACGGCAGTGCCGCCTTTCCGGCCTCAATTTTGCGGACGAAGTTTTTGATGGCTTCAATTTTGCGACCCTAATTTTGCGTCTTAAAATTTTGCGGCAGAAATTTTAGCGGTTTCAATTTTTCCGGTTTCAATTTTGCGGCCAATCATTTTTCCGCTTCCTTTTTTGAGATTTTTCATTTTTTTTCAGTCATATGTGTTTTTTGGAATGTGTAGTTTCATCCGGTATGTGTTTTTGATGTTGGAAACTCGGATTTTTTCAATTAGTAATGAAAAGATTGGCCGCAAATATTGCATCCGCAGAATTGAAGCCGCAAAATTGAAACCGGAAAAATTTCGTCCGCCAAAAGAAAGGCCGCAAATGTTGCAGCCGCAAAACTGAAGCCGCAAAATTGGGAATGCAAACATTTCAGACGCAAAATTGAAACCGCAAAAATGTAGGACGCAAAAATGAAAGCGCAAAATTGAAGCCATCAAAAATTTCGTCCGCAAAATTGAGGCCGGAAAAGCGGCACTGCCAACTATACAGCGTGTTTTTTGTTTGTGATTTAAAAATGGTTTTCTGAAAGTCAGAACTTTTTCATCAGGTCAGATAAAAAACGGCACAAGGGGTTTAACGGCTAAAGATAGCTACTTTTCTTTTGTGCTAAAAACTGCAGACACAGGCTTTTTTTTCAACTTTATAAAAATCCAACAAAAAACAAAAATATTTGTTACAATTCAAGTTTGATACCACGAATTTTAGATGTATTACATAAATTTAATTTTGACGATAAAGAGTACGCATTTTTTCACGAGAAGAATTTGTGATCCCTATAAAAAAAATCCTTGGTACTTTGTAATCACGATTTCCAGTTTCAAGAATTTCGTCAACAATTATTTGAAGCCGAGTTTTATATTCATCAGAGATTTGATCAGAAAAATCAAGAAAAATTTTTGTTTTCTTATTTTTCTAAATGTTGGGCAAATAATTTAAAGAAATACATTTTTAAAATCTTACTTTAATATAACCATAAAAACTTGTAATGTCAAAAGTATCAGGAATTTCAATTATTCCAAATTTTTCAAGGCTTAAAAAATGTGGAATTTTAAGCAATTCTTCAGCGGTTTTGGTTGTGATTATATTAAAGGGATTATTTGGTAAAAAGCTAAAAAAAATGCTTTTGTAAAAATTAATTTTTAAAAAGATACCTACTATCTAAAAGTTTTTACATTCGGAAGGGCATTAAAAATAGCCTCTAATGGAAAGTCAGTTTCAAAACAATGTTTTGTTTCAGGAACAGTCTCATCATTATTCATTATGACAACTCTTTTTAAATAAAGAAATTCACATTTTGAAGCAATAAACATTAAATCATTGAAAGTAAACATGTGGTCATAAACATACATTGATGTTGCATCACATTGATAAATTTTTTGCCTAAAAGGGGTAACTACTGGCCAATTTTGAGTATTTCCGCCTACATCCAATGAATCAGTGATCCACATTTTGCTTGTAAGTTTATTCAAATAAATTGATCTGCCATTTGGGTGATCATTTGAAGGGTGACTCTTTTGAATATACCATCCTTCTCTTTGATTGTAACATAATTTTCGAACAATAATGATAGGATTTTTGATAAAAAAATATTTGCAACTTTGAATCATTTTTTGATATAATTTTGAAGATGCCGGATTATTTGTAATATAACAAATTAATGTATCACGAAAAGGAAATGCTTGAGGACGATATGTGGAATAGAAGGGAGCATTGTTGGAATAATATCTCATTAATATATCAGAAGGTGGTGTTTCAGAATTTGAAAAATCCATTTTTTTAACTAAAATTATTTTTTTATCGATAAAAGATTACAAAAAATTTTTTCAGGAAAATAAACGTAATGAAAAATGTTTGAAATGAAATGTGAATGGTAAAAGCCAAAACATATTGCAAAAAAAAGAATAATTGGGAAGTCTGCTATTTTTGTAAAAGAAGAAAAACACAAAACAAAATTTTTTTCTTTTTAGGGCGAATTGTTGTGTGTACATCTCTTAACTGAAAAAACAAATCAATTTTTTGTCATGTAAGACGGTAAAATATAAAAGTTTTCAGAAATGGGCCATTTTAACCGAAAAACCTTTCAAATTGTAAATTTTTCCTTACATTTCAAGACCTTACTGGCTTGAACCTTTTATTCTGCAAACTTTTGGAAGGTTTCCTATCAAAACCTTCAAAGTTGTAAACTTTCCTTACGTTTTAAAACCTCTTCCGCTAAAACTTTTTAAATTGTAAATTTTCCTTACACTTTAGAACCTTTTCTATGAAAACCTTCTTATAAGTAATTTTTTTTTACATTTTGGAACCTTTTCCATTTACAATTTTTCATCATCATTTTTTGTAAATGGAATCGAACCTGAGACCCTCGGAGCAAAAAGCTAATGCGCTCACAATCGAGCTATTGAGGCAACACAGTTTGGGTGATAAAAATGCTAGATCACTCTTGGCCAAAAAACATTGAAATAAAAAATAAAAAAGTATTCATTCTGTTTTTTTAGCAAAGAGTCATCTAGCATTTTTATCACTCAAACTGTGTTGCCTCAATAGCTCAGTAGTGAGCGCGTTAGCTTTTTGCTCCGAGGGTCTCAGGTTCGATTCCCAGCAAGGGCATTTACGAAAAATGATGATGAAAAATTGTAAATGCATTTTCAAATAAAAAGATTGTATTTAAAAACCTTTCCATTTGTAAATTTTCCTTACAATATGAAAGGTTATCAAAGAAAAGGTTCCAAATTGTAAAAAAAATTTACAAACGAAAAGGTTATCCCAGAAAATGTTTCAACCTGTAAATTTCTCTTACAGTTTGGAAGCGTTTCTGTAAATACCTCTTAAGTCGTAAATTTCAAAAAGGTTTCCAGAAAAAATTTTTTTTTACAAAAAAAAAGCTTTTTTGTGATTTTTGGTCAAGTTTTGAAAACTTTTATATTTTACCGTCTTATGTCCTAACTTAACGCATACATAGATATGACCAAAAACGTGCGTTCCTTGTTTGACACTCGCTTCAATTTTTTTCTCAATTTTTTTTTCTTCTAAATTGATAAGATTTTGAAGAAAGAAAAATCACATTATTTTTTCGCAATGCAACTGAAAAAAAAAAGACGATGAACGGGAGAATGTTTTCCTCTTTTTTTTGTTGCTTTTCCTATTTCCTCTGCGAAATGTAAAATGGAATTTAAGTGGCAAATATTTTTTTGTTTATCATTGAAAGAAAAACAATATGAAAACAAACACATCAATGAACATTATTTTTAAAATGACAATTTTAAATATTAAAATTTTTTTTATGAATGGCATAAATATTAAATTTCATTTTTTCTGTCTTCTTTTTTTATGCCCACATCAAACCACCCAGGTCGTTGCTATAAGTTACAGATTCTGGTTTATATTGTTTTTAAAAAAGTGCATTCCAATAATAGTAAAAAAAATGTTGCATTTGTTTCATAAAAAATGTAAACACAAAAAACTTTAGTCGAAAATTCAATTTTGGCAACCAAAGTTTTAATTGAAAATGCCTGAAATAATAAAAATTTGTTTAATAATAATTTTATATTTATTTTATTCAACTTTTGCTACTTTAAATTTTGTACATTTAATTGGATATGATATATTAGCTGAGCCATCCACAACTTCTTCAGGTGTTACAGATGAAGATGGATGTGCAGAAGAATGTATAACAAATACAGAATGTATTGGATTTGATTATTTAAATTCAGATTGTACACTTTTAATTAATGTTAGAAATATTGTGACAAATATTTCTGCATGTAATTTTTATATTTTTGATAGAACTGCTGATACTGATTTTGGTGACTTGGATTTGACAGAAATTGATAAACTTGTTTATTCAAATGCATATTTAAATAGTTCGTGTCCGCAGGGGTCAACAGATGATATCACTCAATGTAGTATTGCAATAACGGTAAGAAAAATTAGGATTTGATTTTTAATAAAATTTTTGAAAATATGATATACTTTAATTATATAAGAATTTAAAAAATTACTCCCTATGTTTATCACTGCAGCCCAATTTAAAGAAAAAGGAAGTGGACTGCGCGCAACCTGCAACAACAAAGCCGCTCTTTTGATTTCTTTTTTCAAAATAATGGATTTTTTGCTGCACCTTGCGCGCAATGAAATTTTCTTTTGGATCTGCTGTGGGATAAATTTGTCTTTATCTAAAAAAATGCTTGTTTTAAGGAAGAAAAATGTGATGAATATTCTGTCTTTTTTAATGCCAGTTTTGATGGAAGCAAATGCATTTTTCCACCACAAAATCGTTCACAATTTTATTGTGCCCCAACATCACCTTCAACAGAAATGTTTGTGTACAATACCAATGAAGAACAATATTGCTATTTTAAAATTACTTCATCACCTCCAACAAATATGGCAACATTTATACAAAATTGTCAAGCATTTTATTCAAAAAGTTATCCTGTTTCAATTTGTTCAGAAGGCGAAAATGATTTTTTTATAAGTATGTTTTTTAATTGACATATTTTAAGTAATCAAAAATCGAAATTTTAATTTTTTTGAGAATCAAATTTTCAGTTTTTTGATATCCAAATTTTGACTTGAAGATTTTTGTCATCTTTTTTTTATCTTTATCTCTTTTTAGCAATTATGGAAAATACAATTACAACAATAGGATTATATCTTCCAACAGCAGCAGCAAAACCTTCAAGGATTTATGAGTGGGCTGATGGAAGAACAGATTGTCAATATCGAAATTGGTTATCCGCAGAACCGGATAGCTTTTTTGATAATACTGAAACTGTTGCACAAATTGTTACATATGGAAAATGGAGGGACGTAAATTTAACTGGTGTTACAACAACGCTGTTTTGTAAATCAAATGCTTTAACTTTGCAAGAATATGCAGATTCTTGTCAAACATTAGATAATTGTGCACAAATAAATTAAATTCATTTTGAAATTTAAATTTTTTTTACAAAAAAATGTTAAAGTATTGTAGCTATTTTTTCAGAAGAAAAGTAAAAGAAACATTTTTTATAAATATGGCTTTAACTTTTAAAGAAAAGATTTAAATTTAAAGGGTTTTTACTTCGTACTTATGTTTTCGTCATTTATCGATTAACTAAAACAAACATACATTGTATTCGAAAAAATATGAACGACGTTGTACTATTTTTTGTATCTTGTCATTTTTTTGTTTTTTTTCCTTAAAAATTTTCTTGTTTCAATTTTTTGTGGGAAAGAAGCATTTCTGTATTTTTTTCTTGGAGCTAGTTTAATTTTTAGCTATATTTCAAATAAATGTCAAAAATTTGAGGTTTAAATATGAATAATTTTTCAGACATCAATGATGATGAAAGGGATTTATGAGGGAGAGAGCAATGATTCAATCGCCTTTTTTTTTTCAAAAGTTTTAATTGCTGGTTTTTGTTTTTTATCCGCTATTTTTTTTTTCTTTTTTATTTTTTACCCAAAAATTTTAATGAAACACTTTTTTTCTTCTAGTTTTCCGTATGCTGAAATTAAGTTTTTAAACTTAAAAGTCATATGCTATTTTTGTAAACCATAACAATGTTTTTCTTTTTATATCAGATGCGTATGTTTTTGATTGAGTTCCGTTTTTAGTCGTTTTTTATTTATTTTTCAAAGTGTAGTATCCGCTGTCTTAGACAGAAGAAAGAATGTACAAAAAATTCTACGACAAAAAGCTTTTTATGTTTTAACATTTTGTTGAAATAATTACATTTGAACCTGGATTTTCTGTAACACTTTCAATAGGTTCTTGGAATATTGTACATTTTCCACGATTATTTGGTTCATACATATATGCAACACATTTAATTAAGCCATAACTTTTATCACAGAGTTGTTGGCATGATGATCGATATGTGAGATAACCAGCAAATTTGCCTTTTGTTAATAATGTAGAATCTGCAGCAGTTGCTAAAGTTTTAAATCCACTTTCATCGCATCCACCTGCAGCATCTTTTGATGCTGTTGCGGCAGGTTTGTTTGTGTTAAATGATGGGATGGGTGGCGAATTCATAGAAGTTGAAACAGCATTGCATCCATCTCCATAGCAGCAGCAGTTATTTTGAGTTGAGCTTACATTAACGCAGATGTTATCTTTGAGAGAGATCCCATTTAGCTAAAAAAAATGTTTTTTTTGGTTAACAACTTTGAATTTAGCATTGGCAAAATGTCATAATAGTTATTCATGCTTACAGTGCAATTTGAACTGCTGCATGAATATGTTGCAAATTTATTCACTGGATCAATTTGAGTCCGGCATGTAACTGCCAAGGGATCTGTGCACAGAGTTGGAACGATTGTTGATGGAAGTGTGGTATTTTGTAATCCTTGAAGACATTTTAGTGCACCTGATGTTAGCGTTTTTGGAGGTGTGGAAGATGATGCAGCGTTGTTAAGCGAGTTTATAGGTGTTGTTGTAGAATTAGATGGCCAGTCCATAGAAAATGCTAAATTATTGCAGCCATCACCATAACAGCAACAATTGCGTTGATATGAGCTAACATTTACACATACGCTCTCAGAAATCAAACGTCCATTAATCTGGAAATTATATATTATTTGACAAAGTTGGTAGGTACAAATTTTAGAGTTTGTTCCTTTTGATTTCGTGCTATTTTATGCCAGAATTTTTGGTTAGGAATAAGGGCTCTTTTTACAAAGGAATAATGACTTACACTGCAATTAGAATTACTGCAAGTAAAAACTCCAAATTTACTGACAGCGTCATTTTGTGAAATGCATGAAACAGCAAAAGGATCTAAGCAGGAAGTTGGTGTCCAACTAATCGGAAATGATGATGTATTAACTGATCCTTGAAAGCATTTTAAACCATTTACTGATGACGAAGGTTTTGGGGTTGTCGAGTTCATGTTTGACATTGAAGTATTTGAACCAGGTGTTACATTTGCAATTACTACAGATGGTGGTTTTGGGGTTGTCGCATTCAAATTTAACGTTGAAATGTTTGAACCGGTGATAACACCATTTGTTACATTTGCAGTAATCGGAGGCTTTGGTGTTGTCACATTTGAATCTAATGATCTGACATTAAAACTATTTGTTTCATTGGCCAAAACGATAGATGAAGGTTTCGGTGTTGTCATATTTAAATTGGTTGTTGCAATGTTTGAAATGCTTAATGGGTTGTTTTTTAATTCTGCCAAAAATGCAAAACTGCATCCATCAGTGTAGCAGCAACAATTTTTAAGAGTTGCAGATGCATTTACACAAGCTGATTCATGAGTATATACGCCATTGACCTTAAGACTTCTTAGGTTATTTGAAGGGGAGCAGGGATACGCGGAAGTACTTCCAAGGAACACTTTTCCGCAAATTTTTCTCAAAATTGAAAACAAGTAATTGTTTTTTTTTTAAATAATACACTTCTGATATACTTTTTATCATAGGTTATATCTGTCTAAATAGAATTTAAATATATGCTTTTATTAAAAAAATTTAGAGCTTACTTCCGCCAAAACAGGAGCGAAAATGAGCTCTAATTTTTTAATAAAATGGTATATAAAAATTTTGTTTGGACAGATACAAGCTTTGATAAAAAGTAGATCAGAAATCTGCTTTTTAAAAAAGACAATTATTTTTTCAATATTCAAAAAAATTGCAGAAAAGTTTTCCCCGGAAGTAGTTTTACAAAACACAACTTTTTGTTATAAATTAACTTGAAAATCAAGCAAAAAATGAAATATTTTTGGCAAACATTTCTGACAATCCAATTTTGCCTGGCTTTCAGATTTAATTACAAAAAAAAACTTGTATAATAAAGAACTTTTTTCTTTTAAATCTAATATAACAATGCAAAAAAAAAACAACTTACAGTGCAATTAAGTTTGCTGCACATAAAACTTGCAGATTTGCTGCTTGAATCATATGACATTGCACAGGCGACATCACTCAAAGTTGGACAATCAATTGCAGTTCCAGGATTTGCCGCTGCTGCAGTAACATTAATTGCTCCTTGAAAACATTTTAAACAAGAAATTTCGCCAAAAAATGAAATAAAAATAAAAACTGCCAAATTCCATTTCATGGCTTTCTTTTTCATTTAATGAAAAATAATGGGAATTTAGATGAAAAAATGAAATTTTTTAGGGTACAAATTTTGTCATGTTCAAAAATAATTTAAAAAAGGGATTATCCGTTTTTTATCCGATTTCTGTTTTTTGTTTTAAAACAATCAAAGCGAACGTGCGTCATTACATTTTTTTCCCTCCAAAAGTATTAACACTTTTTTATAATCTTTAAAAAGTTGTTTCAAAAATTCCAATTATTAAAGAAGCACTTTCTTAATTTTATGAATTTTAGAAAATACCTAATCTTTTGATATTTAATTAGGTAGAAATGAAAACCTTCTAAGATACATATTAAAATACGTTTTTAGCTGTTTTAAATCTTTAGAATATTATTGTAAGATTTTATCATTCAAATATCATAGATATAATGTTTTTGGAAAAAAAAAGACTTTATGTAATTGATTAAGGTGATTCAAAATTGTAAGTACAGAAATGGTAATAAAATATGAAATTTTAGGAGTTATAGCTTGAACTCAAAAAAATGGGCAAAAAGGCCACAGGCCACGATTTTAAGATTTTGTGTCGCTAAGTTGGATCTTAAATCACTTCTGTATTGTCATAAAAATTTTTTTGGTTATTTTGTTTCATGCATAGTAATAGTAATATCTAAAAATGTTGATAATATAAAATGGCATCGCACAT
Source organism: Panagrolaimus sp. PS1159 (assembly GCA_963922195.1). NCBI lineage: Eukaryota > Metazoa > Nematoda > Chromadorea > Rhabditida > Panagrolaimidae > Panagrolaimus > Panagrolaimus sp. PS1159. Next base: position 161,256 of record CAWUHW010000042.1, read on the forward strand.
ACAAACTACAATAAACAATCACACTCCGCGGATACGCACAGACTTCATACTTAGTTTATATATTTTTCAGGGCCGCAACTACCTTTGGGAGACCTTAAACCCCGTTGTGCCAAATTTATGGTGAAAAAAATTAAATTCATACTAGGAAAAATGAGATTTTTTGGAAAACCTCCCACATCTTAATCGGCACCAATTTGCGGCACTGATATTTTTGTTACATTTTTTCAGTCCTTATAAACCCTATAATACTATTGATTATATTATTTTGCGTTGATATACAAAGAAGTAAAAACTACCATTTGGCATTTGACCTCAAAAATAATTTATGAAAAAGTGTTAAAGTATATCCACTTTTGTTTTTCAAATATTAAAAAATGCTCATATATAAGCGCAATCAAATGCTGACAAAAATATCATTTATTATTACAGCAGCAGCAGCGAAAGACGATAATAAAACTTGATTTTTGTTGCAATTATTTTTCATAAAAGTTGTACCAAAAATGAATCTGTCTCAGTTTTTTTATCCAGCTCAAAAACCAAAAAAGTTTTTTTGTAAGCCTAAGGAAGTAAAGGTAAATTATTTTTAAATACAAAAACACAATAAAAAACAATAAATTTATGCTAATTTTTATAGGCCCCATATCCGTATCAAAAGGAATAAAGAGTTTTCTCTCAAATTGGTGGTTTATCTTGCTGTGATTTTTGCATCTCTATTTATTATAAAATATTTTGTTGGAACAGATGCATCAGCTTTGATCGCTCTTTTTTTTTTTGAATATTTTAGTAATAATTGAGAAAATAAACTAAGAATAAATTACAGTTAACATGAAAAAAACCAATAAGAATGAGATCATTCGTTTTTACGAGGAACATATTCCTGCATATTCACGAACTGCCCCATTATTTAAAAAAAAGCTGTATTTATTTCAGAAATATGAGTAATTTTTTAATGTGAATAACCTTAAATTGGTGGCAGACAACAATTTTGGTAAAACCAGAATTATTTTATACCGTTTAAATTTCTTCATTACCGTTACATGCAAAAATGTTTAAAAAACGAATCGATTTAAAGAAAAATAAATTTTGTGCATGAAAAACTTCATTTAAAAATTTTAATTAAAAATGTTTGCTTCAAAATAATTGTTGTGTTTTCTATATTATTTTAAAATATTAAAATTATTAAATATCTACGCATTTATTTTTAAGGAAGGCAATTTTTTATCAAAACAATTAAATATTCAAAAAAAAAATGAAAAACACAAAAGTTTAAAAAATGAGAACTCTTTGTTTTGAAAAAAAAGTTTTGAAATTTTTTTATAAAAAAATTTTTTTTTTTATTCTTTTATGAAAGTAAGCCTATTAATTATTATTTTTAGTTTTTTTATAAAAAGTTTATTTAGAAAAACAAAAATATAAAGACTTTCTGTCGATTTGATGATTCAATTTCTGTTGTTTATAAAGCTCGACTTGAATTAATCATTGATGAAATTCTTGCAACCACAGAGTTCATTTACAAGCCTCCTATGATTCAATTTAATGGACTTGATCGGGAAAAATATAAAAAACTTCGAGAAATTTGCAATTGTTAAACGTTTAAATAACTCTGATTTTTGTAAATGAATAAATTTCAAAAAAGCTTTGAGTGACGTAAATTTGCGGACATGATTTTGAAAAAACGTACAAACATTGTTGAATATTAATTTTTGGTAATGTTGTAAATTTCATAATATTTTATTTCTTGAAATGATAAAAAAAGATTAATTTTTAAATAAAAAAATTATATTTAAATTTTATCAATTGAAAAGACAAGTAAAATATTTAAAGCCCTAAACAAAATCCAAAAAAATCATATTCTAAACAAAAGGTCTCTAAATTTGGCGAAAAAAACGTAAAAGATAAAAAAAGAAGTTAAAATGTTGCTTTAAAAAAAAATGATGGCAAATGTTTCAGCCAATTTTTATTGAAAAACGTTCCTTTTTAATAAAAAAATGTCTGTCTGATCGACGGAGAGTCGTCTTTGAACATTTTTTTAAAAAAAATGCGAAAAGCAATTCAGAACTAAAGCCGAAAATTTGTTGAATTATTTCTCGTGAAATTTTTTTGATCCAAGAAATACATTCAAATAAAAGAGTGCTATCATGTGCCCAAATTTTAAAAATACAGTCAGACGCAGAAACAAATTCTGCATCGAATAGGTGTGGTCTAGAAATCTGCCTCGAACTGCCGTAGTGTATTATTTAAAAAAAAACCTAAAAAGTGCATTTTTCTCTGATTTTTTACGGAAAAATGATATCCAAATGTAGAATTTTTTGCTTACTTGCATTTTCTTTTGACTGAAAAGAGTGCGGGGAACAATTCTGTCTTACATTGCTGTGCACATTGCTAGTTGAGTGCTGTGCACATTGCTAGTTGAGTGAAAAAAAAAATGAATTAAAGACATTTCATTATTCGTCTTTCTGAATTTTTAGTGCTAATTTGTTTGATAATTTAATCACAAAAAAAGTGAAATGTTAATTGTGTCTGCAATGAAATCATGTTTGGTTGCATCAAAGAAGATAAATTTTTTTTTGAATATTATAACGATACACTTTTTTAAAAAAATTTAGTAAAAAAAGAAAATGAATTTTTAAATAACTTTTGGATTAATAGATGCAATTAATCCAAACGTTATTTATCTTTTTACTATTTTTTGGAAAAAATTGCTTATGAAAAATATTTAAACAAAAAAGTGTTATTCTTCGACGAAAAATTTGTGCAAAAAAATATTCAAAACCCTGGTGCATTGGCTTAAAAGAAAACATAAAAACATTAAACTCTCTCAAAATGGAAGTTTTCTTTTTTGAGACAAAAACTAAAAAAGAAAGGGCAACCAACATTTTTGATGTCTCTGGTATGTAAAAAAAAGAGAACATTATGAAATACGATCGAAAATATTATTGATGTTTTCCGAAAATGTGTGTCTTTCATTTTTTTGGAAAACAATGATTTCTCATTTTGCTATAAAACGGATTTTTCTAAAAATGTGAGCGGAGATGAATTTTTTTTAACCTTTTCAAATAAAAAAATTATGACATCTTGATAATTTTTCTTGTTTGTTGTTCAAACCTTAAGGGTCTTCAATTAAATCGGATTTTATCAAACAACTTTTTTTTTAAATTTTTAACAATGAATTTTAGACATTTCATTATTTTTTAAATAATGGTTGCAGTTTTAATTGAATGAATGTTTTCCAAATTTTACTCTCTTAGATATGACTGAATCTCCAAACAACATATTTTTTAATTTAAAAAATAAAACAGCATTAAAATATTCAAAAAAATATCAGAAATAAAAGAAAGAAAAAAGCATTGAAAAAATAATTTTTTGCAAAAACGAAAAAAAAGCGAATGCACTTTTTTTCTTTCAACGGAAAAAAGAGGAGCTGTAAAAAAATAAATCGCAAAAAAGCCGATTCTTTTTTTTAATATTTTGTTTTAGACAAGTCAAATGAGTTTGAATATTTCCAAAGCAATTTTTACGTAACGATTTTTGAAGCAATTTTTTGTAAATACATTTTCAAATGCTAAGAAAAATTTTTTAAAAATCTATAAGAATGTTAATCAACGTCAAAACAGTATAAATAAAAAAAATTGTATTTTAACTTCTCATTAGAAAATTGTAACAAAAACTTTTGACTTAACTTAAAAGGATATAAAAATTTTGCAGTCGTTTAAGGTATTCGTTCTTTTTTTTCTGTGGGCAGTGATAACATTCTATTATAATTTTTTGAGATAAAAATGTGATTTGGATGTGAAAGTCCATTTGTAATTTTTTCGCGTCCCCCAAATAGAATTGATAAAAAATGAAATCCTCAAAAAAAAGACCTAGAATGTTTGGCTTATAAATGAAAGCTTTAATTTTAAGGAATGCTTTAAATTTGCTCAGGTGTATAAGTGGAGATTTGAATTTTGATTAAAAAATTAAATCTACTTTGAATAGACAACAAATCAAATTTTTCACTGCATTCGTGAATGGTCGACATACGTTACAGAAGAGGTGCAGCAGTTGATTGATAATCTCATTCAAGCTTACATATTCATCACATTATTGGTCGCCCAATATTCATTTTCATGGACAAAAAAGGAAATCCAGCAAAAACCTTAGTAAAATTAGACGTTCATACGGAAAGAAAAATGGAATTACACCTTGGGATAGATTTTTTCCTTATATAAAGACTTTCTGTCGATTTGATGATTCAATTTCTGTTGTTTATAAAGCTCGACTTGAATTAATCATTGATGAAATTCTTGCAACCACAGAGTTCATTTACAAGCCTCCTATGATTCAATTTAATGGACTTGATCGGGAAAAATATAAAAAACTTCGAGAAATTTGCAATTGTTAAACGTTTAAATAACTCTGATTTTTGTAAATGAATAAATTTCAAAAAAGCTTTGAGTGACGTAAATTTGCGAACATGATTTTGAAAAAACGTACAAACACTGTTGAATATTAATTTTTGGTAATGTTGTAAATTTCATAATATTTTATTTCTTGAAATGATAAAAAAAGATTAATTTTTAAATAAAAAAATTATATTTAAATTTTATCAATTGAAAAGACAAGTAAAATATTTAAAGCCCTAAACAAAATCCAAAAAAATCATATTCTAAACAAAAGGTCTCTAAATTTGGCGAAAAAAACGTTAGTAAAATTAGACGTTCATACAGAAAGAAAAATGGAATTACACCTTGGGATAGATTTTTTCCTTATACCCCAAGTAATGGTAATAACATTAATTTCTACCTACAAAAATACTGAATTTTTTTTTTAAAAAATCATTGATACCAAAACAATATTTTTTGAGTAGTACGTAAAATTATGGGTAAAATTTAGTATTATTGGGGGTATAAATTAATAAATTACCCTCAAAAAATATCCTTTGGTAGTGTTTTTTGTTTTTGCCCTCCTTGTAACTGTTGTGTTTATTCATCTAACAAAAATTACTATTTATTTCTTGCGTTTTTTTTTGGTCGTTGCAATATTCTGCAAGGTCGTTCCATAGAATTATACACTTTTTTGTCTGCGAGCACTCTTTTTTTAACGGAGGTCAACTCAAAAAAGGACAAGTGTGTTGTTCCAAAAAATTATTGCCCAATATATCACTGCTTGAAGGGTGTGTGTTCAATAAAATCAAGGTTGCGAAAAAAAGAGAAAAACAAAAAGAAAAAAGGCCCCCGTTTTTTTTTAATAAAAAAAAAGTTGCAATCATTTTGTTAGTTGTAAAACTATTTTTGAATTTTTTATATATTTTTTAATAACGAAATGTGGTGAAAGGAAAATTGCAATTCTTTTCATCAAGAATACAAAAAAAGCCTTTACAGTATTGGGTGGATCCATACCAATGAGTGAGATCCATAGAACGGTGGAGTATTTGAATGTTAAAACAGGTATATGGTGGATATCCTCGAGGTTGGGTAGACCTTGAAGGAATAGCAGTTTACATAATTTCAACGGTGGACGATTAAGAAACTGTCAAGGCCCAGTATCAAGGAAATAGTTAATGCATCCTTTCGCAAACATTAAACATTATGGGATGCAGACATCGAAACAATGCTTAATGGATATCAAAAAGAAAATGGAACAAACGTGGAAAAATTTCTTAAAGTTGCCCCACTTTTTAAATTTTACAGGGTGCACCCACTATAAGTCGTTTAGTTTGCTGACATTTTGCCAAACACAAACTTAAAAAAAGTTTTTAATATTTCAATAGACATCGATCTTTAAAACAATTATTTATATTTTTTGTTTTAAAAATTTTTTAAATATTGTATAAAAAAGGAAATTATATAAGGAATCAAACGATACCAAGATCAACAAGATCTGTGGAACATGAGCAATTTGCGGCAAGATCAAAGATGCTGCAAATGTTAATGTTAAACATTAAATTTAATAAACTTTTTTATCTAAGCCTAACTGATCGTTTTTATTAATGATATTTCTTTATTTGGATATTTTAAGTAGTTTAACCGCTCAGAATTAATTTCTGAGCATTTTTTTCAGAAATTTTAAATGTTTACTATATTGCTTCGTTTTTTAAAGCAATTCAATATTTTTATTAAGTATTTTTGTTTATTCGGTTCAATTTTTGTTTTTTTATGCACTATGTCATTGTACAATGCATTCAAGCAAAAAAATGCAATAAAAACGAATCGATTTTTTGAGTTGTTTCAAGCCTTCTCTAAGGGGAATTATTGTTTTTGCTTTTGATTATTGGGTTATTCTTATTGATTATGGTTTTTCAAATTATTTGTTTCAACCAGAGACAAAAATCATTTGAGTTATTTCTTTTTGGTGAAAATGGCTCCTCCATCTGCTGCTAAAAAAAAGAAACAAGAAATTATTAAGAATAATGGGGTTCCAAATGGTAGTCACAGAGTTGCTAGTTCTGTCTCCCCTGAATCCCAACCTCTCTCAACAGCCGCGGCTCCTGAAATTAAACCTGATATTATTCATCGCCCATTAAACTCTTCCAAAACTTTATCAGAAACACAGTTAAATCATTTAACGAATTTGAATACATCAAATGCTATCCAGATTTCCTAGGTAAAAAAACAAAACTACATATACTCAGACATCATGTTATGCCATTTGTAATTGAATTTGGTTCAATTGGCAAATTTTCCGAGCAAAGTATGTTACGACAAATCTTGTCATCCTTAATTAAATCACATTTATTTAGGTTTGGAAAGCATTCATCGTATTAAAAACCTCTGCGATACACGAATTCCAGGAAAAAGTGAAGCTGCAAAACAAAGAAAAATCCAATATTTTACGTCACAACAGCGCCTTATTAATCATTTTACCACCGAAGGTTCCGCATAATCCCATATAGATGTTTCTTTTAAAGTATTTTGTCATATATTTCCTGTTTTATACCAAAAAATTGAATCGAATAAACAAAAATACTTAATAAAAATATTGAATTGCTTTAAAAAACGAAGCAATATAGTAAACATCTAAAATTTCTGAAAAAAATGCTCAGAAATTAATTCTGACAAGGGACGCGTCAGGGTTTGTTCCGGAGTTATGAGAAAAAAAGTATTTCATGATATTCCCCGACCATAAAGAAGTATTCCTGCAAAATATTAGCTGCCCATACGCACTTTTGTATTTTTCATATATACTACATATGTATAGGATCGCCTGTTAGTTAATACCCCAATTTAAGAAAATTGGTCTTATTTGGGCTAGGAAATAGTTGCAAACAATTTAAAATGGTTTTTCGTATGTTTTCCAATGCAAAGAAATATGTTTTTTAATACAGAAAAGTATTTGATAAGGACAAATCTTAAGTTGTGGTATTAACTTGCAGGCGATCCTATATATACGTAGTACATATGGAAAATACAAAAGTGCGTATGGGCAGCTAATATTTTGCAGGAATACTTCTTTATGGTCGAGGAATATCATGAAATACTTTTTTTCTCATAACTCCGGAACACACCCTGACGCGTCCCTTGTGAGCGGTTAAACTACTTAAAATATCCAAATAAAGAAATATCATTAATAAAAACGATCAGTTAGGCTTAGATAAAAAAGTTTATTAAATTTAATGTTTAACATTAACATGTGCAGCATCTTTGATCTTGCCGCAAATTGCTCATGTTCCACAGATCTTGTTGATCTTGGTATCGTTTGATTCCTTATTTAATTTCCTTTTTTATACATGTATTTAAAAAACTAAACAAATTTTTTTCCACCTTTTTTTTCTAATTAAATTCAATTAAAACGAATTTGAAAATTTAAATAAAATTAAATCTGTGTTTTCGTGGTAAGAATCGTCGCGACTTATAGTGAGGGTGGTCACGCTGGACCACCCCCAAAACAAATTAAATTTATATTCCAGGGCTGCAAGATTTAAAAAACAGCTTGGGGGGATCGATAGCCTATATCATCGGATTTTAAAATGTGGTTTTAGAATTTCTACCGTAACCCTCGAAATTTTTTGGTCTCACAACGAAAACCTGAAAAAGCCAAAATTTTCGAATTTTGATAAAATATCATTTGGGATGGCTAGAGGACCTCTTTAGAAGACTCTATGCCAAAAATCTCAAAAAAAAATTTTCTTTGAAATTTTATCAAAATTCGAAAATTTTGGCTTTTTCAGGTTTTCGTTGTGAGACCAAAAAATTTCGAGGGTTACGGTAGAAACTCCAAAACCACATTTTAAAATCCGATGATATAGGCTATCGATCCCCCCAAGCAGTTTTTTTAAATCTTGCAGCCCTTGAGTATAAATTTAATTTGTTTTGGGGGTGGTCCAACGTGACCACCCTGTATTTTGTAACCCATTTTTTTATTGTTGCAAATTTTTTAATTTATTGCTGCTGTTTTTTTATAGCTGTAACGTCTCCCTTTTTCTTTCCCTTTTTATTGATCGCCAAATAAACAATTTTTTTACTTTTTTTTCTTTACCAATAAAAATAAATAAAAGAAAAATTTTTCTTTTTCTTTCTGGTGCCTTGCAAAAAAAAATTTCGTTTTGTTTGAATCTCTTTCTTTATCACTCTTTTTCTTTTTTTTTGTTTTTTCTAACCTATTTTATTGTTAAATAAGGGAGAGACAAAATTGTCCCAGGTGGTCCAGATTGTTCAAAAAATTATCGCAATATAAATGTCCTAGTAAATAAAATATACAAAAATTTTCAATCATTTTTTGACATTTGACTTTGCTAAGCATTAATAAATTATATATTATTAAAAACTTGTTTCATTATTAAATTCTTTATATGTTTCCCGTTTATTTTTTGAAAATAATTCATAGTAAAAAAATAGCATTACAGTAATCAAAAAACTAAATTTTCCATTGTTGTTGTAATTGAAGAAAATATGATTCATTTGTAAGGGGAATTTGTTTTCCAAAGGCATTTGTAACAAATGGAACATTATTTGCTTCATTTAAAACTGTTACAGTACTTTTTTTTCGTAATTGTTGAATAAAAACCAAAAGAAATGAGAGATTGTAAAACTAAGGAAAACAATTGATTATTGTTTTTTAAGAAATCTTTAAAAAGCTTACAATATGTGTTGTGCAAAATGGAGCAGAAATTTCAAAACAATTTGGTAATATAATATTTAAAAGTGCTCCAAAAGGTGCAACAAAAGTAAATGTTAAAATGAATGGAAAAATTGCTGAAATAACTTTGACATTTTCAAACATCTGAAAAGTTTTATTCAGTTAATTCATTGGAGTTGCTTTTTTGTTGATTTTTTGCAGCTCCAATGAACAAAAAAGCAGCTAAAATGAAGAAGTCACCATAGAAATCTGCATTCCAAATTTGACGACAGAAAGGGTTCAATCATTCGTGTTGAGACCAATTCGGTGTTTGAACGTATCAAACAAAAAGAGAAAGAGAAAAAACGTGGAACAAAAAAAACAAAACTCTCTCTTTTTGTTTAATGCGTTCAAACACAGAATTGGTCTTAACACTAATGATTGCACTCTTTCAGTCGTCAAATTTGGACTGCATTTGGTTGAAAAATTTCTATGGTGAAATGCAATCACTTTATAGAAAAAAATTTGTTCTAAATGCACCTCCCCATTTTCAGATGATATTTTAGCTTATTACCTGATATCTTCGCTCCAAAGAAATCTGATATGCAAATAATTTGTACATTCTTTTATTAAGGAAATAAAGAATTCCACATATAATTAAGGTTAAAAATTGGGTTCCAACCAAAAATGAATTAATATATGTAAAAACGTATACGAATGGGCGTGGTCCATAAATAACTAAAATTTAAATTAACTAAAAAACTATCTAAAAATATACAAGATTTAAATTTAATCACCCTTGTTGGGGAGTAACAAGTTTTTTATAACATTAATTTCTATGTGAAAATGTGAATTTTGGCTTAAAACAATATTTATTTGTTATTAGCTTACAGAATCCTTTAAACACTAAAATTCTTTAATAAAAAAAGTTAAAGGAGGCGCATGTTTTGATACTGTTTAGTAATCTTGGATATTCGGGATTTTCAGGCAAACTTAGAATCTTAAAACGAAAATGCATTTTCATTTGATAAAAAAGTTTAAAAAAGGGTAATTTTCGTTTTAAGACTCTCACTTTGCCTGAAAATCACGAAAATCCAAGATTACGAAACTTTATCAAAACATCCGCCTCCTTTAAAAGTAATCCTTTTATAATAAAAAATAAAATTTTACATATTTTTATTATAAAGAATTTCAAAATGGTTACATTTCACGTGATATGTTATATTTTTTCCTTAATTATTGCCTTGTTAACATTATTTATTAGATTATCAGTGTTTAAGAAAATTATGATTAGACAGAATGTTTTACCAAAATGTTTACGGTAAATATTGTTTCAATTGATGACAAATAATGTATTCATCGCTATAGGTCTGTGACGACATTATTGGGGAAAAATGTGGTCTGAGGTATGCATTAGGGGGCAGAAAACAGTGTTTTTCTGAGCAAATTACTCCTGCATTTTCTGCATCTCGCAAGCAACTTATTAGTTTTAATGCTCTGCTCGATATGATCTGTGAACGCTCTTTGAACAAAAAATAATGCTTAAAAAAACTTTTTGGAAAAATTTACTGTCTTCATTAAAATTTTTATTTTAGTTGGATTTCAAAGCAACCAAAATAAAAATTTTAGCGTTCTTAAAATTTCTATGATGTGCGGTACAGTAAATTTTAGACGTGTTCTATGATCTGTGCTGTCTAGTCGAATTAAAGTCTTGACGCAAAAGCTTAAGTCCAATTAAAGCTTTTGCGTCAAAACTTTAATTCGACTAGAAAGCACGGATCATAGAACACGTCTAAAATTTATTGTACAAAATTGGGTTTTTTGTCATCTTTATCCTAGGTTAAAAAAATCTTAAAGTTTTCTGTTGTAAGCAGCAAAATTAAAACTTACAATAGGTTGTTATTCCCATGTAAATTGCAGTAATAAGAAAAGAATAGATGGCCATTTTTTTGAATAATGAAATCTTTGATGATTGCTTGTAATTTTCGAGATAAATTGTTGCAATAACTCTTTCAATAGTTAAAAATAAAAAAACAGTTCTTAGCTGCTGTGAAGCCGTTGCAAGGAGAGATCGAATTGCATGTATCGGAAAATTTGTTTCATTAAATTCAATAAAATAAATAATTGGTGATGAAATTGAACATAAATTTATAATAAATACAAATGGAACTGCACAAAACGTGCTGAAGAGTCTAAAAGCTTACAGTTATTGACATGGAAAACGACATTTTTTTCAATTTCGAGGAGAGGAGGAAAAAAAGTTAAATTTAAAGCTTCAGACATGAAATTTTCAGGATAGGATAAAATACGGTTGAAAAGAACGAAAATAAAATCCGTTTTAGTTCAAAGTGCCTCAGGGGATTTACGCAAATTTGCTAAAACCAAAATTTGCATAATTTTGAAAAGTTTTTTTATGGTTGCAAAATGTTCCCTTAGCCTAGTTCTATTGTTTTAAAGTCAAATTATTGAAATCGGTTTAGAAATAGTGAAATGGCATCAAATCGAAATTTGCCGAAATTAATTTATCACCAATATCTCAAAATTCCAGTGAACTGGAATCCCCCTCCAGTTGACTGGAATTCTTATTTTTTTAAAAAACAAAATAAAAACATTATTTGTCATCAATTGAAACAATATTTACCGTAAACCTTTTGGTAAAACATTCTGTCTAATCATAATTTTTTTAAACACTAATAATCCAATAAATAATGTTAACAAGGCAATAATTAAGGATAATATATAACATATCACGTGAAATGTAACCATTTTGAAATTCTTTATAATAAAAATATGTAAAATTTTGCTTTTTATTATAAAAGGAATATTTTTAATTACCTCTTTTATTATCTCACATGTTGAAGCAATCAAGTGTGAAAACCAACAGGGCATTTTAAAAAGGGATTTAATTAATTATATTCAAAAGGGCGTTATACAAAAATGCGCATTGTATTTATAAAATGGTCATTCGAAAAAATACGTCTCGCTACCAAGGCTACAAAATAATGTTTTCTTTATAAAACATGAAAAACTGCTGCTGTAGATGGATTTATTATAGGGAGAATCTGGCATAAGTAATGCTTTTCGTACTTGACAAACACAGGTTTCTCTCATCATGAAAATATGCCAAATTCTATAAAAGTAAATACTTTTTTTTCTCAAAAAAGAGAGGAAAAAATGGCAAGAAAATGTGTCTGTGGTAAGCACTTTAAAATTTTAGAGAAATAGTAATTTGTAATGTAAAAACTTTTTACCGTTTTTTATTAAGTAATGTTTTTGCACCGGCTGGGATTCGATTCCTGGCCATGCGGGCGACCATTCATGAAAAGCTAAAGTACTATTTTCTGTTGTAGTCGCTCGCGTTCTGTATCCAATAACTTAATTTAATTAACGACTTTGTTTGAACTTTAATTATGCAAAAAAGATGTTTAACTAATGAAAAAACTCATTTCTTATGACAAAAAATGCATAAAACACAAGCTTTAAAAATTTCAGAATGTGTTTTTATCATTTAAAAATTTTAATGATCAAAGGATCTATTAGATTCAGAGAAAAGTGCAGTTCCTTAAGTTTTCTTAAATACTGAATTTTGCGTTCAAGCTGCAAAATAATAAGTTTTGAATTGACTTCACTCTTCTTCATCTATGATTGGACATACTTTAATGGCCTTCAATAGATTTACACTAATTTCATTTCCAACAAAACATCAAAGATTATGGAGTCGTCAATGGTATACTGTAATGATTTTGCTGATTTCACTACTTTTAATTGTTTGGAGAATACCGGAACCAGTGCAATTTATTTTTTATTCTGATGGTACTGTCTCTACAAGCTTCGTCAATCGAAATGCAGCCAGCATACATTTAACTGTAACATCAGCAACATTTTTTGTAACCACATTTTTTACAGCAATTTTCAATGTTTTAACCTTTGCAAAATTTTACTGTTACAAAACTTCCGTTTCAACAATAAATGTGAATGAAAAAAAATTGTTGTGTAAGGTTTTGAATTTTGAATTTAAAAAAAAAACAAATAAAATCACGGTCATGTTTTTTCAGTAGTTTCTTTTATCATTTTTTTGGCACAAGTTATACGAATTTCTAATAATATTTTAAAATTATTTAATATTAACAATCAAGACCTTATTTTATTCATGAATTCAATGGTTCCGTTGCAGAATGCTTTATTTGCGTGGTCCGGAAGTATATCTTTGCTGGTTTTAAGGTTTGCTTAACATATTATATTAAGGAAATTTCCTACTTTTGCGAATTTGTGTATAGTACTTATCCTCCCGCTTTTTTGGGGAAAAATTTAATTTTTGAACAGCATATTTTATTTTTTGTACTATAATTTCCTGTTTTAGTCAAACAGTACGCAGAGAATATCTTATGTTTTATTTTTCCATAAAAACAAAAACGAATATTGTATCATCGATTCAAAGAGGAACATAACTACAAAAAGCTGGAACAACAACTGTGCAAATATAATATCATCACCAAATTCTAATTTACCCTTCCAAATCAAAGACTTTTTTTGTCTCCCATCAAAGGCTGCAGTGTCATTTTTCCTGTTCTTTCTCCCTAATGACGTAACATTTGAACAACCCTATAAAGTAAATTTAGTTCTTTAATGTTTTTCTTGTAGAAGCTTTAAATAAAATAATATAAAATAAACTTTTTGGTTAACGGAAAGTGAAAAAGATTCGAAATTTCGGGTTATCTGTCACATGAAAAAAAGTATTGTAAACACTGATTTCAAAACATGTATTTAATCTGATTTAATTCACTGCGATAAAAATAAAAATGTGGTTTTGTACATTTTATTTGCCATTTGGAGAAATTTTTCTGTTCTTTTTTTTAAAAAAAATTAAAATTAAAGGTAACAGCCGCTTCGCTTTTTTGTTTTTTTACGAATGTGAGAGAAAGAAGACAACTTTTCACTCGGAGAATTTTTTGCTTTTATTTAACTTTACAAAAGTATTTCAACATTTTTGAATATTTTAAATTGTTTAAAAACATGTTTGTACAGAGTTTAAACAGATAAAAGATTTTTAACTAACTTTCAGATATCTTACAATAACGTGCTGATGCCTATGAAGTTTACAAGCATTATTAAAAAAGAGTTTTTACTGTAAAAATTACATTCTTATTTTTATGGATTGTGTTTTTTCGATTTGCACATATTTTTTATAAACGTATTTATTATTTACAAATTACAAAAGTTTTCGATGAAAGCTTTTTTCTTTATCATTTTAAATCTGACTAATATTTTACAATATAAATTTTGCATAAAAATGCATATTTTCTCTTCTTTTTTACAAAGAAAAACATATCATCTTTGGTCTAACTTTTTTTAACATTGTTGCAGCAATTGTTTTTTTTTTCATAAGTGTAGGAAGCGGCTGGTCAAAAATAAAAGTTGAGATAAATAAAAAATTTTGTGTGATTTCAGTACTTTCGATCCCGAATATGACGAAAATAAAAAAAAAATAATAGCAAAAAAAGCAAAAAATGCCGAAAATTAATTTTGAAAATTTTGATAATCAAAAATTTTCCGTCGTCAGCAAAAAAAAAGGGACACTTTTCTTGACAAAAGCAATGCACCCAATAAGCACAAAGGTGCACTTATTGGATGTGTTTTTCGTTGTAAATTTTTTTCTTGCTTGTTTTTTTTTGCACTGGTTGAAAAAATTTACTAAGTTTTATGGAGATAAAAGAAATATTTTTTTAATATGTGAAAATTAAATGAATTCTGAAGCACAGGAAATTACTGAAACACATCTGTTTTTTTTTTCAAGAAAAAATTGAAGGAAACAACCATTGTCAAAAAAGAACAAAACGCCAAAAGCACACCAGATTTAAATTTATGCCAGTTTTTGCTGCAAAATGCATGCACGGGGATTTTCTGGGATTTTTTGGCAAAATACATTAAGTTCAAAATTTTACGGGCTATCCGCTGGTACTAATCTTGTTATTGAAATCTGTTGAAATCAGGGTCTTCTCCTTATAACCGGGACTAAAAATGCCATTTTCGGCATCTTTTTCTGGCACAACCTATATCAAAAGTTACATATTCGTAATCAGCGTGAAAAATTACATATAGGTGGTCGGATAACTAATTTGTTACTTAAAATTTAATTTTTCATACTATAACGAAAAAAAAACAAGAGAAAAGACAAAGAAAAAGTGTTCCCTGCGTGTTCCTACATAAGTGCATCCTGTTTTTGAAACACACAAAAACCAGATGCAATGAAAATGTTTGTCCTTTTCGCAAGTTTGTCTCTCTCATACTCCTTTCTATTTTTTATTTTTATTGATTCAGTTTTTTAACGAAAAAAAGCAAAAACGTTCCCATTGCAGTTTTTTTATTTTAAAAATGAATCATTTTATTTGAATATTTAATACATTTTTCTCAAAAAAAACATGATGGCGATGGTATTGTAAGACCTAACAAAACGTAAAAAATCATAGATGAAGAAGAGTGAAGTCAATTCAAAACTTATTATTGTGAAGCTTGAACGCAAAATTCAGTATTTAAGAAAACTTAAGGAACTGCACTTTTCTCTGAATCTAATAGATCCTTTGATCATTAAAATTTTTAAATGATAAAAACACATTCTGAAATTTTTAAAGCTTGTGTTTTTGCATTTTTTGTCATAAAAAATGAGTTTTTTCATAAAATACTTTGTTTTCGTAGTTCAGTAAATTCCATTTGTAGTGATGTGACGAAAAATTTTAATACGATAATCGTTTAAGAAAAAAGTGATCCACCTTTTTATTAAAGCTGTATTATCCGAAGTTAATTTATTAACTAAAATTAAAAATTTTTGATATCATAATCTTGGGTACATATATGACATTGTATTAAATATTGTTTTTTTTTGAGAAAAATTTATTAAATATTCAAATAAAACGATTTATTTTTAAAATAAAAAAAAATGCGATGGAAATATTTTCCTTTTTTCGTTAAAAAACTGAATCAATAAAAATAAAAAATATGCAGGGGTATGAGAGACACAAACTTACGAAGAAAAGGACAAACCTTTTCAATGCATCTGGTTTTTTGTGCCTTTCAAAAACAGGATGCACTTATGAAAAAAACAGTTGTTGCAGCAATGTTGAAAAAAAAGTAAAACCAACGGTGATATGTTTTTCTTTGTAAAAAAGAAGAGATGCATTTTTATGCACTATTTTTTTGGAAAAATTCAGTAAAATTAAAAATGATACAGAAAAAAGTTTTTCGTCGAAAACTTTAATAATGAATAAATAATAAATATGTTTATAAAAAATAGGCGTAAATGAAAAAATTACAATACATAAAAATAAGAATGTAATTTTTACAGTTTTTTTTAGTTTCTTAAATAATGCATGGAAATACAATTTTGCATGAGCACGTTGTTGTAAGTTATCTAAAACATAGTTAAAAATTATTAAACTTGTACCTCTTTTTTCTATTTAAAATTTGTACAAACATGGTTTTAAACAATTTAAAATATTCAAAAATGTTTAATAAGTTTTGTAAAGTTAAATTAAAACAAAAAAATTGTCCGATTGAAAAGTTGTCTTCTTTTTCTCGCATTCGTAAAAAAACGAAAAAAGCGAAGCGGCCGTTTTCTTTAATTAAAAAGAACAGAAAAAATAGCTAGAATTTTTCTAAATGGTAAATAAAATTAACAAAATCACCTTTTTATTTTTGTCGCAGCGAATTAAATCAAATGAAATAAATGTTTTGAAATCAATGTTTACAGTACTTTTTTTTCCTGTGTTAGAGTATATGACTAAAATATATTTATATTTTTATGCAATTACAAATTATACTTTTATATATATACTGATTTTACACGGCATGAATCAAGAGATTGCGGTTCGCACTTGCAACGGCTTAATGAAGACATTGTGCTATTTTTTTCATTCTAGAAAATCATCTTTTTGATGTTTGTTGACGCAAACAAAGAAGTTACTGAGTATTAAATATTCAAATAAAATGGTTTATTTCTAAAATAAAAGAAATGGGAATGTTTTCCTTTTTTTGTTAAAAAACTGAATCAATAAAAATGAAAAATAGACAGGGGTATGAGAGACACAAACTTACGAAGAAAAGGACAAACCTTTTCAATGCATTTGGTTTTTTAGTGTCTTTCAAAAAAAGGATGCAATTTTGCATTTAAGAGAAACAATTGCTGCAGCAACCTTGAAAAAAAAGTAAGACGAAAATTTTTTTCTTTGTAAAAAAGAAGAGAAAATACGCACAATTTATTTTGGAAAAATTTAGTAAAATTAAAAATGATAAAAAAGAAAACTTTTCATCGACAACTTTAATATTTGAAAAAAATTAATTATAAAAAATACGTGTAAATTAAAAAAAGTATAATACATAAAAAAAGAATGTAATTTTTACAGTAGAAACTGTTTTTAAATAATGCTTGTAAATTTCATATCTTACAACAAGCACGTTGTTGTAAGATATTTGAAAATTAGTAAAAATCATTAATTTTTTTTCTGTTTAAAATCTGTACAAACATGTTTTTAAACAATTTAAATATTCAAAGACTGCAATTATAAGCAAATGACAAACAACAAATATTACTGTATAAAAATTTTCCAAATGGACTGAATAACAATTTCAAGGTATTCTAGATTTTTTAGCATACTGAATTATAATATGGTTTTTACCAGTTTCTGTATTTATCATAAATTTAAAGAAATTGTGTATTCTTGAATTAAGCAACAAAATTTTAGAAAAAAGCGATATAAACCTTTTTTTAGAACTGTTTGTTGTAAAAAAAGCAAACACTGTCTCGTCTGCTGACATGTTTCTATGAAATTTATTTATTTAAGCCTCGCGTTGATCAGATTGTTTTGAAAGCAATTTCTTTTACTCTAAAATGAAATGAGGAGTCATTTCTTTATTACAAGAGAAACGGGGACCTTATCAGTGCCAAATATTCTCTTCCATTTTATTTCAACAGAGAAATACTTCATTTTCAGCATTTTCTTCTTTATTTTTATTAAAAACAATTGTTTTAAATGTTTTAATGATATTATTTCAGAAACAACATCATATAAAATGAGAAAACTTCCAACTTCGCCACCGCCATCTGACTTCCCTTCTGATATTCTAAAATTAATGAAGAAAAATGCCAAACCAAAAATGGCAGTCAAATTAATGCAAATTTGTAAATATTTTCAACATCAAAAATTTCCATATTTTATTATTCGAACGCTAGAATGGAATGAAAATTTTGAATGGCGCTATCAAGCCATGTTTAAATCTATGTGGAATGGGCCAAACTTCCAAACATTTGATTTAGATGTTCTCGACCAAAAAATATGGATATTAAAAGCACTTTATATTACACATACAGAAGATACGGCTTTGATAAATTCGCTTATTCCCAAACTTGCTGTTTGTGATATTTATGAATTAACTCTTGACAATCAAGATATTAAGCATGAACATTTTCAAATTTTGGCATATTCTGGAAATATTACATATTTAGCTCTGAAAGATACATTTATAAAAGATAAAAATGGCAGCAATGTTCCACTTGAAGATATCTTTACCGTTGTCCCCAATGTTCAGCGTTTAAACATGTAAAAAAAATATACATTGCAAAAAATGAGTTCAAGAAATTACTAAAATAGGACGATATTTAAATGAGACGATATTTAAAAAAAGGATGCACTTTTACATTTATGGAAAAAAGGATTGCTGCAGCAAAGTTGAAAAAAAGTAAGACCAACGATGTTTTTTGACATTCATTATTTTATTTCTTATGATCGTTTCTTTGTTACAAATGTCGCTGCTATCGCTCCTTTTTTTCTCAGACATGTCCTTTTTGAAAGAACAATGTTGAAATGTTTGTTTTCACTTTTTTTTGCAATTTATACAAATCTTTTTGTTTTTTTCTGTTTTCCTTTTTATAAAAAATAATTTCCATTAAACGAATGTCCTTTCTTTTTATTTTACGTAAAAAAGGCAACTTTAAAATTTTATAGATTTTTGAATATTTGAATGCCTCAATTTTCTAGTAAAAAAATAAATACATTTCACTTGCAATCACCAAGTTATCTGTTTGCTTATAGTAAATAAAATTAAATACAAGTGCAAAAAATGCCAAGGAAAATTATTTATAGTCGGATCTTATTTTAGCTCCGCCGGTTATTATTATTATTATTTTGTTGTTTAATAAATATTATTATTGTTTATCACTTGTTAAACCCAAGGATACAGCACTATCTGTAATAGTAACATTTTTCGAAAAAAATCAGAATTATTTTATACCGTTTAAAATTGTAAAAAGAATATCGATTAATATTCTTTTTTGGTACTCCTAAATTTATTCATTACCGTTACATACAAAAAATGTTAAGAAAAAAAGTCAATTTTAAAAGAACTTTTTGTGCATGAAAAACTTCACTTAAAAATTTTAATTAAAAATGGGTGCTTTCAAAGAATTGTTGTGTTTACAAAATTATAAAAACTATTAAAATTTTTAATTATCTATCCAATTATTTTTAAGGAAGAAAATTTTTATCAAAAACATTAAATATTCAAAACAAAATGAAAAACGCAATTGTTTAAAAAAATGAGAACTCTTTGTTTTGAAAACAAAATGTTGACATTTTTTTATAAAATAAAAAATTTTAGGGACAAAAAAGAAAAAAAGTAAATGCCAGTTTGCAACTGCATTTGTTTATGAAAGAAATCTCTTATTTTTTTTCAAACACATTTCGCCATTTTTTTCAATGAAAAAACGCAATACTAAACTTTTTGCTTTTTTTGTTCCTTTTTCCCTTCTATTTTTTGAACGAATGCAAAATTCCTTCACGTTTGTTTTTTTAGTTTTGAATATTTTATTATGCAAAAAGTTTTGTAAAAAACAAAATAATCGCAATTTATTTTTATTATAAATACTTTTTCCATCGAAAAAAAGATGTACAGGGTGGTTCAAGAATTTTTCCCCCCATAAATGTTGATCGCAAATTAATACTATTAAATAAATCAAAAAACCGACTTCACATTCGTTTTTAGCCCCTAATAGGAAAGAGGTATCATAAAAAAAATCAAATTTTTAAGACCTAAAATTTTCGAGTTTAGCTTGGTCCCCCCTGTCAAAAATTTTCAATTTTTTTCTTTCTTCGTTTTTTGAAAAATTTTTGACAGGGGGACCAAGCTAAACTCGAAAATTTTAGGTCTTAAAAATTTGATTTTTTTTATGATACCTCTTTCCTATTAGGGGCTAAAAACGAATGTGAAGTCGGTTTTTTGATTTATTTAATAGTATTAATTTGCGATCAACATTTATGGGGGGAAAAATTCTTGAACCACCCTGTATTTTAATTTCAAATTTATTTAATACTTTTTCTTCTTTCATTTCATTTTCTGCATTATTAAAGTAAAAAAGTCTTTTTTTTCATCAATGAAAAAACAACCCATTCTTTGCTTTTATTTAATAATGCCCTTGTTAACGAAAGAATTCGAATTTGTTATGTTAAAAATATATTTCTTTAGCATAATTTATAAACTTTTATTTAAAATATATTATTTCTTTCAAATATAACTAAATTATTCAGAAACTTAAAACATAAAAATGTAACTTTTGAAATTTTTTTTAAAAAATACGTTGTTTTTAAAAGTAAGAAATATTCCAAAATTACAAATGCTTTTGATGAAAAAAAAAACTTTTTCACATTGCATATTTATGGCTGGTTTATTTCGAAATCTCTAAAACATTTCCGCCTTCATTTTTTTCGAGTTGTCAAAATGAAAAGAAAAACTCATTTGCATCGATTTCATTTCTCGATATTATGTTTTTTTTGTATTTGAATTTTTGAAAAATTCATATATTTGTTGTAGTTTGCCGAATATTTGTTTGTTAAAATGTAACAATAAAGACAACAACCTTTAAAAACTATTTTCTAATGAAACAAATAAATAAAATTTTTCATTATTTAACTTTACAAAATTTATTTAATGTCTTTGAATATTTAAATTATTTAACAACATGTTTGTAGAGATTTTATACAGAAAAAAGTGGTACAAGTTTAATGATTTTTAACAAACTTTTAGATATCTTACATCAACCTGCAAATTTACAAACATTATTAAAAAAGAGTTTTTACTGTAAAAATTACATTCTTATTTTTATGTATTGTATTTTTTTGATTTACACGTATTATTTATAAACGTATTAAAAAATATTTATTCATTATTAAAGTTTTCGATGAAAAGCTTTTTTTTATCATTTCTAAGTTTACTAAATTTTTTCAAAATAAACTGTTCATAAAAAATGCATATTTTCTCTTCTCTTTTACCAAGAAAAACATATCATCGTAGGTCTTCCTTTTTTTTTCAACATTGCTGCCAGTGAAATGACTCGGCCTTTTTCATCCCCTTCCCCTTTCCCCCTCATGTTCTAAATTTTCTCCCTTCCCCTCCCCTTTCCCCCTCTAAAGGGGAGGGCGGGGGCCCCCGGGGCGGGGAAAGGGCGGGGGAGTCAATTCACTGATTGCTGCAGCAATTGTTTTTTTTTCATAAATGCATTCTTTTTTGAAAGACACAAAAAAACCAAATGCATTGAAAATGTTTGTCCATTTCGTAAAAGTTTGTGTCTCTCATACCCCTGTCTATTTTTCATTTTTATTGATTCAGTTTTTTAACAAAAAAAGGAAAACATTCCCATTTCTTTTATTTTAGAAATAAACCATTTTATTTGAATATTTAATACTCAGTAACTTCTTTGTTTGCGTCAACAAACATCAAAAAGATGATTTTCTAGAATGAAAAAAATAGCACAATGTCTTCATTAAGCCGTTGCAAGTGCGAACCGCAATCTCTTGATTCATGCCGTGTAAAATCAGTATATATATAAAAGTATAATTTGTAATTGCATAAAAATATAAATATATTTTAGTCTTATACTCTAACACAGGAAAAAAAAGTACTGTAAACATTGATTTCAAAACATTTATTTCATTTGATTTAATTCGCTGCGACAAAAATAAAAAGGTGATTTTGTTAATTTTATTTACCATTTAGAAAAATTCTAGCTATTTTTTCTGTTCTTTTTAATTAAAGAAAACGGCCGCTTCGCTTTTTTCGTTTTTTTACGAATGCGAGAAAAAGAAGACAACTTTTCAATCGGACAATTTTTTTGTTTTAATTTAACTTTACAAAACTTATTAAACATTTTTGAATATTTTAAATTGTTTAAAACCATGTTTGTACAAATTTTAAATAGAAAAAAGAGGTACAAGTTTAATAATTTTTAACTATGTTTTAGATAACTTACAACAACGTGCTCATGCAAAATTGTATTTCCATGCATTATTTAAGAAACTAAAAAAAACTGTAAAAATTACATTCTTATTTTTATGTATTGTAATTTTTTCATTTACGCCTATTTTTTATAAACATATTTATTATTTATTCATTATAAAAGTTTTCGACGAAAAACTTTTTTCTGTATCATTTTTAATTTTACTGAATTTTTCCAAAAAAATAGTGCATAAAAATGCATCTCTTCTTTTTTACAAAGAAAAACATATCACCGTTGGTTTTACTTTTTTTTCAACATTGCTGCAACAACTGTTTTTTTCATAAGTGCATCCTGTTTTTGAAAGGCACAAAAAACCAGATGCATTGAAAATGTTTGTCCATTTCGTAAAAGTTTGTGTCTCTCATACCCCTGTCTATTTTTTATTTTTATTGATTCAGTTTTTTAACGAAAAAAGGAAAACATTCCCATTTCTTTTATTTCAGAAATAAACCATTTTATTTGAATATTTAATATATTTTTCACAAAAAAACGAATAACTTTTTTTAAAGTTCCAATCGGTTGCTTTTTTATTCTTCTTCTGCTTAATAATTATTCAAAGATGTCCTGGCGGTTAACACGGTTACATTACTGCCTCAGCTTTGTTATGTGCCCAAAATGTCGGGACCACATCTTCAAAAACAAGTCCAGAAATGTCGAACAAGATTCATAGGATGAATCGGTTTTATTTACCATCAAAAAATTAAATAATCTTAATGTGAGGGTCTCGGACGGTATACAACAAAATCAACGAGTACTTTGGGAAATGACTTTGCTAACAACGATCGACGCAAAACGGTGGCAATAACTCGAGCAAAAAAGGACCTATTGTTAAAAGCAGCCCAAAAGCTCTTGTTTCAATTTCTTCTTTGTCATATTTAATGCTACAAAATTTTTCTAAAAAACTGTGCATGAAACGTTCATATTTTTTCTTCTTTTTTACAAAGGAAAACATAGCATCCTTGGTCTTACCTTTTTTTCGAAACGAAAAAAGGAAAACATTCCCATCGCATTTTTTTTTATTTTAAAAATAAATCGTTTTATTTGAATATTTAATACATTTTTCACAATATATGGGATAATCTTAAGAGAAGTTCTTTTCTCTGGTCCCAGATTTTGAAAGAAGCATGAATATTATGGAAGACATTGAAAATCTTTTCAAAGAATATCAGCTTCGACTTGTTACTTTTGGTAGTCACCAACAGCAAACCGTCACTTTTATGTTCAAAATATCGATTATTTGAAAATGCATTTATTGAGAAAAGGATGTAAAATTACATTTTATAAATAATGTTTAATTTAAGTTCATTGTTGAAAAGGTGCTTTTATTGCAATAAAACGGAGTAATTTTTTAATGCGAATCTATTTGTCCTTTCATCATAATTCTTTTATAGAAAACAAAAAAGACATTCGCGCAAAAAAACAGCTCATAATTATTACTGTAAAAGAAATTCAATGCAAATGGTTTATTTATTCACGAAAGATCTTTAAAAGATACATTAAATACTTTCAAAAAATATTACATAAAAATATATTTATTTAACGAATTCAATTTTGATGACGAATGATTGGTGTTTCAGAAAAATCATTATCATTTGATTCATTTGTAGATGCCAAAGAAATAACATCTTCAAGTGTATCATCATCATTATTATCAACATGTTCATCAGCAATTTCACGAATACCATACTAAAAAAATTTATCGAATAAATAATGGCAGTAAAATGCAAATGTCAATTCTACAGTAACCAGGAAGCAATAATTAACACGGCATTCTTTTCTGTAACTTAATAGATGTCTTCACAAAAAAAAACTAACGTTAGACTTTTCAGAAGTTGTTGAAGAATCAGATTTCAAAGTAGAAAATGAATTCATTGATGTAACTTCCCAAGCTGATTTTTTGCCATCTTCAATCCATTTAACAATATCTTCTTTTGAAATATGACTTGCATCCTAAAATACAGACATTATTAAGCTATAAAAGTGTATAAAGAATACATACATTTTCATTAGGAATAAAAGGATATTCAACTTCAGATAAATCATTGGCTTTTAAATATGCTTGATAAAAATCATATACTGTTTCAGTTGATTCTCCATCTGCCATTGCATTTAACATTGATGAATTTGTTTCTAAACTTCTTTCACATCCAATTGCAGCAGCAATATTTTCACCGCCACCAGCATATTTTCTTGTTCCACCTTCTATTATTTCTGATGCAATTGATACATCTGATTCACTATCAGATGATGCAGCAGCTTCACCTCTAACAAATTTTGTAAAACTCTTTTTTAAAGTTGCAAAAAAGCGACCTTTTTTAGAAATTTTTCCATTCTTTGATTTTTTATTGCGACTTTGAGGTTGTTCCTGAAAAAGGAGTAAACGAGTTTAATTCCTCAAAACTGGAAAAAAAAACTTACATCAGATTTTCCAGAAGTTGTTGAAGAATCAGATTTCAAAGTTGAGAATGAATTCATTGATGTAACTTCAACAGGAGATTTTTGTGGTGCAGAAGTTGTAGCATTTTCACCCTTTTCAATATCTTCTTCAGAAACATAATCCTAAAAAAAAGACATATAATTAACCATAGAAAATCTATAAAAATAGAACTAACATCTTCATCATGGATAAAAGGATATTCGGCTTCAGTTAAACCATTGACTTTTAAATATGCCAAATAATATTCATATTCATTTTCCCCAGTTATTGCATCGATGAACATTGATGCATTGAACATTGAGGGATTTTTAAATCTTCTTTCTTTAACATCTCCACCACCATATTTTGTTGTTATATGTGGCAAAGATTTTACGGCTGTTGAATCAGATTCATATTCAATTTGTAAATTTACAGCATCCATTTTTTAACAAAGAGAAAAGCAGCAGTTGAAAGAAAATTGATTGAAAGCAAGATTGAATGATCATTCAGTCTTGCATTCAATCAATTTTTTCGAATGAATGAAACGAAAAAAATGCATATTTATCAAAACATTTAATGATTTTTTTTTCATACTCAATTGTAAAGACGTGCGCCGCAATGTGCGACGCCAGTGTTCCCCTTCATTCTTTTTCAGTCAAAAACCTGTGAAATACAAAATTTTTTTGCTGCGTTGTTTGCGAACGCGACGCGAAAATATTTATGAAACAAGTACGTTCCCCGATAAAAAAAATTAATTTTTCTGTTTTTTTAACCAATAATTAAAGATTAGTTTTAATATGTTTTCGCTTTTTTCTTTTTTTATTTCCAATGATTTTTTACGGCGATTCTAATGCTATCAAACTTATAAAATTTGACTAACTTTGAAAAAACTATGCACATTCCTAGATTTGGAGAATTTTTTTAAACTCAATTGATATCAAATTCATTTTTGGCGTAATGTTCTTAACTGCCAGCAACTTTTTAATCTTTTCAATAAAAACATTTAAAAATCGATGTCAAAAATTTTTAAAAACAATTTTGAGAAAAGCAGTCACAACTTTTTCTGGTTATATAAAAACAAAAAATAACATGCTGAATATATTAAAATGCCATTTTTGTTGATATTGTTTATTTTTTTATGTCAACATTTTTTTTCGCCCACGTAAAACCACATTTTTAGACGTTGCTACTTAAATTTTAATCAAAAAAACTTTTTTAGGGTTAATAGATTCTGCTGTTATAATGCTAGGACGTTGCTATAAGTTACAGAATTAAAAAATTTCTCACTTACAAAAAATTGCATAATCGCAGTTTTTGCACTTCTCTTTTTTAGAGTTCCATAGAAACCAAATTTTTTTATCTGACAAAAAACATCTATGGCAGAATCCAGTTATTCAGTTTTATTAAATTTCCTTAAAAATAAATATGCCTGAAATAATAAAAATTTGTTTAATAATAATTTTATATTTATTTTATTTCGCTTTTGCAACTTCAAATTTTGTGCATTTAATTGGATATGATATATTAGCTGAGCCATCCACAACTTCTTCAGGTGTTACAAATGAAGATGGATGTGCAGAAGAATGTATAACAAATACAGAATGTATTGGATATAATTATTTAAATTCAGATTGTACACTTTTAATAAATGTTAGAAATATTGTGACAAATATTTCTGCATGTAATTTTTATATTTTTGATAGAACTGCTGATACAGATTTTGGTGACTTGGATTTAACAGAAACTGATAAACTTGTTTATTCAAATGCATATTTAAATAGTTCATGCCCGCAGGGGTCAACAGATGATTTAACTGAATGTAGTATTGCAATTACGGTAGGAAAAGGGATTTAATTTAATTATTTAAGCAGTTTCAGTAAAGAGAAGAGCCGCATCGCTAATAAACTTTTTCTTATTCCTAAACTTGAAAATCAGGCAAAAACTATTGTTCTATCTTTTGTTCACATTTTTATGTTCAGTGAAAAAAAGAACAATGACTTCTGCCTGATTTTCAAGTTTCGGGATTAGAAAATTTTTGTTAACGATGGAACTCTTCTTTAATGAAAATAAATATACCATAAATTTAGTCAATTATTGTTGTTATTTCTCTTTTTTAAGTTTAAGTGCTCCTTTAGGAAGTACAAAAGAAGTTTTAAAATTGCATAATCTATTTAAAAAAATTTACAGGAAGAAAAATGTGATGAATATTCCTCCTTTTTTAATGCCAGTTTTGATGGAAGCAAATGCATTTTTCCGCCAAAAAATCGATCAGAATTTTATTGCATTCCTGGCGAGGGTTCAATATACAACATCGATGATACACATTTTTGTTATTCTCAATCAATATCTCCCCCTCCAACAAATATGGCAACATTTATACAAAATTGTCAAGCAATTTATTCAAAAAGTTATCCTGTTTCAATTTGTTCAGAAGGCGAAAATGACTTTTTTAGGGGTAATAAATTTAAATTTGTTAAGGGTGGCCACGGGGTTCGAAAAACCCTGGTTTTAACCCGCCCTTACGGGTCGAAGCGGACTCAAAATTTTTGAAGCCAGGTTTTTTTAACACATTATAATTTGCATAAAATTGAGAAAAAATGAACATTTTTTGTGAAACATAAAAGTTATTGATCATCAAAAATTATCCAAAATTGATTACTCAATTAAATTTTGATTTTTAAGCATTTTACAAAAACCAGTTTTGTATTGAAAATTTTGCCAAATGAAATTTTTGAGTTAAAAAATTCGAAAATATTTTTCATTTATTTCACAAAGCTTAAAAAAGATTTTCCAAGACAGTTTTACTTTTTGGAAGGAAAAATAGCTTTTTTAAAAATTTTACAAAAAAACAGGTTTGAGCCCTGCCCGACCCAACCCATACTGACCGGGTCGAGTCAAGCCTTAAAAAAATGGACCCGTATCTTTACTTAAATTTTAATTTAATCAAAAAAATTTTTTTAGGGTTAATAGATTCTACTGTTACAATGCTTGGATTATATCTTCCAACAGCAGCAGCAAAACCATCAAGGATTTATGAATGGGCTGATGGAAATACTGATTGTCAATATCGAAATTGGCAATCTACTGATCCTGATAATTATAATGATAATATTGAAACGGTTGCACAAATTGATTCAACTGGAAAATGGAATGATGTGGATTTAACTTCAGTTGGGACAAATTTATTTTGTAAATCAAATGCTTTAACTTTACAAGAATATGCGGATTCTTGTCAAACATTAGATAATTGTGCGCAGTTATAAAATATTTTTTATACTTTTTTTCATAACAGTGATTTCAGTATTTGTTTTTTGAATGTATTTATTTGTTTATAAAGTTTTTTAATATATCTAAAATTCCTCGTAAAACACAAATTTTTAATTGGCTTAATTAAATAAAATTGTTCTATAAAAAATTTTTAAAAACCCCACTGTTTTTAAATTTTCTGGTGTGAATTTATCAAGTTCTTTTTTCTATAAAAGCGTGCACAAAATTTATCAGTGCGCATGATATTTTTTTGTTTTCAACCATTTCTGGTATTCACTTCCAACAATAGAATAATAATCTTTTCCACTGTTTATGAATATCTTGATTTTTGGGAAGATTTAATGAAAAAATGTCAAGAGGTTGAAGTAACAATTGGTTTCCCTTATCTTCATCAAGATTCTATTTGATTGGTTTTTTTTCTCAAAAATTTTCATATGTTTTTTTCAATGTTTTTTAGAATGTTTTTTCTTATGTATTTGATTTATATATCAAAAAGTAAACGAAAAGTCATAAAAACAGCACACCAAAAATGAAAAGCAAACGTTATTTAAAAATCTTCTTCATCATAAGGATGGACGCGGGCCTCGGCCTTTTCAAAAAGCCCGACCCGGGCCGGTCTTGATTTTCACAATTTCTGACAAAACAGCACAGGGCAAATCACAAAAAGTTAAACTTTAAGCCGGACTTGAAAATTCGGGCCCGCGTAGGCATGGCATCGGGGCGACTTTTTTAATGCCCGGCCCGGCCCGGGTAAAAATTTAATTTTTAGTAATTTTGCCTTGGCCCCCCCTGTGCAGTTTTTTTCAGAAATCGTGAAAATCAAGGCCCGGCCCGGGGCCGGGGATTTCCAGGTTTACCCGACCCGGTGCCATGCCTAGGCCCGCGTCCATTCTTACTTCATTATCAATTACAACACTTTTTGTTTTTGGTTTCTTTGCTTTTGGGCGAACATGTTCTTCATCACGATTTTTTCTTTCTAATTTTGTTTCTTTTGCTTTAAAACAACCAATGTTTTTCCAAAATTTTGTTTCATTTCTTCGATCATTGGGAAGAATTTTTCACTATTCGGCTTTTATCATTATTTAACATATCTTCTGAAAAATATTAATGTAAAACTTCTTATAAATCTTGTCATTTTTTAAATAATAATAAAATATTCAAAACTTAAGAGAGCTTTTTTTTAGCAATAATAAACCGCATTTGTTTAGTCTTAAAAAAAGGGAACAATTTTTAGTTTTTGCAAAAAAAAGAAATTGAAGGTAAAGTTCAAATCAATAATCTTTGCCGGAACAAAATCCATGAACTTTTTTCGTATTCTGACTCAACGATCCAAGCGCCCTAAAGGAAAGTACTTGAGTGAACTTGAGTGGTTTTGAAGTGCCTTTGATTAGCCGAACCTTTTGCTCAACCCAAAAACGAATAACTTAAGCAAAAAAAACTTTATAAACTAAAGTAAAACAATAAAAAGTCATAAACAGTAAAAGTACAAATAATAAAAAAAACTTAAGGAAATCGGAATTCGTTTTGCATCATCATCTGTTGCCATTGAAAGTATTGCATTTGTGGTGGTGGTAACATTTGCATTTGTTGATTCATAAAAATTTGTTGCTGTTGAACTTCATTGAATGGATTTCTCAAAAAATTTAGATTAAAAAAATGATGATTTGGATTTTGAAGTTGAGGAATTCATCCCATGAAATTGGTTCACAAAAATGAAAATGTTGTTCGGGATCAGTAGTAAATCTTCCATTATCACCAAAAATAATTTGTCTCACTGATGGTCGATTTTCTACACGTACATTTTTCATTCGTTGTTGTGCAACTTTTTTGACTGGTTTTTTTCCAAAGTTTATGCCTGCAAAATTGTTCTCAAGCAATAAACGAAAGCACTAAAATGATTATTGATTATTTTCTTAATGAGATATTCACTGTGAGTCGTTAGAGAATAAGCAAAACAAATAATTGAAAAACAAGTTTTTTTGTATAAAAATATATAGGGCAAAACATCTAATATACAATATATTGATCCAATAAAAAATATAATATTATGAAAAATTAAAATTTTTTGATAAAAAAAGGGTCTCTAAAAACAAAGATTTTTTTTTTCATTTTCCTATCGTCCAGGTTTCTTTTTCTTTCCTAAAATGTATAAATTACTTTTAAATTTTTTTAAAAGCTGTTTTCGAGAGAAAAAGAAGAATCTAACCGATAATTCTGATTCTTAATGATGAACTAAAATCAACTTTCCAATTGGCCATTTATAATCTACATTTATCAGCAAACATTGTAAAAAAAGTTAAACCTAGAGAATCAACTGAAATGAAAGTTTTCTGAAGCTGAATATCCTTTTTTCCTAATGAAAATGCATTTTTTCTTCATCGCAGTGCCAAATTATATTTAATAAATACTGCTTTTTTTTATGAATAATTTAAATAAATTTTATGTCCATGATTATTTTTCAAAAGATTTTTGTAAAATGAATTGACGCAAACAAATCATTTTCTCAAACAAATTTTTCTTAAATATAATTTTTTTATTCGTTTAAAAAATAAGTTATTTTTATTCCCAAAAACAGTTTTACCAACGTCATTTTTAGTATGCTAAATCATTGCATTCCATTCTAATCAACTTGGCCAACGACTTTATGTTGACATCATGGACTGATAACACCTAGCTTAGGAAAACATAAGAGAGCGGGACAAAGACCAAGGGACAATATAATGATAAGCGAGAGAGACAAAAGAGATTAAATTCGGTCGTGGCCTAATTTGTGTTTATCAGTTTCTTTGTTCTTTACGGAAGCATCTGGTTCCTTTTTTAGAAACACAACAGGGAGTGTCAAAACTCTTCATGGATTGAACATGGCAGAAAATTTTTTTCACTTTAGCAAAAAAATTTTTTCGAAACTAAAAATTTTCTAAAATCGCCATTAAAGAGAGTGCCTAAGACAACGTAAAACTTTTTTCAGTTGCTTATGAGACGTCCTCACGATACAAAAATTTTTCCAAATTTTTTAACGTAGAAATTAATAAATATGAATATCGTTTTCTGTCTTCTCTATTTAAATTAATGCAGAAACATGTGCCCATTAAAAAAAGTAGAAAGGTTAATTTGGATTTTAGAAAGTTTTCCGAATCAAAAAAATTTTCGGGTAGTGTTCAGTTCATAAAAAGTCTTGTGTTGTCTTAGACACTCCCTTTTATCTTGCAGCATATTTTAATGGATACATGTTTTTTGCTTTAATTAAAATCGAGTAGACATAAAAAGAAATCCACATTTATAAATTGTTAAACATTTTAATAGAATTTTTGTGTCGTGAGGACGTCTAATGAGCAACTAAAAAATTTTTTTGTTGTCTTTAACACTCCTTTAAAAGGAATGTCTGAGCCACCACAAAATTCAATTCCACCTTTTATGACGGTAACTCTTAGCCATACCTGAACAGGGGGGTCAGATTTTTTGATCCGAGGTCCGGTCCCCCTCGCCATGCTGGGCAGATTTTGCGAGCTCGACTTTGGTATATGTTAAAAATTTTATAAAAAAATTTGGCGGAAGAAAAAATAAATTTTTTTCTCATGCGTTTGAAAAATTTTGCAACTATTATGTTCAATGATTTTAATAAATCATAGTGTTAAAGTGTTTTAAGCATGCATTTGAATATGAAAATTTTAGTATAAAGAGTAAAAACCAAATATTTGTCAAGTTTATTTAAGAATTTTGAATACTTTATGTGCTAAAGTTTTCATCCAAAATTTTGAATTTTTAACGTACTCCCCCCCTTTGCCCGTTTTTTTCCGACCGGCTTCGCCGGTCGGTTGGTCGGTGGGGTCAGATTTCTGACCCCCTGTTCCGGTATGCTCTTAGCCCAACATTTTTTACCTGAGGTCAAGCAGCAATTACTTTTATTTTGGACCATCGCTAAAAAATTATTGCTGTTTGACCTCGGGTAAAAGTTGTCGAGCTAAGAGTTACCGTCGTAAAAGGTGGAATTAAATTTTGTGGTGGCCCAGACACTCCGCTTAAAAAAATTTTTTCCATTTATTTTTTACTTTACTTTGATCATTTCAATGGGGGCGCCTGAAATGAATAAAATTCATTTGAGCTTTTGTAGCTTCGTGTTGAAAATGGTTGTGCCCCCACGGAAAAGTTTTCTGGATACGGCCCTGCATCAGGAATTTATATTGAGGAACGGTCATGAAAAAAGATTTTCAAAAAATAATTTGCTTTAACAGTTTTCAGTTCTATGAGAAATTATTAATGCCATGTCAAGCGTTGATATTGTGCTAGATAACTCTAAACTCACTTATTATCCAGGTGAAAAAATTACTGGCAATCTTATTGTACATGTTGTGAAACCTTTAAAAGTTCAACGTATTTGGTTAACATTACAACTAAGATTTCATGCAGGCACTTTGAAAATAGGAGCGTTTAACGATTACCGCCGATTTGTTCAAAAGCCTGAAACATTAACAGAAACGAAAAGCTTTCCTTTTGTTTTTACACTTGTAAAATCATGTCATCCAACGATGCAAGGATGTGTTCTAGTTACAGTAGCATTAAAAGCAGAATGTGAGACATCAACGCTGGCAAGAAATGTGAAATCAAAAATAAATTTATTCGTTCGTGTTGCCCCTTTAAATTTGTTTTTTATGCCACATTTGGAACTTCAACAAAAAAAATCGGATCAATTTGGAGAAACAAAGTTTGTGGTATGCTTGTATTTCACTTTGTTTGAAATATTAATTAAAAGATTTTTATCGTTTATAATTTATAAACTATAACACATATTAATTTCAGACTTCCATTCCTTGTTCCTATATAATACTCGGTAAAACACTGAAAGTGACCCACAAAGTTACAAATAATAATGCAACATTAGTAATCAGAGCGACACTTAAACAGGTTTTATCATGGCGAGTTCAAAATTCACCTCAACAAAATGAATGGAAATCAAAAGTATTCGAGGTAAACACTGTATCAAACAGTATCTCTGTAAGTTTAAATCTGTGCAAAAAATTATATTATTAATTACATTACGATATATTAAAGGAAACCCAAAATTCTATCAGATTTTCCCAAGAACTTACAGTTCCAGCTAACAAAATAGAAACTTTCGGAGAAACAGGATATAATATTGTTTCTGCTAAATATAATTTGGAAATAAACATTCTCTGCAATAAACGAATAATTAAAACATTTGTTTTTCCAATTGTTGCTGCCAAAGAGACAATACACAGCTTGCATGAAGTTGTGGCTGTTCAAAGACCATCTGCGCCACCAGCTGAACCTGAGTCTGCACTTAGACAAACCGGAAGAGTGTCACGTCCACCATCATATATTGAAGATACTATCTCAATTGGACCGCCTCCATCATATATGGCAGCAATTTCTGAATAAACTATTTTGTTGTTTGATCAAATTTATGATATTTTCTCCGTTTTTAAATGAATTATTTGTCTTCGATACATCGAAAAATTCATTTGAAAATTTATCACTCTATCAAACAAAAAGATATTTTTTTATAACAATGTAAAAGTGCATTTCTTTGCTTATCTAGTTGTATTTTCAATCAAGTCAAGCATGCGTTTTGTAAGAAACTTTCGGTTTTTTACCCAAAATTTTTTTAATAAAAAATGTTTGTCATTTTTGACAGAAAGAAAAATTTTTATAAATTTTGGAAAAAAATAGATGAAACTATTTTGTTTTGGCAGAATAGTTCAAAATTGTTAAATTATTTTTGAAAAATGAAAAATCTTTACCATTTTACGACCCTCGTAAAATGGTAAGCTTACCAAAAATACCGTTGTTCTTTCCGAAAACTGGTAAACATTTTTTATCTCAATTTTAAAAAACAACACAAATTTAACAAAATGGTAAAACTATAAACAAAACTTAGTTGTTTTCTATTTATTTTAGAAATGTGATTTCGGTACTATTAAATCGCTTCCTTTCAAGAAAATCACATAATTTGCTAAAATTGGTTACTTTTTTATAAATTTTTTGGTTTCGTTTTCGTTTTGTTGAAAGATATGTTTGACGGCGGGTTCTATGTTTGGCTATGTTGTTTATTATAATTATAATGACAATTATTCTTTCGTTTTTTAATTCAAGAATGAGGAAATCTACTGCTATCTCGGCTTGCACAAAAAAAGTAAACATGGAAAGAAAAAATTGTTGCTAAAAACTGTGATAATCCTCCGAAAAAAGATTTAAAAAAATGTAGTTTCTTTCGGTTTTACCCTTTAACGAACGTCATTTTTGTTTTTTTCCCGTGTGAAGCTGACTCATTGCATTCCATTCTTATCAAGACTTTAAGTTATAGTTTCTCAGCTAATTTGATGATTAAATGAAAACAGTCAAATATTGTAAACACCGAACTTTGATCAAGAATATTAAAAGGATACCGCCCCGTTTTTATCATCATGGCTTTTTTTACTCTATCCAAAAAAAATCCATGATGAAATTTTTATAAAAAAAAAACATTTTTTTAGGAATTTATATAAAAAAAACATTTTTTCTTTAAAATAATTTACTTTGATAGTTTTCAGTTTTATGAAAAATTATTTCTGATATTTAATTTATGAAAATTGTGCTTGATAACTTTAGAGGCTTTAGAGCCACTTATTATCCAGGTGACAAGATTACTGGTGATCTAATTGTATATACCTTGAAACCTTTAAAAGTTCAACGCATTTGGTTAACATTACAAGGAATATGTCATATGCCAACATATTCAAAAACAGTAATATTTATCAATGATTGCCAAGAGCTCGTTCAAAAGACTGAAACATTAACAGCAAGAACAAATAATTTTCCTTTTGTTTTTACACTTCCACTTTCATGTCCTCCAACGATGGTAGGAGATTATCTTAAAATTAAATTAACAACGAAAGCAGAATGTAAGAGACCGACATTGGCGATAAACTTAGAATCAAAAATAAATTTATTCGTTCGCCTTCCTCCTTTAAATTCGTCTTTAATGCCACATTTGGAAGCTCGACAAGAAAAATCGGATCAATTTGTAGAAACAAAGTTTGTGGTATGTTTTTAATTCATGTTGATCGAAAAATGAGTTCAAAGATTTATATCGTTTATAAGTTATAAATTATATCAAATATTACTTTTAGACTTCCATTCCTTGTTCCTATATAATACTTGGTAAAACACTGAAAGTGACACACAAAATTAAAAATAATAATGCAAAATTTGTAATCAGAACTACACTGAAACTAACTTTGTCATGGCGAGTTGAAAAATCACATCAACAATATGAATGGAAATCAAAAGCATTTGAGATACACACCATTTCGAACACTGTCCCTGTGAGTTTGCATCTTTGCAAAACATAACCCAGTGTGTGCAAGTGTCCACATTAAACAAACTCATTTAATGTAAAGTCTTCTTAGCACGATAGTTTTTTCACCTTATTTGCAAAAACTTATAAATATTTATCCTAAAAACTTATAAAAGCCATTTTTTAAAAGAATCGTAGATCACATCGAATTTTGAAAAAAACGAATTTTAAAATTAAAGGCTTTTCTTGAAAAAACTGAATTTGAAACTGTAAGACGAAAGACAGATACTGCAATTGACGAATAATTTTTTCAGCAGACAAATAGTTTGAACACATTGTATTGATTATATAATGATATTTTTTAGGAAACTCTAAATTCTATGACTTTTTCTCAAGAACTTTCAGTTCCAGCTACGAGAATAGAAACTTTTAGTGAAGCAGATTGCGATATTGTTTCTGCTAGATATAATGTAGAATGCTGCAAATCAAAATTACTTCAAAATGGTCAAAATATTATTCCGGAATATTCTGAACGATGCAAAATACTCAAATTACAAACCTTAGAATCCAGATGATTAGAAGCTGATGTTGTTTTTGGTGTTCGCCTCCTCCAAAATGCAACAATTGATTCAACAATATATATTCAAAGAATTCAAACAATAACTCGGGCAGCAGCGACTTACCGTATAACTGGTCAAAGAAGAGCGAAAATGAAAAATCACTTTTATTCAACAATTCCAAGAATCACCAGATATATGTCTTCAATTCTCAAAAAGAACCCCAATGTTCTTCAAACCAAAACTTCAAGTTCGATCAAATGCCAAATTTCTGATGTCAACCTATCTCTCGCATCAAACTCAAAAGAATGCAGATTTCCACCAACAAGATTTCTTTAACTTATTTTAATTCGCATTTCATTGTATCTTTTCCTCTATAATTGTTTTAACAGTCTTTGCTGATTTAAACTTTATAGTTTCTTTTTTTTGTGCCTTGTATTGCACAAAAAATTGAAATTGAAATATCCTCAATAATGCACAACTTATTAAAAAATTTGTTTTTCTAATCATGGCTTGCAAACAAACAGTACGCAGCAGTTCAGTTGCTCAAACCAAACCACGTCCAGTACCTAGCTCGGTTGCTCAGACCAAACCACGCCCATCTGCTCCAACGGTTAAATCTGAATCTCCACCTGGGCAGCTCAGAAGAATATTGCGCTCCCACCCCTCACACCGCTCTCGCCCATCCCACGTTGAAGATTTCATCTCAAATGGACCACCTCCATCATATACTGCTGCTATTTCCAAATAACTTGTATTGATTTTCGATCAAATTTGTCATATATTTAGCTTTTTTTAAATGAACTATTTATCTTTGGTAAATTAAAAATAAAATCCTAAATACCAAAATACAGTGGCAAAAAAAAAGCAGTTAAATTTATAAAAAGTAAATTGCAATTGTAATAAAGATGGACGGGGCCAAACTTTTGAGTCCAGCAGGGCCACAAATAGGTCTTAAGCGAGGGAGAGAAAGTTCTTTACAAAAATCGAAAAAATCTCATTTTACCTAGTATGAACTCCATTTTTCCCCCGTTACATTTTAAAATCTGAGGGGTGCAAGGTAAATAATATCACAAATTTTGTCGATTAGCGACAAAATTACTTGCAACAGATATTTGTACAGGAGGTTTTGTCAAAACTTTAAAAGTAATCAGTTGATAAAAAAGTTTAGCAATTGCTTTTCGATACGGTGTAACAAAGTATAAAGTAGAAACCGATTCAAGAAATGAATGACTTATGAGAAAACAAAATATACCAATAAATATATTTTCGGTATGAGAAATTTTAAATGCTGTAATTCCCATAAATGCTGCAATTGGTAAAAAATAAAAAACAATTGAAATTGAAAGTTGAACAATTGAAAAAAATCATTAAAGAATGACTAATTTTTGTTGTTGTGACAGAAATATTTGTTTTAACAAGATATATAAAATATATCGCAAGAAATATTCCGAAAATGTTTAAAAATATTGCAGCACTTAATGATATATATAAAGCTTTTGACGCCATTTCATATGGAACAAATTGAAAACCTGGTTCAATAAAAAAATCCTCCAAACATGAATCATATTTAATTGCCATTTTATAAAATTCTGATGAATCAATACTTAAAAATGGATAAAAAACATCAATGATAAAAGCAAAAGTTATCACTGCAATTCCTGCAACGAAAACTATCCCGCGTTTTTTATTAAACCATTTCGTTACAGGAAAAACAAGTAAATATCGGCATAAAAGTGTTGCAAATAATGATGCAACACTTATTAACACAACAATTGCAATTCCAAATGTTGCTAAAGCTGTAATTTTTAAATTTCCATTTTTTAGTAATCCAAGTGGATATCCAGTTAATGCTGGTGGAAACATTAATGGTTTTACACTTGCAAAAAGGATTTCAAAAAGCAAACACTAAAATGTATGATTTAAAATTAACCATTTAAAACTTTTTAAAGTTTTTGATTGTGTTAAAATTATATAAAATTGCAATGGAATAATTATTAATGTTAAAAAGAGCATAAAATATGAATAATAAGAATAAAAACTGATAAATATTGGTAATGGTGAAATAATTTTTTCGCAGCTCATTGAATTTATAGTGTACCCTGCTGCGTAAAAATAAGCAAGGTATATCGAATTTTACCAATTTTTATCCAAAACTTGCCCAACGAGATAAATTTTTTTGTTGAGAAGCTTGATTGCTAAACAGACAATGTTTTTTTGCTCGACACCACCTTTAATATTAGAACCGTAAAATAGCTCGAAATAAAAAACAACAGAAATTCAACAAAATTTTGGAACATTTTATATTTTTTTCACAGCAGTGTGTTAATTTTAAAGTAACATTTTCATTTTTTATGGTTAAAGCAAAAATGGCAAAAAACAGGTGATTTTTGAATAACATCTGTCTGAATTTATTTACAGCAAAATTTCATAATTTTTGCTTTTTAAAAATTCATAAAAATTCATAAAAAAAGGGATTATTTTTCAACAAAAAGCAATAAATAAAATATTAATTTTAAGAACTGACAGAAATGTGATACATTTTTTGTAAATGAAATCGTGATTAATATAAGCTCATTTTAGTGACATGCAACCAAAATACAATAATTTCAAAGAAACCAAAATTTTATCAAAAACCTTCTGCTTTATCAAAATAAAATGTTACCCTCGTCATTTGTTATTTTTGAAAAGCCAGTTATCACAAAACCATCAATTCATCAAATATCTTATCAACCATTAATTGCTGCCCTCTGTCCAGTAATTATAACATATATTTTATTAATTTTATTAGTAATTTTTTGGTATATTCCATCTATTATTTAACATTAAAGAGCAGAAGATTCTTTTGTGTAACAAGTTTTTTTGCTTTATGAAATTTAATAAAAGCAAAAAGTATTTAATAATAAGAATTTAAAAGAAATTTTTTCCTTACATTCTGCAATATGACACAACACTTTTGCACATGTCCCCTTAAACTGAAAATCTTTTGGGGGCAGGAAAAACGAGGATTCTCGCGGGAAAATTGGTGAAACGAAGAGGGCATGGCAAAGCAAAGTCGAAATCGAAATTTTTGATTTCTATGAATGAAAAGGTCGTGCTGCTGAATTAATATTAAAATAACATAATAGTTTGTTTTGTCTCCATTTTTTATAAAAAAACATTTTTTTGATTCACTTTTTTCTTTCTTCTCTTACCCTTTTTTGCGCATTGAAAAATAATGTGATCGATCAACCGATTGAAAAAAATCAATTAAAAAAGTGAATGTTTTGATGAAAGTTGTTTAAAAAGTTTTTGTTCCTTCATTTTACACTAAATTGAAAATGTGTCACCTATTTGGTCATAAAAAATGTTGAACTTTTTTTATAAATATATTTTTCTTGTGTTTTAAAAATTTCCAAATCGTTGAATCATCTTTTTTAGACGTAATTTGAATATAAAATTATTAAAAAATTTAAAAACACAAATATTTGTTTGAATTGTTTAAATTGAACTTTTTTTTTTGATATATTTTAAAAACTTTAATCAATCATTTGTCATTTTTTTCGGTAAATAACTAAAGGATGCAGTTTCTAATAACAACTGAATTTCTAAATAAAGTAATAGTTTTCGTCAAAAGTTATTTATTTAACGTTTAAAAAATTTTTGCGGTTATGTTTTTTTGCTTTGTTTTCTTTTTTTCAGTGTTAAAAAGTTTATAATTATAATTTAAACATTTTTAGTTAAAAAATATTTGAAAAATGAAAGGTTTATTTATTTTTGGAATTTGTTTTATTGGTGCCAATTTGGTTAGTTTTTTACAAATTAATGGAGGCGGGCCCTTTGATCCATTTTTTAAAATTGAAGGATTTCAAAATATTTCTTTTTTTTTCCAGCTCTTCGATATTTTTGATCAGGCAAACTCTTGAAACGAAAATGTAGCTTCCCTTTTTTATTTTTTTAACAAAGGAAATAGTTTTTCGTTTCAAGAGTTTGCCTGATCACGAATATCGAAGAGCTGGAAAAAAAAGAAATATTTCGAAATCCTTCTTTTTTTTAAAATGGATCAAAGGGTCCGCCTTCTTAAATCAGCGTTGAAAAATGCGGCCTGTCGCAGGACGGTCAGAGCTGAAAAATCGGCTGGCCGCGTTTTTCATCTATGCATTTAATGTTTAACACTCAAAGAATCTTCCATTTTTTAGGTATACTGTCGTACAATCGGCCAAGCATTAGATGAAAATATTGCAGCTGCAGAAGAAGATTTAAAAGCTGCCGGTCGAGTTGTCTCTGCCCCGTTTCGATATGTCGGTGCAAAAGCTAAAGAAGCTTTGGATAATGTTGAGGAAGGAGTTGGTGAAGTTTTAGAGGGTGCAGGAAGCTCTTTAACAAATGCTGGAAAACGTATCAAGCCTGAACATGCTGCCAATGAATCTCAAGATAAAGTAGAAGCCAAGGTAATTGCCGTTGATAAAGCTGCAGCAGAAAAAGTTAAAAATGAAGAATCAAAGACTATTCCGGTGGAAGGTGCCGAACGTGTTGAAAATGTGAAAGTTGTTAAAAAAGTTGATTAATTGAATGATTAATACAATATAAAATTTCCTAAAAAAATTGTTTTACTGTATATTTTAATGATTGAAATGTAATAAATTTTTCTCTTTTAAATATTCTCAATTAGAAAATCGGTGTTGGTTTTTTTAACACTAGAAATTTCTCATGTCTTTTTGAAAAATTCTGACGCAAGAAAATAAAATTTTATACGGGCATCTCTATATGAATGTCCAAAATTCCATTGCGAATTTTTTGTATGATTTTTTCCGATGGTAGATTTAGGCGCTCACTGAATCTTTATGAAAGTAAAAAAAATGATAAAAACTTTAAAAGAAGTTTTTGAGATAACTAAAGTTTTGCAATAAAAATTAAAACCTCATTTAATACTGTTTTTTTTCAATTCTCATAAGTTTTATGTTTTTTTTTTTAATTTGCTTGTCTTTGTTGAAGTTTTTACAGCAGGTTCTTCAATTTTGCATTATTTTTGAAACTATAAAAATTTTTTCGACTAATAAATCACTTATCAATTGTATGATTCATTAATAAAATATTTATTGATGAAATTCCTATAGATCAGGAATTTTATTTATAATTTTATGTATACAAATGTAACACTGTAAAAAATAAAAAAAAATTGAAGTGTCATGTTTGAGGTTACAATTTTTAATCAAATTTTTGCCTATTTCATTTGAAGAAAAACTGCAAAGAGCCATTTTTTTATGTTTCATTTTTTTCTATTGTTCTGTACTATAAATTTTTTTTTCTTACACAAAAAAGGGAGTGTGAAAAAATGGGTTGGAATTAATGATACTTATTTTTTGTTGACACACTTTTTTCTCAGCTTAAACTTCGAAGCTCCAAAATTTTGACACAAAAAAATTCATAGCAGTACTTGAATTAAACAGCAATCATCGAAAAAAAAGAAGACTAATGAATTTTCAATAATTTTTCTGGAGTTAAAAATTTTAGCATTAAGAATTCTATTGTATCATAAGTTACTACATTAAAATGACGTGGACCATTTAAAAAATTCGTCAACAATTTTTTGTATTTTATTATTTTCCACAAAACAAAAATCATGTGATTATATATGAAAAGATATCATTTAAAACAAAACTCTGTTATCTTTTTTTCCTTTGAATTATATTTTCCTTAAAAATATTATAAAAAACTGTTTTTTAATTTTGTCACATTTTTGAAATCAAAGTGTGCCTCTTTCGTATCAATATGGATAATAACACAAAAAAATAATCTTTTTAATCAGGGCTTTTCGTCCTCTAAAATGATAACAAAGAAATGCACCGAAAGTTGTTTCATCAGTGCCCAAAAGTACTCATAAATTTTTCTTTTACTTTCCAGAAAAAACTATTATATTTTCCTCAAAATTCCTCAAAAATGTGAGGATTTTGATTTCTTTATGCATTGTTTAAAATGAGAACAAAGTACAAAAAAATTTATGAAATGGTGCGTTTTCGAAATAAAATTTTAAATGTTTTTTAAAGCAGCAGAAAAATGTTTAATAAAAATTTTTTGCTGACCTCAACAAAAATTTTGATTGTTACTACAAAAATTTTCGTGGTATATTAATTTGCATAAAATGAGAAACTACCAAATAATATCTTACTGCATGTTTTGAAATCTATCCACTTTTTCGAAAAAGATCAATTAGCTCAAATTCCACTCCTTTATTCAGCAAATTCATCATATATATTTTTATTGATAAACTTTAATCTATAAAACTTTACTTTTTTCGAGAATAAAAAAGAAAGCATATTTTTCTTTCAAACAAAAGGTTTTTATGATTTCTTATCAATTACCTAAAAAGTTTTTATGGTCCTTTTTCCCTTCATTTTTTTTGTCGTCGTCGGTGGAGATAAAACAAATACGTGGAAAAGCAATTTTCTTGGGATAGGTCTTTAAAGCTGCTGTTAAGGTGTACTTAGTTTTTTTCTGGAAAGTGAAAGAAAAATTTATGAGTTTTTTGGGCACTGATGAAACAACTTTCGGTGCATTTCTTTGTTATCATTTTAGAGGACAAAAAGCACTGATTAAAAAAAATTATTTTTTTGTGTTATTATCCATATTGATACGAAAGAGGCACACTTTGATTTCAAAATGTGATAAAATTAAAAACAATTTTTTTATAATATTTTAGCCAACAAAAACGTAATAGTTTAATTAATTTTTAACAAAAAGTTGAAAGACAATTGTTACAAAGAATAACAAAGTGATGGACATAGTTGGAAGAGTTCCAGCATTATCTTGGTTTGTATCTGTACAAACATCCTTAAGTAAATCAGTTGAGCCAACAAGTCTTGAAGTGCATGCTCCACAAGATGGTTGATTTTTTTCTTCATAATAATAATCAAAATCTGAGCACATGCTTAATGTATAAATTTTTTTTGTAATACATTGTGATTGTTCACCACAAACTGCATTTGCATAATTGTAAACACAATCCAAATAAATTCTTCGAGTAAAACAATCTGGACTATTATCATTGTTTGATGAATACAATGTACAATTTGCTGGAGGAATACTCATAAGATTGTATCTGTAACATTTATGTGTATCACGATTAGCTAAAAAAACATTTATTATTTACTTATATCATGACAAAAAACTTACTATTATTTAATTCTGCACATAAATATTTGTATTGAAGATAATCATAAACA
This sequence comes from Panagrolaimus sp. PS1159, assembly GCA_963922195.1. Lineage (NCBI taxonomy): Eukaryota > Metazoa > Nematoda > Chromadorea > Rhabditida > Panagrolaimidae > Panagrolaimus > Panagrolaimus sp. PS1159. The sequence continues at coordinate 204,346 of CAWUHW010000042.1, forward strand.
TAAGATTTTGCATTATATGGATCATCTTGTCTGACAAAGCTAACATTTCTCAAATTCTTCACATTAATACAACCTTCATATCCACCATTTTGAAGACATGTTTGTAAATCATTTTGTACAACACAAATTGCTTCATATCCTTCCCACATACTATATGCAGTTGAAAAAATTTGTTTGTAACTACTGTATGTCATTGAATAACTTATATTACCATTTGGTTGAATTGTTTCAAACATTGTTCTATAACAATCTGTAACTCCTTTCTAAAACAAAATTTCTGTTAATATGTATCTTTCTGTTATTCTCTCAAATTTAAATACGTTCTTTAAGCTTTATTAAAATCTCATTAAAAATATTAAACATTTAAATTTTAATAATAAGTTTTAAAATTTTATGTTTCAAAATTTCAAAATGTTTTGATTTTAAAAAAACCAACAATTTAAATTCAGTGACTTTTTTTGAGATTTGGAACTACATATAAATTGAAAAAAAAGCTTAAATCGAAATGCTTTGTAAAAAATATAGCAAAAAATCCCCCCCGACGTGACTTGAACACGCAACCTTCCGATATCTCCATTGTTTTTGCTGGAGTCGGACGCGCTATTGCGCCACAGAGTCTATGCCTGGCGATATTTTTTGCTTTAATTTCTTGCAACTGACAAAAGAAAAGTGAAAAAAAGCAACTCAACAGAAACTTTTTAAGTGAATTTTGATTTTTTCGAGTGAACCATAGATTTTTAAATTTACATTACAGGGTGGTCACGCTGGACCACCCCCAAAACAAATTAAATTTATACTCAAGGGCTGCAAGATTTAAAAAAACTGCTTGGGGGGATCGATAGCCTATATCATCGGATTTTAAAATGTGGTTTTGGAGTTTCTACCGTAACCCTCGAAATTTTTTGGTCACACAACGAAAACCTGAAAAGGTCGAAATTTTCGAATTTCGATAAAATTTCAAGGAAAATTTTTTTTCGAGATTTTTGGCATAGAGTCTTCTAAAGAGGTCATCTAGCCATCCCAAATAATATTTTATCAAAATTCGAAAATTTTGGCTTTTTCAGGTTTTCGTTATGAGACCAAAAAATTTCGAGGGTTACGGTAGAAATTCCAAAACCACATTTTAAAATCCGATGATATAGGCTATCGATCCCCCTAAGCAGTTTTTTTAAAACTTGCAGCCCTGGAGTATAAATCTTATTTGTTTTGGGGGTGGTCCAGCGTGACCGACCTGTACTTTTTAATTCAAATTATTGCAAAACAAAAACTTACTTCACAATCAGCTGCTGTAACATCTTTCAACAAAAATGCAGAAATAAAAGCAAATAAAATAAATTTTACCATCATATTTTTTGCTGCTAACAACTTTTTTTGTCAAAAATTACTGACTGTTGGCAGATAAAAAAAAGCACCTTTTCTTGTTTTTTGATGCCCCTTAAATACCCCTCAAATTTTTGCTTTCTTAAAACTTTGGCGTCGATTCTCATATTTTTTTTTCTTCCTCCGCCTTCTTTCATTTTTTTCTCTGATAAGAATATATATTACTTATAACATTGTTATATTTCTTTGATTGTTTAATCATCACATTCCTTTTTTTTAACAATTATCAGTCTTTTTTTTCGATGATTGCTGTTTTTTTTCAAGCACTGCTTTAGCTTTGAATTTTTTTGTGTCAAAATTTTGGAGCCTCAAAGTTAAAGCTGAAAAAAAGAGTGTCAACAAAAAAAATAAGTATCATTAATTCCATCGCATTTTTTCTCACTCCCTTTTTTATGTAAGAAAAAAATTTATAGTACAGAACAATGAAAAAAAAATACATAAAAAACTTGGAATTTTTCTTCAATGAAAAAGGCAATAAAATATGATTAAAAATTGTAGCTTCAAACATGACGCTACATTTTTTTGCATTTTTTACAGTGTTACATTTGTATACATAAAATTTTAAAAAACGTTTCTGTCTATAGCAGGGACTAAAAAAAGGCAAATAGGGCCGGCCCCAACTGTTTATTTCATTTTAAGGTGCGAAAAACAAAGAATTTTCTAAAAAATGTCAGTTGGCCGCATTTTCAATTCCTGATCTATAGGAACATCTTCAACACATATTTTATGAATGAGGCATACATATTTTTTACAATGAGTCAATTATTAGTCAAAAGAATTTTTATAGTTTTAAAAAAAATGCCAAATGGACGAACATGCTGGAACAACTTCAACAAAGAAAGAAGCAGATTAAAAAAAACCAACTTTTGCACCACAATCTGTTGCGATTTCACCAATGGTGAGATTTTTTTCATCACGGCTTTTTTGATTTTGCAATACCTTTCAGAGCCACAAATTGTTTCGAAGTAAGAGAAGAAAGATTTCTTACAACATCACAAAAATTTTAAAACCTCGAAAATGACACTATATTTTTTATATTTTTAACAGTGTTACATTTGTGCCCATAAAATTTAAAATAAAATTTCTATCTATAGGAACATCTTCAACACATATATTATGAAAGAGTCATACATATTTTTTACAACTGATGAGTCAATTATTAATCAAAAGAATTTTTATAACTTCAAACAGTGTTGGCGGTCTTTCGGTGCATTTCGGTCCGTTCCGGTCCGGTTTTTCGGTCGAGCGAGACAGAAGACCGGAAAAGTTTCTGTCCGATCCGAAATTTTTCCATCTTTTTTTCCATGTTTTCACGTAAAAACCGTTAAACTTTTAATCCAATGAAGAAATCATGATACCCAGATATTTTTAACAAAAAAGGTCTAAAAAATCAATATCAAGAAAAAAATGTCGGACCGAAAACCGAGAAATTTCGGGCGACCGTCAACACTGGCTTCAAAAATAATGCCAAATTGATGAACCTGCTGCAACAAATTCAACAAAGAAAAAAGCAAATGAAAAAAACAATAAAACTAATGAGAATTGTTAAAAAAACAGTATTCAATGAGGTTTTTTTCGTAACTTTGGGTATCTCAAAAACTTCCTTTAAAGTTTTTATCAATTTTTTTTACTTTCATAAAGATTCAATGAGCGCCTAAATCTATCATTGAAAAAATTATTCAAAAAAATTATTAAAAATTATTTAACATTTCATCTTCTAAAAAAATATGGTAACCGAAAAAAAAAACTAAATTTTAAGCTATAATTAGTTTTCTCAAAATTCCTCAAAAATACTTGCACTGATTTTAATTTCAATTTTTAAAAAAGACAACTCTAAACACAACGATTTTATACTTTATAAAATGTAGTTTAAACTGGCAAAGTAAAATGTTTTATTTTTAAATATGTTTTTGTTTGTCGATTATGTTTTTACAAGCGAAGCCCCGGCGAAGCCGGTGCTTCTACTAATAAGAACTACAATCATTTATTTTTTAACAGTCAAAAATAATTGTATCCATAATCATTAAAAAATCTTACAACAAAGTTGTTGATCAACTCATATCTATTGTCTGCAAAATTAATAACTAAATTATTTTTGTTGACTTATAACTTACGAAAAACTCATATCTTTCTATTTTAACCATAACAATTAAAATTTTTAAATATTTTATTAAAATTCACGTACAAATCATCACATTATTACCCATTAAATTTCTTTGTTTTTGCATCTGTTGCATCATCTAATGGACCACTACTTTTACTTATTTTTTTGGACTTACTGATATTCTACGTTCTTCAACGTCTTAATGCGTTTAACGAAACAACATAGCTTTTTCTTATAAACCTTCTGTTTTGAAAATGTTGTTTGATAAAAACAATCCTACAGATATTTTTACAACACTCTGTCTACCTTTTGACTTCTGTTTGTTTTTATAAAAAAATCCAAAAAACATAACTAAAAATGGTTTAAAACTGCCCATAATTTTGGCTTCTTCTATTTAAATTTAGAAAAATACGACCACGTCTTTTTTGAAAAAAGCTAATGTAATCAGGCACAGCTTCTTTTATAATACTGTAACTCTCAAAAATGGGGAATACTTCTTTAAGATTTACAAAGATATATAATATAAAACTCAATGCAATAGTCATTTTTAAACTTAAAAGCTCATTTCTTTAAATCTCTCACATTGTAGATCTTAAAAGTGAATTAAAGTTTTTAAAAAACCAATATATTATTTTCCAACAGACAAACTTTTACATGTTTATGCCATTCCGAAACATCTTTTGATTAGATTTTAACTTTTTAGTTTCAATTGTACTATTAAAATTCATTAATTATATTTTGTTGAGGAGTTTTTTTTAGTTCCTTGTAGCAACAAATTATCCAGTCTCAATCGAACATCATTTTTGTTAAAATTTTTATCTCTGTCATGTTATTTTCACTTTGCATTTTATATAGCAAACCATCTTTGCTACTTTAGGACTTAATAAATTTTTATGTTGAAATCTAAACAACTCATTTATTATTCTGATATTCTACGTTCTTCAAAGTTTTACTGCTTTTAAGGGAACAAACATAGCTTTTCGTTATATATCTTCTTTTTTGTAAATGTTGTTAAACAATACAGAAATTTTTAGAAACACTCTGTCTCCCTTCTTTACTTTTCTATGACTTCTGTATTAAAAACCATCCAAAAAACAAAACTAAAAAATGGTTTTAAAAAATTCCCATAATTTTGAGTTCTCCTTTCTGAACTCAAAAAAATACGACTACATCTTTTTTTAAAAAAGCTGCTGTAATCAGGCACAGCTTTGATTTTTACTTCTTCTTTTACAATGCTGGAACTCTCAAAAACGAAGAATACTAAATTTTCCAATGCTCTAACTCGATTGCCTTTCTAAATGCTTTTCTACTTGCTCTTTAGTTACATCTTTATAATTATAAACTATTTAAACATGGCTTTGTATAAAATATAAACTTTCCAAAACCTTATTGTTCTAACAATATTAGAAATAGCCAAAAAAATCATGAAACGGTGTTATCCGAAAACAACTATATTAACTCATCTTTATAAATTTACATAGTTTGTGTGGCAGAAAGCGTGAATCACATTATTTAAAAGCATTTTTTGCATTAAAATTTTCAAACAAATAGCTAAAACAAACAACTTTTTTATGATGTGTAAGCAAAATAGACAACAACTAATTTAAAAAAAAAACTAATCTTCCAAAATTTACCACCTAAAAAACAATCACAACACCATTTTTTGATATTACTTTAACTTTTACACACAAATAACTAAAATTTTCTAAATAAAAGCTAAGACCAATTATAGGATCTTTAAAGGGCGGCCTTCGGCCGCCAGGCGCTGACACCAAATTCTGTTCAAATCATCTTTATTCCTTTTTTCCATTGCATTCTTTTTTTCTATTTTTATTTCCATTCACAATTCACTCACACGTTTTTCTTCTTCTTTTCATTGTTTTTCTTTTGTTTTTAAAAAATTACATTCTTTTTTTTCATTCTTCTATGAATCTCACATTCAGATGCCATAAAGTATTCTGTAACTCTCGCTCCGGAACTAACGGCCAGGGGTGTGCGTTCGGTCAGTCTTGACTGACTTTGACACAAGTTCGTCGGTTAAACATTGACTCAGTCACGCTTTGACGAAAAAAATTTCGGTTAATGATTAACCGAGTCAAACTTTGACCGAGTCAAACATTGACTGAAAAAAGTTCGGTCAATCATTGACCGAGACAAACAAAAGAAAAAAAAGTGAATGCATTTTTTTACATGCGGACACACGTACTTTTTCATTCTTTATCATTGTGACGGACAGCATTTTTTTTTTCTCGGTCAATGTTTGACTCGGTTAATCATTGACCGAGAATTTTTCAGTCAGTTATTGACTGACCGAAAAATTTTATTCTTTTTTTCGGTTAAGTCATAACCAAACCAAAGAAGAAAAAATGCGTTTGGTTTATGACTAACAGCTTTTTGACTGACCGAACGCACACCCCTGCTAACGGCCATCCATTTCAATATCCTCACAACAGAACCTTTATTTTAATACTAAACACACTACAAAAAAAATGAGATGCAACATTCCACAGACAGACACATTCTCAAATAAAACATAGTGATTTGAATTTTAAATACAATTTTTAACAAAACACAATTTAAAAATTAAATAAAATTATGTAATTTCAAGGTTAATTCAAAATAGGAAAAGTTATGGAATCTATAACTTTTTTATAATATGAATGGCGAAAAAAATCAAACAGTTAAAAAGTTGGGAGTAAAGCTGTTGTTGAAGTTTTTGGTGAAAATTGCGGCATTTGATTTTGATTATTATTTTTCTGCATTTGTTTCATCTTGCAAGGTTTTACTGCATTTTCTTTTTTCTTTTCACTTCGATTTCTTATTAAAAAAATTTTTGCAAAAAAGAGCTGCTGATTGTTGATACTTTTGTTGATATATACGGTAATCAAAAAAAAGTTGTTGCAAAAAAAGGTTAGTTTTGAGTCAAATATATTTATTATAAAAAGGTATCCTTTTCTCGAGGAATCGAAATGAAAAGAAAAAACTTGAATAAAAATTTTATTTTATGTGTGGATTTTGGAAGATTTGATTCAGAAGCTGGAAAAAATATTTATTTTAAACGTTTCGAAAATTTTCGAGAGAAACTGTACTTTTTGAACCTCTTGATTTTGGCCTTGTGCTCCCCGTATCAAACACAAAAAAAACGTTTTTTTAAATTTGAAAAAATTCAGGTTTTAAATTTGGTACAAAAACTTTTGAATCTTTGTAAAACATTTTAATAACTTTATAAAATGTCACTTCTTGATCAAGAATTAGAGCCAACCAATGATGTCTTTGTTGCACGTTGTGATTCTCCTGGAAATATGCATTATGTTTTAAAAGCTTTAGAATTTAAAGAAGTATGTTTTTCTTTCTTTACTTTTACTTTTACACATGTACATTTATTTTTAGAAACCAAAACTCTTTTGTACCGTAAATGTATCAAATGAAGGAATGAAATTCATTGTTGAAAGTCATAAAAATTTTCAAGGAATTGCATATCTTTGTCGTGGAATGTTTTCTGAATGGGATTTACAAGTTCAACAAATTGAATTTCGTATTGGATTAGTTGATTTTATGGTATGTTTGCTTTTTAACATGTTTTATAAGGTTTGGGCTTTCCAAAAGTAGATGATCAGCTTCCTCTATACATGGTAAAAGGTGTACTGTAAAATCTTTCACCCATTACCGCTTAAGTTTAGCCATATTTAAAGGTTTTTAGCTAACTTTGTACTCATTATTTACCTATAGATCTTATATACCGTTACTTTTTAGGAATCTGTTGACTGCATCAAAGCCAAAACTGCAACTGTTACACTTTCAATGAAGGATGAAAAGAAGGATGTAAAAGATCGAAGACTTTATATTCATGTTGTTGATCGAAAAGTTAGAGCAGATATTGCACTTCCCGTTTATAATCCAAATACTGTAAGCATACAACTCTTTAATCATTTTAAAGCTATCTTACTTTTTAGGAATTTGTTGATTTTATGTTCCAAGAAGCTGAAGTTCGAGCAAAATTAATGGTTGAAGCAAAAACAATTAAAAAGATTTTTCAAGAAATTGATCCAAAAGAAAATCCATGTGTAACTTTCACTTTTAATCCAGATGAATGTTTTATTACAATTAATTCTGAAACTTTAAAAAGTACTGCACGATTCCCAAAATTTTCTTCAGAAGTTTTAGAAATTTTTTGTGATGGAGATTCTCTTGCATTTGATTATAAATCAATGTTTATCAAGCGATTCAAATATGCAACAAATAATTCTTCAAAGATTTCTCTTACTATGAACGATAATGGTGTTTTATCGGCACAATTTATGTTTGCTAAAGTTGAACGAACTGCTGCATGCCTTGAATTTTTTGTAAGTTTTTTTTGTTTGCTTGAAAAGACTTTTGATAAAAATTTTTTAGATTAATCCATTTGAAGATGTTGCTCAACTGTAAACATGGCTCAAACAATCTATAGTGCAAGAAAAAGAAATACGGTATATTTTTGTTATATTTTTATTGTTCATAGCTATCAGCAATTTTTCTTATAATAAATTGTGAAAAGAAATAATCAACGGCATTCATTTGTTTGATAAATGTTGGACATGGATTTGGAGATAACAAATGTCGAGAAGCATCAGAACAATCACATTGACAATTTAGAATTGATTCCACTACTCGAATATCACCAAAAGTCCAAAAATTTGAAGCTTCTATATCTGGCGGTGGATCACAATCGATTATGTGATCATTTTTAAGCTTTTGAGATCTATCAGATTGAATAAATTGAGCAAGTTGTAGCATTGTTCGTTTTGTTATACGGTAATCAGAATATAGCACCAACTAAAAAAAAAGCAAATATATAAAGATACGGTAGTTGTACAATGCTTACTTCAACAGTTTCAGCAAAATCATCTTCTGTTCTTAGCTCTCGTTGATCATCTAATTCTTTCAGCACAGCTATTAGCCTTTCACAAAGTTCTTCATAAACAGCAAAAATATTAAAAGCATTAATTGTGTTATGATTGATTGATAAACATTCAGTCTAAAATATACAAATACAACAATTTTGTCCAAATACAGCAATCACAAACCAAATTTAAAACTTGATGATAAAATCCTGGTGGCATTACCATAATTTCTCCAGGTTCTTGAATAGCTTCAATCAATTCAAAATCTTCAATAACATTTGGGATTGTAGAAAAATCATCAACTTCTGGATACCTTTGAAGGAATTCAGCTTTTCGATGCATAGGTAAAATTAGCCAATGCTTAAAACCCGTAACATTATATGACCAACTAAAAGATCGGAAAACATCTTCGTGAAGGAGAGTACTAAAACTGTTTAAGCTATGAAATGAAAAATGTTCTTAAAAAACGAACCGAGATCCAGGAGCACCAAAATAAATAAATCTGTAATCACCTTTCATTGGATTTTCATCACTTTCTGTCCATTTTTCATTATTTATCCAATCCATTTTCATAAAATACGGTAGATGATCATGATAAATATTTGAGGGTAGTGAAAATTCTCTATAAAATTAAACAATTTATATCCGTAAACATGACGACAAAAGTATTACAAACTTTTGTGCATGCCAATCTTTCAAATACACTTGAGAATCACCACCTTCTTGAAGCAAATAAATAAAATCAAGCAACGACATTCTTCTATAAACTTTTCGTCCGCTTTGTGGATCAATTTGTTCAACAGAGACTTCATGATTTGGATCTAAAAATTGCGATTAGAGTAAAGATACGGTATAAAAAAGTTTACCAAAAATATTTAAAAACTTTTCATAATCAACTGGTGAAATTCCATGTTCATTTTTATAATCCGAAAGAAAGATATCAGCTTCAAAAGTTGTTGTAAAATCTTTGGAAAGAATACATGGTTCTCGTAAACTTCGAACAAAATCAAGTTGGGTAATTTCTTTTCCAAAAGTTGGAACTTTTCGTTGACTTTTTGGCCATAAGCTTACCATTTGATATGTTGTGGATATAATACAATAGGATTTGGGATAATTGTGAAGGTCAAATTCTGGGAAAAAATACGATCTAAAAAAGTTTGTTCAACATTGAATTTTCAAACTCCTCCTTTTTTAAAAAATAGTTATGAAAAGTCTTGACACGAAAAAAAGCTATTTGAAAAAACATTAGAAAAAATTTTGTCATCTTTTTTTTCTCTCACGTTTTTTTTTCGCGATTCAAATTCCATTTTTTATTACAAATATTTTTATAATTTTATCATTTTCAGTCCATTAATAGTAGTAATTATCAACCGCAACTAAGAATGGCTCCTCCATCAGTTTCTTCACCAATTCAAAATCGTTCAGCTTCAAATGCTGCACCAGTAACCGGAAATAGCAATGAAAATTCTTTAAAAGTTTATTATCGAACAAAGATTGAAGATGCTCAACAGCGGTGCGGAGAAAAGATACAAAATGTTCGACGTCTTCAAGCTCAACGAAATGAACTTAATAGTAAAGTTCGAATGCTTAAAGAAGAATTAATGCAATTACATGAACAAGGTTCATACGTTGGAGAAGTTGCAAAAGTTATGGATAAGAAAAAGGTTCTCGTAAAGGTTTGTACTCATACTTAACATTCTTTTTTCTAACATTATGTTATTTTAGGTTCATCCTGAAGGAAAATATGTTGTTGATATTGATAAAGGTATTGATGTTGCACAATTAAATGTTGGTTGTCGAGTTGCTCTTCGTGCTGATTCATATGCCCTTCATAAAGTCCTTCCAAACAAAGTTGATCCACTTGTCAGTCTTATGATGGTTGAAAAAGTTCCTGATTCTACATATGAAATGATTGGTGGTCTTGATACACAAATTAAAGAAATCAAAGAAGTTATTGAACTTCCTGTTAAACATCCAGAACTCTTTGAAGCTCTTGGTATTGCTCAACCTAAAGGTGTACTACTTTATGGACCTCCTGGTACTGGAAAAACTTTATTGGCTCGTGCTGTTGCACATCATACAGAATGTACATTTATTCGTGTATCCGGTTCAGAATTGGTTCAAAAGTTTATTGGTGAAGGTGCAAGAATGGTCCGAGAACTTTTCGTTATGGCAAGGTTTGTTAAAGCATTTTTGTAAAATGTTTTTTTTATTATTGTAACTTTAGAGAACATGCTCCATCTATTATTTTCATGGATGAAATTGATTCAATTGGTTCATCTCGTGTTGAAGGACATAGTGGTGGAGATTCTGAAGTTCAAAGAACTATGCTTGAATTATTGAATCAACTTGATGGCTTTGAAGCAACAAAAAATATTAAAGTTATTATGGCAACAAATCGTATTGATATTCTTGATCCTGCATTACTTCGTCCTGGACGTATTGATCGTAAAATTGAATTCCCTGCTCCAGATGAAAAAGCTCGATGTGATATTCTTAAAATTCATTCACGTAAAATGAATCTTATGCGTGGTATTAATATGCGAAAAATTGCTGAAAATATTCCTGGTGCATCTGGTGCTGAAGTTAAAGCCGTATGTACAGAAGCTGGTATGTTTGCTTTACGTGAACGAAGAATTCATGTTACGCAAGAAGATTTTGAAATGGCTGTTGGAAAGGTTATGACAAAAGATTCTGATAAGAATATGTCGATTAAAAAGCTTTGGAAATAAAGTGCTTATTCTTTTTCTTCAAAGGCTTTTATATTTATTTAAATTCTGTAATCTTTTTCACTGATGATAATTAAAACTTGTATTTGTCCAATAAAAAATTTTTCTTTGTGAATTTTTATTGTTTGTTTTTGCAAATGTGAAACGGTTATTTGTCGTGTTTTGATATTTTTTGAAAAAGCTTTAGGTTACTGTAATTATCCATATTTGGAGATATGTCAGTAATTGATTTTTCCCATTGTCTTTCATCTTCCCGAGCAGTTGCAATACTTACAAATAGTCCATTTGCATTGCTACCAGCAAAATGGCAAGAGATTTGGTCCACAGCAGTATTTAGATGTGCCACAGATGGTGCAGCAAATCATCTTCGACCATTTTGTGAGTTCGTTTATCCACTTTCAGTCATTTTTATAGTAAATTTTGAAGGAGTCAAACGGGTTTAAAGCTGCCACATCTTGTCTCAGGAGATTTTGATTCAATTAGTGATCATACAAAAACATTTTTATCTGATAATAATGTTGAAATTATTGAAACTGATGATCAAAATAATACAGATTTAACAAAGCTTATAAAGATTGTTTGTGATAGAAAGGATTTGGAGGTCAGGTAGTTTTATGTTGCTTGGATAAATAAAAGCTTTTTTAGTGGGAAGCAATTTTTATCCTTGGAGGATTTGGTGGCAGATTTGATCATACTATGGCTTCCTTGAATTCCCTTTTAAAATCCCATGAATGGACTTCTAAACCTGTTTTTCTTTTAGATCATGAAAATCTTACAACAATGTTACATAAAGTGAGTAGTTACTGCAACTTACACTTTTGAACACAATAAAAATATTTTTAGGGACATACAACAGTAACATTTCGAAATCTTCCATCACCCCTTTTTACAAAAAGCTGTGGACTTATTCCAATTGTTCAGCGAGAAACCATTGTTTCGTTGAAAGGTTTTCAATGGAATCTTGATGAATTTCCCCTTCAATTTGGTGGACTTATTAGCACATCAAATAATATTGTTTCTGATGAAGTTGAAGTTAAAACTAATGAACCATTAATTTTCACCCTTCAAACAGAATGGAAAATGTTTGCAGTTTAATTTTGACAGATTAGTCACAAAAAGAGGGCATCAATTTTTCTTGTTATAGCTGTCGTTTTTTTTGGTTTTGTTTTAGAACTTTAGTTCCTTTTATCTATAATTTACAGCGTTTTTTCGTGTTATAAAGATTTTACTGTTTTTATATGTTTTTGTTTAAAACGGGTTTAACTTCCCTGTTACATTACTTAACACTGTTAAATGCTTTTTGTAACCTTTTAAATTTTTTAAAATATCAAATTATAGATGTCTGCACCAACTACGAGAATTCCTCAAGCTCCAGCAACAAGAATTCCTCAAAATGCACCAACAACAGCTACAACAGAAGCAGATGAAACACCTCTGACAAAGAAACCAAAGCAACAACGATTTTTAAATGTTGCAGTTGCTGGATGTTCACATGGTGAAATGGATCGAATTTATTCAACCCTAAAGTCTATGGAACAATCACGTCGAATGAAATTTGATTTACTTATTTGTTGTGGAGATTATCAATCAATTCGAAATCTTGCAGATCTTCAAACAATGCATGTTAATCCAAAATATAAACAACTTGGAACGTTTCATCAATATTATTCTGGACAAAAAATTGCACCAATTTTTACAATTTTTATTGGTGGAAATCATGAATCTTCTTCATTTTTAGCTGAACTTCCAAATGGTGGATGGGTTGCACAAAATATTTTTTATATGGGATATTCAAATGTTGTAAAATTTGCTGGTTTGACAATTGGTGGTTTATCGGGCATTTATAAACCGAATGATTTTCATCGAGGTTTGTTAATTGGTTACTGTAGCAGTAATAAAAGTTGTTTTATAGGACATTTTGAACGACCACCATATGAACGTGGAGCAGAAATTTCTGCATATCATGTTCGATCGACAGATATCTTTCGTTTGAAACAGCTTGCTCGTCGAGAAGGTGAAAATCGACCAAATTGTCTTGATATTATGATAACACATGATTGGCCGAATGGTATTACCGATTATGGTGATACTCAAGCTTTGCTACGATATAAGCAAGATTTTCGAGAAGATATTCAAAATCGATGTTTGGGAAATCCAGAAGCAATGGAAATATTAAGAGTAAGTTTTTACATTACAAATAATAATGTAACCTTTGCGTTTTTTAGTTGTTAAAACCTCGATATTGGTTCTCTGCACATTTACATTGTCGTTATGAAGCTCATGTTTATCATGAACATCAAGATGATATTAATTTTTTACCAGAAGAAACAAAATTCTTAGCACTGGGAAAGCCAGCTCCAAGACAACGATTTGTTGAAGCTGTACAAATTCCAATTGCTGATGATGCTGAATTAAAATTTGAATATGATCCTTTGTGGTGTGCTGTTTTACGAAATACTGATCATTTGCTTCAGCTTACTCCAAGGGTAAACTTTTCATCTTTGATCTCTTTCTTATATTTTCCTTTTTAGAACGTTTATATGCCATCATCGTCTGGTACAGAAGAATGGGATTTTCGACCAACCCAAGAACAAATTGAAATGGTTCATCAACTTTTTAAAAATAATTTAACAATTCCAAAAAATTTTCAATTAACTGCTCCACCTCATCGATTTACAGATACCCCATATGATCCATGTCTTTATTATCGGTAAGTTTTTTTTATAAAAATTACGGTACGTAACAATTGGTTTTTACAGTAATCCACAAAGTACAGAATTTTGTGAAAAACTTCAAATAACAAATTTTAATGAACTTTTATATCAAAAAACTAAAGAATGCCAAGGTATACCGTATTTTCAACGACAAAAGAATAATGCTGCAGCAGGTGGTGCTGAAGAAATAGATCTTGGAGATTTGGATTATGATGATAATGATGAAGCTGCTGGTGATGAAGTAAGGGTTTTTGGAGATAAAGAAGGTATGAAATGTTTTGATTTTTAGTTTGGTGATAATTTCTTTGTTCTTGATGGAGATGATGAAGTAGAGCATGCTTGTGGATGTGAAGAAGGTGGAGTTGAAGAAGAAGCTAAAGTTCCTGCAGAAGGTGAAAAAGCTGATGTAACCAATGTTGAAATTTCAACTGTAGAAGAAGAAGCTTATGTTCCACCACCACTTTCAAATCGAGTAACAGTTGCAGATCGTATACTTAAACGTCGTCGTGTTGATATTCCCGAAGAAGATGAAGAATAACGATGATGATCTCTTGCATGTGTATATAAGAACCTGTTTTTTTGTTATGTTTATCATTTTTAATATCAATAAAATCTATTTTTAAATGTTTAAAACTTTGACGTTGAAACTTTGAAACTTGAAAGTTGCTCTTTTTGAAGCATCTACAAAAATATTTATTTTCCTGTAACGAAATTGTTTACTTTTTTAAATTTTTTGAGAGCGTTTTTTTTCATCTTTTGTTTTTTCAAAACGTCAAAAACCGAACAAAATTTTACACGAAGTTTACTTTACTTTTATTTTTTAGAAGTAATATTCTTTTCTGCTATTCCTTGTGTGATCCCTTTTTATTAGTAAAACAAATAAATATGAGCAGCTCTGAAGAAGTTTCATGGATTACATGGTTTTGTGGACTTCGTGGCAATGACTTTTTTTGTGAAGTAAGTTTTTGTTTTGCTTACTATATCGATTCTATTTTTACTTTAATATATTTAGGTTGATGAAGAATATATTCAAGATAGATTTAATCTAACAGGATTATCGGAACAAGTTCCACATTTTCGTCAAGCTTTAGATATGATTTTGGATCTTGAACCTGGTTAGATATTTTTTTAAATAAGCTTTGCTGGGCCTTTTATAAAATAATAAACGGGCTACAACTTTAGATGATGCTGAATATGAAGAAGGACAATCTGATTTGGTTGAACAAGCTGCTGAAATGTTATATGGTCTTATACATGCTCGGTATATTTTAACAAATCGTGGAATTCAGCTAATGGTTGAAAAATGGAAGAATGAAGAATTTGGTACATGTCCACGTGTATATTGTGAAAATCAGCCAATGCTTCCAATTGGCTTATCAGATGTTGCTGGAGAATCAATGGTTCGACTTTATTGTCCCCGTTGCTGTGATGTCTATGTTCCACGTTCATCAAAGCATCATCATGCTGATGGCGCATATTTTGGTACCGGATTTCCACATATGCTTTTTATGGTTCATCCAGATTTACGTCCTAAACGTCCTGCAAAATCTTATGTTCCACGGTATGTACTGTTTTTTTAAAGCTGTAGGTAATGATCTTCTTTTTAGATTATATGGTTTTAAAATTAGTCCACTTGCATATGAATTACAGTATCATCAATCGCAAGGTATTCCAATTGGTCAAGGTGGTACTGGGAATGCTCCTGCAGCAGTTGCACGAAATACTCCTGCAGTCGCAGCAAGCGGTGATTTTCGTTAATTATCAAAAAGAAAGAATCTTATTCATCCTATCCAATCTTTTTTCATTTATTTTCTCTTTTACATAGTGATTATCTGACATTCGAGTATCTTTGTGTTAATTTGTTTCATTATGATTTTTATGTTTTCGTGCTCTATTTTTTATTTTTTAATATAAAAAAGGTCTCATTGATTGAATTTTTTTGTGTTTGCATAGAGTAACGGTTTTGATGGGTATATTGATTTATTACGTTAAAAAATTAAAGTGGGATTTCATCTCCATGTTTTCGTAAATAGATAAATTCTAAAAATAAGGGATTAAGGAAAAGAGATGAAAGGTGTGGAAAAGCAAACCATCTTTATTCAGCTGTCCATCACCATTTTTGTCAACTTGGCTTTTGAAAAAATTGTTAAAAGCTGGTGTACGGTTATATGTTTCATCAAGGAATTGTTGGACTTCAACAGCTGATAAAATTCCATCATGATTTTTATCAGCATTTTTAAGTTCTGTTTCATATCGTGCTTCATCCATTTTTGCAATTCTTTCATTATTTTTATCCCAATATTCTCGCATTTCTTGAGCGGTAACAATGTTGTCACCTGTAAAAAAAATTAGATTACGGTACGAATGAAATTTTTTAATGCCAACAAAAATTACGGCATATTTTTTTGAGCAATTTCAACGTCAATCCTTTCTCGGGTACCATAATCCCTGTCATTAATTCCTTCGTAAATTCATTTAGCCTAACTACTTCTGATTTCTTAAAATCCCAAAAATGACTAACAAAAAAACATTACCATTTGCATCCATATCTTTGAAACATTCTTTAATAATAACTCGATTACAAATTTGATATTTTTGAAAATCTTCCCAATTTAAACGATCAGGAATTTGTCCATTTCCAATGCTAAAACTCAAAATAAAAACACAAGCAATGATTAAAATCATAATGCTTCACAGTTTCTTTTTTAAAGACTTTTTTTGAAAAGTTTTATTGCATTTTTATAAAGTTTTTCTTCATCAACATTTCATGAATCATATTATTTGCTCTTTTCATTTGTTATAAGCTTTCTTTGCTTGTTTATTGATATAAAGGTTAAAAGCTTCATGGTTAAAAAAGAGAAAGAAAAAAATAGCTAAAAGAAGAAAAAAAAAATGAGTGAAGAACTCCCAAGAGGGAAACAAAATACAGTATCATCGAAAGTGAGGTAAGATTAAAAACAGGTTATCCGAGAGAAAGGAAAACATCCCTGATCTAAAGCCGCATCATAATCTTTAAGCAAGGTCAAATTGACTATCGTTAAAATAGGGAGAAAAGCTTTTAAAAAAGTTGAAAATATCCATCAATTGGTTCCTAAACAAAAGTATTCGTCAATTGTTTTCTTGAAAATTCTGCAAATGTTTTCGTTAAATTGTCGACAAAAAAATAAGATTGTGGAAAATGTGAAGAAAAACAAAGCTTAAAAGAGGAATAAAAAAATCTTAAAAATTACAAAAGCCATTTTTTTGTTGACATAAAGCTGACGAGGTTTAAGTAGAAAATAAAGACTACAAATAGTTAAAAAGAAGAGAAAAGATAAGGAATGTTTGAAAAAAAAAAATGTAGAAAACGTTGAAGTTTCGAAAAAAGCAAAAAAAATTTTTGATAGGCATTTTTTTATGGGACATAATGCCAACAGCAGAAATGATCGCCACGTTTTTTTAGCCGCCATTGCTTTTTGTTTCCTTTGCCAGCCAGCGGCTGTTTTTACTTTTCTTTTTTTTCGTGTTTCTTGATTTCACAAATTTTGTTTTAATTTCATTCCAGTTTTTTCTAAACAAATTTTTATTCAATCAAACTATAAAAACACATATCAATTCATTCCTACTTTTATTTTCAGGGGGATAATTATAAACCTCTCTTCATCGTATCCATAAAAGATGGTTGTTGTAATATCAAAAAGATCTCTTATCTTATTTATTGGTGCTTTGGTATGTTTAACATTTACACTCCCTTTAGTCTTTTCTTGCTGTTTTAGTAGTTTTTGATAAGTTGAAAAACTGTTTTTAGGTTTCAATACTTTCAACAGTTCAATCCTCGGTCATTCAACTCACGTCAGATAATATTGACTCAATTTTACGTAAGTGCTTTTAATCTTTATTTGATTTCTTTAATTTTGTATGCTTTTTTAGAAAGTAATCAAATTGTATTCGTCAATTTCTATGCAGATTGGTGCCGGTTTTCTCAACATTTAAAACCTATTTTTGAAGAAGCAAGTAATAAATTTGCTGTAAGCTTTTACCATTTTGTTGTATTAAACATGTAAAGCTTATTATTATTCCTTTTTAGCAAAATACTGCTGGACAAATTGCTTTTGCATCAGTGGATTGTGATCGGCAGCCAGCACTTGCACAAAAATTCCATGTTAATAAATATCCAACTCTTAAATTATTCCGTTTTGGTGAACCAATTAAACGGGAATATCGTGGACAACGTTCAATGGAAGCGCTGGTAGAATTTGTTACAAAACAAGTTGAATCAACTGTACATCATTTTAATAGCAAAGAAGATTTGGATAAACAAATTGATAATAGTAAACGAAATATTATTGGATATTTTGCTCAACCATCTGGGGAAGAATATACAAATTTCCAAAAGCTTGCTTCTGCTTTACGAGATGATTGTGTATTTTGGATGGGAACTGGTGAATGGGTTCGACAAACAGCTCCACAAGGAAATGCATTATATTCAAGAGCTGCAAATGTATGTTATACTGTATTTTGTTTGTGGATGAATGTTAACTATAGTTATTTTAGACAATGGAAGATTTTGCTTATACTGGAGCCCTTAATAGTTATGAATTCTTAAAGGCTTGGGTTGCAGATAAATGTGTTCCACTTGTTCGTGAAATAACATTTGAAAATGCTGAAGAATTAACCGAAGAAGGTTTACCATTTTTAATTTTATTCCGAAAACCTGGTGATACAGCTGCTGAAAAGACTTTTATTGATGCAGTTACAAGTGAATTGGCTGAAGTTAAAAGTAAGCTTTACTTTGCTGCAATAAGGTTACTGTAATCTTGAATTTTTTGTAGCTACAGTAAATTGTCTTCTTGCTGATGGAAAGAAATTTGCACATCCATTACATCATTTGGGTAAAAATGAAAAGGATTTACCCCTTATTGCAATTGATTCATTCCGGCATATGTATCTTTTTGGTGATTTTTCTAAACTACAGTAAGCGCTTTTTGTTCTTGAATCTGTCTTAATTTTTACAAACTTTTAGAAATAAAGGATTACTTCGTCAATTTGTTAATGATTTACATTCTGGTAAACTTCATCGTGAATTTCATAATGGTCCTGATCCAACACAAGTTGATCCAAATGCTGCAAATGATCCAAATAAAAAAGCAACTCCATCAACTCCACCAGAATCTGTCTTCAAACAGCTTAAACCATCTGATAATCGATATTCACTTCTTGAACATAACGAACTTTAAAAAGAACGAACTGATATATCTCTTTTCTTTCTTGTATTTTATGCCAATATTAGTCCATAACAATCTTCTTCTCGTTTTTTGCTTTAAAAACACAAAAAAATCTAAATCTTGTCAAATTCCTCTTTCACTTGGGTATTTTTATTTTATTCGTTTGTTTTTTTTTGCCTTTTTTCAGGTTCTTTTTTTAAATTCATATTATATAATTAATAATTTTTCCCCTGTGCCGAAAAAAATATAGTCATTGGTTGTTCGTTTTTTAGTTTCTCTAACTTTATTACTGTAGCAAAGATGTTTTGTATCCTCTTTTTTATATCTTTTGCCATTTGTATTAATTTTTCTTTTTCATTGATTTTTTATTAGAAAATAAATAATTTTTGATAAAAAACGGCTGTAAAAAAGAGTGATTTAATACATCAAAGATTACTGAAAATTGCTCAAACATTAAAGTACTAAAACAACAAAAAATTCAACAAAAAGATAAAGAAATATGTAAAGATTATAACTAAAGACTGATATACCTATATTTTTGTAGTTAAACATGGGATAATAAAACATAACTTAAATCAAAAATGATTCAAAGAAAAGATAAAAATAACAGCCGCATCAAAAAAAAACAAGTGGTTCAACGCGTGGCGATCATTGTTGTTTTAAACTTTGGCAAAATGTCACCCAAAAACTTCCCTTATAATTTTTATCACAAAAAACATTTTTTTTTGCTTTCTATCAATCCTTTCATCATATTTTCATCCTCATCTTTCTTTAAATTTTTAATCAACTTTTAAATAATTCCCATCATCCATATGGTAACAAAGATGATATTATCGAGGAAAGCAACGTCAACAATTCCAGAATATATTGTAAAACGATTAAAAAATCTTCAAGTTTGTTCACTTTTATTTCTTACATTTTACAGTACATTTAAATTTTAGATGGATATTATTACATCAATAGTAACGCAGTCTGAAATCTCCACCCAGCTTTCACCAATTTCAACAGCAACAAATTTTTCAAAAAATTTACAAGAAATGGCAAAATATTATTTTGATCAAGGTGGAAAGCTATTTCGTCCAACAATTACTTTATTAATGTCAGATGCATGTTCGCAAATAACAAAACCTCATTATATTGGAGATGATTTGATAGATCTTAATCAATACCGAATTGCAATGGTATCTGAGATGATACATACGGCATCATTGGTGCATGATGATGTAATTGATGAATCTGGAACACGTCGAGGGGCACCAACTGTAAATGCAAGATGGGGAAATCGACAAGCTGTATTGGTTGGAGATTTTATTCTTGCAAGAGCAACAAAAGTTTTATGTTCAATTGGTGAACCACCTGTAATATCAACGATGGCAGAAATTGTTGAAGATTTGGTGCAAGGTGAACTAATGCAGCTTACGGTACCACCTGAACTTGAACCCGTACAACGATTTCAACATTATATGGCAAAAACATTTTATAAAACTGCAAGCTTATTTGCAAATAGTTGTAAATCGGTTGCAATGTTAGCAGGTTTATTTTTACTCTAGAACTACTATAATACTGTAACTATTTTTTAGGATGCGATGAAAAGTTACAAAAAGATGCATTTGAATATGGACGACATCTTGGCCTTGCATTTCAACTTGTTGATGATATGTTAGATTATGTTGCAACATCAGAAATTCTTGGAAAGCCTGCTGCAGCAGATCTTAAACTTGGATTAGCAACTTGTCCAGTATTATATGCCGCACATGATTATCCAGAATTAAATCAACTTATTAATAGAAGATTTAAAAAAGATGGAGATGTTGAAAAAGCATTAAAAATTGTTATTGGTTCAAGAGGCCTCGAACAAACAAAAGAACTTGCAAAAGAACATTGCTATGCTGCTGCTTCATTGGTATGCGATTTTTTACAGATTTAATTAATAAAAAATTTTTAATTTAAATTTTTAGGCTGAAAAATTACCATCAAAAGATTCTTCACGTGATTGTTTAATTGATTATGCGCTGACGCAACTAAGTCGTGATAGATGATTCTTTTTTAATTATATATCAGCTTTTATTAATTTTATGCCGAGAAACAGAGAATAATATTTTGTTAGGAATTTAATTTTTTATCGTTTAAAACGCTCCATGATTAATGTTGGATACTGTAAGAATCTCAAAATCTCATGGTGTACGATATAATCATTTTATTAGGATAACTTAATTAGATTTTAATTGTTAGTTTTTTTAGTTGTTTGTTAAACTGCAGATGTCTTTTTTAGTTGGGTACAAATCCTTGCCCAAAAAGTTATTATTTGTAAATAGCATGGGATTTCAAAAAGAAGCTAAAAATAATTCATCAACAGTTTTTTCTTCTTTCATTTTTTGTTTCGTTGATTTCATAGAAATTTTAACAAAAAAATATATAAAAAAAACGAATAATTGATTTTAAATTTTCTTTTTTCAAAAGAAATTTGTTGAATTTTGCTCAAAAAATACAGTAATCAGATTCCCACTATTAATAAAGTTGCACATTAAAATTATGAAAAAAGTTTTTTTATGGTAAAAAACATTTAATTATAAAAAATATATCCAAAAAATAAATCGAGTAAAAAAATGAGCAACTTTTTTCTCCAAATATTCTTCAACAATGTTTCTTTGAACCCTTCCCACTAGATTCCTTTTTACGAAGTTTTTCAGATGCACGAGTAGAATTTTGTGTTTCATCATTTCCAGCTCCTGATAAAGTATCCAATGAAGAAACAACCATAATTTGCGTTCCAATTTTATGTCGACCAGAAAGTGAATCTTTTTTGCTCGAATATGATTCACTTTTTGGAGCATTTATTGACTTTGGTGCTTGAAGAATTGCTTTCTTTGGAACAAATACTCTTGGAAGATTTCCAGGTTGTTGTTGTTGAACGACGGATTTTTTTACAACAGTTGAATCTTCAAGTGTTGGTTCAGCTGAAACCTTCTTTGCTGCTGGAACATCTTCTTTTGTTACATTTTCTTGAGTTACTTCTTTTGTTGGTTTTGTTTCAACGATTGCCTTCTTTTCTTTTGGAGTTTTTTCCTTTGCTGATTCTGGTAGTTTTTCTTTTGCAGCAGTTGCTTCTTCCTTCGTTGCTTCTTTTGTTGGTTCTGGTTTTAAAACTTCCTTTTCGCCTGCATTTTTTTCTTTTACAACTTCAGCTTTTTTACTTTCTGGAATAAAAGCTGATTGTTGAATTTCTTCTTTCTTTCCAAAATGTGGCTTCTTTTGAATTTCATTTCGATAATAACAATAACTAAAAAAATGTTTACTGTAATAATTTATAACCATAAAAAATACAAACCCAAAACCAATAAAAACAATTAAAAGAATAAAAATAACAACACCAATTATAATCCACAATGCTATTTCAGTGTTTGATGATTTTAGAGGTGATTTAACTGATTCTGAGAATTTTGATGAATTTTGAGATGTTATTATGGTTGCAGGTGGAATCCATTTTTTAGCATTTAACTAAACCCATATATAATTATTAAAAGTTAATGAAAGATAAAAAAACTTACAACATAAAAAGAACATCCATGTGGAACTTGATGAACATACAGTTTTACAACATTTCCATCATGTTTTAATGGTTCACAACTTGGAAATGGTAGAATTTCACCTGGTGTTGCTTCTGGATGTTTCATAATTGCTGTTTTACATATACCATTTGGATCATTAATTGGAGTGTTTGATGCGATCGACGAAAACCACAAAAAATTTGTTCCAACGGTTTTCTTAACACCAGCTTTAAACATACATTGACCTGAACGACAATCACCTCGCCGCAAAGAGTCCGAATTTGTAGAATCATAACAAGCAATAACTCTTAAAAATAATGCTGTAGTAAACTTGCAGTAAAAGATCCTTAGTGATCTTTTACTGCTTTATTAAGGTCTCTTTAATTTATTAGTGTTAATTAACGACACGTTGGAGTCGATAGACATATTATTATTGCTTAATGAAATTAAAAACTTTCGAGATATAACACATGAAAAACAAAAACTATTTTGAAAGTTTTATTTCCAAAAAAAGATCATCAAAAATTGGAAATTTCTGGCACTTATAGGCGTTTTTGCTCAATAAGTGTACTATAAAGCGCCTATAAGTGTCAGAAATTTCCAATTTTTGATGATCATTTTTTGGAAATAAAACTTTCAAAATAGTTTTTGTTTTTCACGTGTTATATGGCCACCTCCGTCAATAACTTTTGCAACACACATCAAAAATGGAAAGGATGCTTACCACCTGCCTAAATCCTAATAAAGGCGTGTCTGAACAATCTCATACGAAGAGAAAATTAACTTACTGTTTACCCATACATCCATCAGAACAAAATCCAAACATTAATTCATTATTTTTCAATTCAAGTTCAATACCTTCTCGTTCATTTCCAAAAAATTTGATATCATTACCATTTTGTACATAATTGTCTCCATCAGATGAAAGAGCATCCAAATTATCCATTTTTGTATTTCTATTTATGAATTCATTTTTAATGCCATTAATTAAATGCCGTTGAAAACGTTGAGCAAAAGATCCAAGAAATAAAAGAATAAAAACAACCAAAAGTTTGAAAAAATTCATTTCTTTTTTGTGAACCGCTGAAGCAACAACCGCTGTCGACGATGATGAAAATAAATGTGAAATAGGAGAAAACGAAGTAAGCGACAAAATAAACATTTTCATGATTGTTAAAAAGTGTTATGCAAATTTCTTAAATAAAAGTTTTGAATATTTTTTTTCGACGGTAATTTAGGCACTCCCTGAACCCCTAACAAAATTAAACAAATGAGCATTTTATTTTTTTTATGAAAGCAAAAATTGATAATAACTTTAACGGAAGCTTTTGGAATAACCAAAGTTAAGCAAGGAAAAAATTAAAACCTCATTAAAGACATGGAATGACCTGTTTTTAAAAAAATTTCGTTAGTTCTACGTTTTTTTCAAGAATGTAATGAATTTAATATTTGCGGTTGCCGAGAACTTTCTAAAAAAACAAAAATGCTCTACTATATTTCGTGTTTGCTAAAATATAAAAGAGTATTTTCGGTTTGTGTCATCAACATTTTCATTTCCCGAGAAATTTACTGTTTAAATTATATCAAAGTCCATGAAACATTTTTCATTCCATTGCTTTTTCAGTCGTTCTTCAACGACGTTACACTGTTTTCAATTGTCGTAAAGCTTGTACCTGGATTCGGTAAATCTCTTTTATTTTAATTCTTCGCAGTGCCGCTTTTCCGCCCTCAATTGCCTAATTCTTGGTAAGTCTGGACAGTATTTTATCATTTGAAAAAACGGTGTTTTAAAAAATTTATGTAATTTGCCGTATGTAAACCTCCCAAAAATCAATGCTATCGGAAATCATGTCAAAAACGTCAAATATATTTTCAAAAGATAATGATTAATTTAACATAAAAAAGTGTTTATAAAAGAGATATATTGATTGAAACAAATCATAATTTATTTTTGTTCTTCAGCATTTTTCAACGCATTTTGAAAATGAGCTTCATTTTCAAAAACAAAATATTTTACTTTAACAATAAAATTTACACGTTTTTCATTTGAATTGATTAATTCAAAAGTTGAAATTTGGCTTAAAAATTCATATTGAACCCATGCAACTTGACCTTTGGCAATGATTGATTTTGAAATTGTTTCTTGAATCGTTTTAGATGTATTGCGATTATTCAAAATTTTTTCAATAACTTGGCCAAAAATAACTCGAACATCATTTGAATTAATTGTTAATTGGGCATTTAAAGCAGATTCGAGGATTCTGAAAAATATTTCATTGATAATTTTTTGGACTAACAAAAAATTTGAATAAAATATACTTGCAAAAACCAATAACATTTTCTGCTAATCGATTTGCATCATCCGATAAAAATGCAATAAAAAAAGATTTTTCTTTTTGTTTAATATTTTCATTTTTGGTTTGAATAAAAACTTCTGCAGCTTTTTCCATTGCAGCATAAACACTTGGATTTGAAAATTCCTGATCAGCAAATTCTGCATTCTTTTCACCATCTTCAACAAAATGTAACCATTCAAAATATCTATTTAAATCAATAACTTGTGATGCAACATTTCCAAAAAAGTTGGAAACAATAGAGAAAAAGCTAACGGGGGAATTATCCAATTTAACAGAATCTCGAATTAAATTACGAATATTTTCCATAAGCTTTTCACGAGAATCATCAATTTTTGTTTGACGTTTTTCATCATTTAAACCCTTTAAAGAATTTTTCAAATTTTGAAGTTTATTTAACAATGAATTTGGATTAAGCAATTGTTGGGAAGCTTTAAATTTGGTCGTTTCTGGTGGTGGAAAAACATTGCCATCTTGCTGTCTTGGAAATTCAAATGGATTCTGTAAAAAGACTTTTAAAAACTTTTAAAAACTTTTAAAATAAATAAAAAATGTTTTAACTTGAATGACCAATTTTGGATCAATAACAAATTGTTTTGAATTTTCCCGTTTCTTAATCAAACCAAAAGATGAAACTTCACGAGAATTTTCATAAGCAGAAATATGAAGGAATAAAGTGTTGCTGTTAATCTTTGTATTTTTGCTTTTCTTTAATCCTTTTTCATTTTCAGAAACACCATTAAACCCAAAAAATGGTGATAAATTTTTTGCTGATTTTTTCTTCCATGTTTGGAAATCTTTTTTTGATTTTAAATCACCATGATTATCAAAATCTGACAGTTTCGTTGAGGCTGCAATCCTTTTTAACGGGGTTTCAGGGCTTTAAATCAAAATTTTTATTCGAATGTTGGTTTTTGGCCAAAAGAATGAGATAAAGTTTTTTTTAAGAAAACGAGGTATTTAAAAAGGATTGCAGCATTTGTGACGATGATGAAACTGTTAAGGTTGCAATTATGAACGTCACTTTTTAAAGACCGAAAACAGTTTTTGTGACAAAAATATTTTACGGAATATTAATTTCAAAAGTTATACCACAAATTTAACCTTTCTTCGAAGCTGTCTTTTAAATTTGATAACAGTTTCACCACCAATTTTTTACCATAATGCATAACTTTTCCATTTTCAGTTGAAACAATTTTTGAAGATTCGGAAAATGCATTTAATGAATATTGAAGATTTTGATTTAAATTGAGATTTTTGTATTGTCCATTTAAAGCATCACTGCTAACAATAATTTGATTATTTGGAAAGGACAAAGAATAATCTTTGGCTGCCATCTGAAAAATATATTTGATTTTTATACTCTTAAAATTAACATATCCATGATACAAACATTGTGGGAAAATTATTCTAAAACAATATGGAATTGTTTTAATCAAGGGAAATGGGGGCAAAATCATCTTAATAAATTTTTTCATGAATACCTGGATTTAGGAAATCTGAGAGACCGACATTTTACTTTGCAACAAATTTAAAAAAAATGTGTTGCAAAGTAAAATAAAAGGAGTAAGCAAACGCCCATGCGCAAGCCTGCAAATGGAATAAATTTTCGAAGGAACCTACGAAATTTTATCCAAGCGTTTCATGGGAGGGGCAGTTTTGATATTTTTCTACATCGAAGGGCCTCGGTCGGTCCCTTGCGCATGGGCATTTGTTTAATTCTTTTAATTTACTTTGCAACACATTTTTTTAAATCAACAAAAATAGTAGAAATTCTATTTTTTCTTAAAGTGCCGCATTCTACATAAATTGGAACTTAAATATAAAATGAAGACCAAAAAAAATGCCATTCACGATTCCACTCAAAAAAGAGACTACTCCAAATCTGTCCCCTTTTGGAAAGATTCGAATTCCTTTTGTATGGCCAGACTAGGCACTCCGATCGGTTAAAAAATATCGCTAAAAAGACAGACACAAAAAAAGGCATTCGTTACTAATGAAACCTTTCAAAAACATGATATGATTCAAAAAAATGACTAATTTTTAATAAAAGAAAAAAGAACATAAACAAATATTTCGAAAAAGGAAAGTCTGGGAAAATGATAATTAAAATAAAGACAATTTATTAATACATATTTTAATATATGAATGTTCCTGTAAAATTAAAGAAAATAATTTAGTAAAAAACGAGAAAAAAAGCTTTCAGAATTTCAAATAGAAATAAGTTTTTGCATTTTTAAAAAAATAATGAAAGATTCTTTAAATTTAAAAATACTTTATTTTTTGTAAAACCATATTTTATTTTATGATTCAAAAGACATTTTTGTATATCATTTCTTTCAGTTTTACAATAACTGCAACATTTACAAACCTTTCAATGATTCCGACAAATAACATACATTATCAAATTTTTTTATGCTCTATTATATTTTCTGTCTGCTAAAACGTAAAATAGTATTTTTGGTTTATGTCATTGTAAATGTTTTTCTTCGTTTTTGCTGACTTTTTCCACATTAATCATCCTCTTTTTTATATTGCGTCCCATATTTTTTTCCATTCAAGCAACATCTTGCGCAAAAACTTAACTCCACCATTTATCTCAAAATAGGGTGAATATAAATTTCATCAGTTTTTCTTCTTTCGTTTTTTCGTTTTTTTTGATTTCATTGAAATTTTAATAAGAAAATTTATATATTAAAAGAATAATTGATTTTAAATTTTCTTATTTCAAAAGAAATTTGTTAGTTTCGCTCAAAAAATACAAGAATCAGATTCCCACTGTGAAAAAAAGTCACACATTAAAATTATTAATAAAGTTTATTATGGCAGAAAACAATTAATTTAAGGATGCACGGGGACCCTGGGCCTAAACCTTCGGGGCCGGGGCTTTAGCAGAACGGGTGTTGTAGGGGGGTTTAAAGCATCATGGAGGTCATTTTTATCAAAATTGTTCTTCATTTAAATTATTTTAAACAAGAAAATGAAGAGTGCTAACGCTTTCAATGTTTTAAAAAAAATTTTCTTTAATAAATTTTTTAATCAAATCTGGAAAAAAAATTTCGGGGGTTTTTTAAAGTTTCGGGCCGGGGCCGGGCGGGGCCTGAAGAAAAAAACGGGCCTTGAAATTTGGGCCCCCGTGCATCATTAATTTAATTACAAAAAATGCATTAAAAAAGAAATCAAGTAAGAAAGAGTTAACAGTTATGAAAGAGTTTTAAATGTTGTTCTAAATTTTAAGATTGAAAATGTTTTGGATTTTTTGAAAAATGTAAATATTGCTGCTTCCGCTGAATAAATATTAATATAAAAATTTGGGGGTCAATTGTCTCATTGGGGTCAAGTGTCATGGGGTCAACTGTCACGACCCTGTTGATCCAAAAACCAAGAAAATGTGTCAATTGTTAAAAGCTCTATGTATAAAATTTGAAAATTTTTACGAATTATCAAACAATCGACCAGAAATACTGTGAGGAATAACTTTATTGAATAATTTTCGATAATATCCAAAAGAATAAAAATTTAAAACATCTTTTCTCAGAATTTTTGAAATTATGATTACCAAAAGAACATCAATCAAATATGGAATTGGTGCAAGGATATTATTCAATAGGTTCAATGACATAAAAAGCAGCATCTGATTTATGTTTGAGTTTAATGATATCGAAAAACGAGAAAAGATCAATTCGTATATTAGATAAAGTGCATATATAATTAAGGAAGTTAAAGCTTGAAACATTAATCGTTTTTCAATTTTTGCAATTTCGTGAGAAAATGTTGAAATTGTTTTTTTGTGTAATCTTGTTATTAAAATAATTAGAAAAATGCTGATACATAGAAAAAAAGCTGGAGAAACGAATGCCATTGTTTTAATTGGTGCATCACATACAATTGTTCCATTTGGTGTGTTATAGTAAACAGTATCAAAACAATGAAAATCACTGTAAATATAAAATGTAGGCAGAAGCGGGATGAAAAGCATTAAAAAAATAACTTTTTTAAAATTTTCTGACCATATCTAAAAAAAGTATTTAAATTTAAACTTTCTTAAAGTTTAACTGAAACGACTGCAAAAGGGCTGTCCAGATGTTACGTAATAGCTTTAAGGGGGGGGGGGGGGTGGAGGGGATCATCCAATTACTACCTAATATTACATGGAAGGGGGGAGGGGGTAAAAAATGCCGATTTTTGTATTACGTAACATCTGGACAGCCCCAAAAATCCTGCAAGAAATAACTTACTTTATTATGTTTAAACGGAAACCAAAGTGCTGTAATTTTATTTAACACAATTGTTGCATTCCAAATTGAAAAAAATGCATAAAAAAATGAAAATCGAATTTGAGTTAAAACACGAGTGTCGAATAATTTATAGCTCTTAATAAGGATATTTAAATATTTGTCATAAATATTATTATCACAAAAATGTAAAGAAAAACCAATAACCAACAAAATATAATAGGGTTTTCGATACTGTGAATTTTTTTTTTCGAAAATCATTGGTAAAAAATATTAACATTATAATGTCTCCAATCATCGATATATAATACATAATTGGAGTAAGTATCAATTTTATTGAAGATATTATATCTATTACTGCTAAATCAGCCTTGGAAGGCATTGGAAAAAAATTCGGCGGCATCATTGAAACGTTTGAGGGCATCATTGGAATATTTGAGGGTATCATGGACATATTTGATGGCATCATCGAAATATTTACAGCCATTTTTGTAATGACACAGTTTTTTCTCTAAAATTAAAGTGAAAGTTTTTCGAGTTGTAACAGGTGATAAAAAAATAAGTATATCCTATAAAAATAATAGGCGTTGTAAATAATTGTTTTTATTGGAAAACGCTTAATATCTTTTAAAAAAAAGACATTTGACTGTAGTATCATTCATCAACAATTTATTCGGGTAGCCTCCTCCAAAAACAAAAACAAAAAATAGTAAAAAATTAGTACCTTAAGTTGTTAATATTTTTTAACAATTTTTTTCAATATTAAAGTATGTAATTATGCTGCTTTTAAATATTTTACAAACAACGTACCATAAAAAGGAAATTATGAAAATGTCGCCACTTCTTTGGTTTTCACCCCGCATTTCTCTGCATGTTTTTTTTTTCATTTTCCTCATTAAAATTTTTTCATTTTTAATTTGCATATTAACTAAACACGCCACTGGCTAGTGATTTTGATAAAATCCTGGCTAAAGTTGGATTACTGTATGATCCTGTAAAAAGGTACAGGATATTGAAAAATATTTTAGCATACTGTATAATCTATTTCATGCTTACCAAAAAATAATTGATGGGTGCTTTTTAAATTATTCTTTGCTTATTTCCACGCAAATAATTTTTTTTAATCTTTTACACGCAAATAATTTTTAGGATGTGGGAGTCATTTAACTAAATCTTAAGCATTTGAAAAAAAAAACAATTACACCTCCGAATCATTGATGTTTTAATAAATTTGTAAAGATTAAACTTCACATTTTTAATTTAATTTTACGTTGCAATTTTTATTTTTTGTTTAAAAAATCAAATTTTAAACGTGCAAAGTTGAAACATTGAATAAGATGATTTTCAGAGTGTCTTCGACACAATACTGCTGTACCAGAATTATACATTTTGATAAATCAATTTATTGAATTTGTAAATGTTTTTCTTTTTTGCTGACGTTTCCCACATTAATCAAAAACCGTTTGAACTATGATTAAAAAAAAGCGGTGATGAAACTGTTAAAGGATCCATTAAATTACTTTTTAAAATCAAAACCATTTTTTCATTATATTTAAAAATGTTTTAGATAGATTTGAGATTTAATTTTAAATCATGCCGTTTGCAAAATATATCAGTCACATTTCCTTTATCAGCAAGAATTAAATAAAATTACATTTTAAAATACAAAAATTGACATATTTCGTTGCATTCTTTATTGCCGTTTTTTTGAACCTTTCTTTCTTCCGCCGGCAGGTTCTTTTTTCCGAAGTTTTTCAGAAGCATCTGTTGAATTTTGTGTTTCATCGTTTTCAGTATCCAATGAAGAAACAACCATAATTTGCATTCCAATTTCATGTCGTCCAGAAAGTGAATAGTTTTTATTTGAATGTGATTTACTTTTTGGAGCATTTATTGATTTTGTTGCTGGAAGAATAACTTTCTTTGGAACAAATACTCTTGGAGGATTTCCAGGTTGTTTTTGTTTTTGTTGAACGACAGATTTTTGTACCACAGATGCTTCAGTTGTAGGAGCTTCAAGTGTTGGTTCAATTGAAACATTCTTTTTCGGTTGAGCATCTTCTTTTGTTCCATTTTCTTGAGTTACTTCTTTTGTCGGGTTCGGTACAACAACTGGTGCCTTCTTTTCCTTCGGAAGTTTTTTCTTTGCTGGTTTTGGTTGTTTTTCTTTTGCAACAGTTGATTCTTTTGATGGTTCGGGTTTTGCAACAACTTCCTTTTCATCTGCAGTTTTTTCTTCATAAACATTTGCCTTTTTTGATGCTTTAGGAATAAAAGCCTTTTGTTGAACATCGTTTTTCTTTCCAAAAAGTGGCTTCTTTTGGATTTGAGTTCGATAACAACAATAACTAAAAAAATGCTTACTGTAATGATTAATAGCTATAAAAAAAACAAACCCAAAACCAATAATAATAACAGCAAAAATAATGAAAATTCCAACACCAAATACAATCCACAATGTTGTATTTGCTTCTGACGTTTTTGTAGTTGTTTGTGATAATTCTGTTTCCATCATGTTTTAATGATTCACAAGTTACATATATTTTAAATCCATCTGGAATTACTTCTGGAATTTTGATAATTGCTGTTGAACAAATATCATTATCTTTGTTGAAAAATCTATTAAAGGGTCGGGAATTAAACCACATAAAAGAAGTTCCATATGATTCTTCAACAGCAGCTCGAAATTCACATTGTCCTGGACGACATATACCTTTTAAATGAGGGTTCGGCATGGAAGAATCATAACAAGCAATAACTCTGAAAAAAAAAATGACATAGGAAAACCAGCAGTAAAGAAGTTACGTCGAAAGCCAAAATCTAGGGATATTAAAAGAAAATAAACTTACGTTTTACCCATACATCCATCAGAACAAAATTGAAACCTTAATTCATTGTATTTCAATTCAAGTTCAACTTCTCCATTTTCAACAAATTTTAAATGATCACCATATTGTTCATAAATTTCTTCATCTGATGAAAGAGAATCCATTTCTGTATTACCATTTATTAATCCATTTTCTGTGCCATTAATTAAATGCCGTTGAAAGCGTTGTGCAAAAGATCCAAAAAGCAAAAGAATAAAAACAACCAAAAGTTTAAAAAAATTCATTTCTTTTTTGTGAACCGCTGAAGCAACCGCCGTCGACGCCGATGAAAATAAATATGAAATGGAAAATGCAATGTCAACAACAACTTTCTCGAATGATCAAAAGTGCAATGCAAATTTTAATTATATTAAAAAATGATGAAAATTTTTAATGCTTCAAAATTATGTTCATTATTTGTTACAGTAACTTATATTTTAGCAAGCATGGTTATAATAAGTCGTTTTTGTTTGACTTTTTTTCATCGGATTTTTCAACCAAATTTTTTAATGCAGAATACGATTTTAAGCCAAAGGTTTTGGTACTGGTAAAAATATCTCAAAGTTCTCGCTAAAAACAACCAACGAAAAAATGTGTAAAATAACTCTTGTTTTATTTTTTCGCATTTCTTTTTGTGTCTTCTTTCAGAAAAGCAGCAAACTACAAGCTTTGTTTTTGGGTTTATCGACTAATGTTTTAGAAAAAGTAAAAAATAAGAAATGCGTTTTTTTGTTGTAACTTTTTGAATATTTTATTTAAAATACAAATAATTCTAGAAATGGGATAAATCCGTCTTCCAATTAGGAAATAGCAAAAAAACATTGAAATAAAAGAGTTCACAAAGTTAATTGTGCTTCTTTTCTCAACAATGGAACGAAATTTAACATCAGTGTGATAATGATCCTGAAGCATTTTAAATTAAACGGAAAGTATCGTTGTCCCACAATTCAAAAAAATTAAACATTTAAAAAGAAGCAAACCGGGTTTAACAAGGATTCAAAATTGACAAAATCATGTAAGCTAAAAGCCAAAAGCTGTTCCAA
The DNA here is from genome assembly GCA_963922195.1 of Panagrolaimus sp. PS1159. Lineage (NCBI taxonomy): Eukaryota > Metazoa > Nematoda > Chromadorea > Rhabditida > Panagrolaimidae > Panagrolaimus > Panagrolaimus sp. PS1159. The sequence continues at coordinate 237,404 of CAWUHW010000042.1, forward strand.
TTTGGAATGATATTCTAGGAAAAGATTTGATGGATTTTGATTGTTCAACATCAATTTTGCGAAAACGACAACTTACACTCACCAAATACCAAAGTAACAAATAATTTGAATATTTCAACATTTTCGCTCTTTTGGACTTCTAAAAATTTAAATGAATTTTATAATATACTTTTATAATTACGTTTATAATATATATATATATATATATATATATTTTTGTTAACATTTAATTTTATGGTTTTTGTCAATTTTTATAATGGATTTATCAGATTCAAAAAATTTTTCTTCAAGAAGAGACAATTGCAACGAGGAAAGCAATTTTATGCCAAAATACTTTTTATTCTTCATTTCATCAACAATCATTTCCATTCCGTAATTCATTAATCCATTATATTACAATAAATCCAAAGTCTCCAAAAGTTTATCAAAAATTAATTCAAAGCTGTAAACATTTTTTTGTCAAAAATCCTATTCTTATTGTTCCATGTTTATGTTTTGATGTTCAAGATGGATGTTATTATTATTGTTCAGGAAGATATTTTTATTTTAATAATATTACAAGTAAAATTTGGATAACAATATCAATGTTCAATAATAACCAACACATTTTGTCTATATTGTCGAAAATTTATCAAAATGATGCATTTGACTTAAAACTTGAGAAAATTAGCATTTCATACAACGATTTTATTTCTATTTCTTTTAATGCAACAAAATGTGAAATGCTTATTTTATCAGATGTTCTTGTAACCAAAAAAGACGGTTCAATTATTTCGGTTGAAACAATTCTTAAAGCTTTTCCAAAGATTAAAGTTTTCAATTTGTAAGTTAAATATTCTTATTTTCAGCTTAAAGGAAGCGGATGTTTTGATACAGTTTCGTAATCTTAGATTTTCGTGATTTTCAGGCAAACTGAGAGTCTCGAAACGAAAATGCATCTTTTTTGATAAAAACAATGTAAAAAAGGGTCATTTTCGTTTCAAGACTCCCAGTTTGCCTGAAAATCACGAAAATCTAAGATTTCGAAACTGTATCAAAACGTCCGCCCCCTTTAAGTAAAAAATTTTTTCAGCGATCTTTTTAAAGCTGTTACAAATGTGTATACTTCGAAAACTGCTGAAGAATTAATAAAACTTCTTTCTTCATCAAACTTTAACGAATTTGCATTGGGTGGTGTAATGTAACTTTGTACCAAAAGTGAGGGAGATGAAGAGATGATGTGATGTACGGGACGGCTGGGGTTTTTTGCACCGATTTGGCTATTCGCGGGAAATACGGAATTGTATTCGTAAAACCTCAAACTTTGGGTAATTAAGCCTTTATTTAACAAAATACAAAACAACAAAAAATCACGTAAACAATAAATACAAGGGAAAAGGAGGTGGAAAAAATATAATAAATAATTTATAATAAATAATAACCGGGAGAGATTTATTGACTGATGCAGCCAAGTTGACTGGGACTGAGCTGAACTGCTGGAATGAAGGGAATGAATGAATGAGAGAGGCGAGAGCTGCTATTTATATGGGGGTTGAGGCACTTGACCTATTTTTCTGGAAGTTTCTATAATTTTCTGTCTATTCGTTCAGGGATTCCCTGACAGGTGGATTTACAGAAGATTTTGATTTTGAAAATTTTTTTGTTTATATAAAAGTAAAATATTCGTCATTTTTTATCACTCATTTTTTGTGTTTTTAGGAAAACAAAAAATGAGTGGTTTTCTGACCAAATTTTTGAAGGATATAAAAATCGGCTTCAGACAATCGCTGACGAAATTTATGGAGCAGAAAACCATGACTACATTGTTCCATGGATACATTTTCTAGGGCGTCGGGGATAGTTTATAGGCGCAAATTTTTTAGGAAATGAATAAAACATAAATTAAGCTTAACATTTATATAATATAAATTTGTACTATTTTTTACTTATTTTATATTTTTTTGCTTCCATCGAATTTTTTGACGTAAATACTATACGATTTTAAAATATAAAACATATTTACAATCATTTTCAATATTTTTTTTATCATTAAAAAACATAAAATTAGTGTTAAAAAATAAATTTAAAAAATCTTTATTTTTACATTAAAAAAACAAGTAAACAAAATTTACGGAAACGATGATAAGAAAAATGTTACCCTTTTTGACTTATGAGTCAATTAAATAAATAAACATTTTTTTAATCAAACAAGATAAAATGATGCATATAAAAACTGCAATGAAAGTTGAAAATTTATCTAACAGTTTTTTTAACAATTTATTTTTGTGAATTTATTGCTATAAATAATTTACTGCAAAAATATGAAAGCCATTATTATTGTCCTTTTGGCATGTATTTTGTTAAATGCCATTGAATTGCATTCTGTTGAAGCTGGAGTAAGTTTATTCTTCTTCATTTATAAAATTTACAAACTTTTTCAGCTATTTGGAATTGATTGGGGAAATGTAAGCCCAAAATGTACAATTAGTTGTGCCGCATATTGGACATGCATTTTTAAAGGTGGAAATGATTGCAAAATGCCAAATAATTGTGTTTGTGAAAAATTTGCATAAGAAAATTTACTGATAACGTATTTTGATAATTTTCTATTAGTATATTATTATTATTATTATTTATGAAAGTAAAAACAAATAATTCTTTTTATTTATAATCTGTGGAAAAATTTTTTTTGCTCAAATTTTCAATATTGAGTTCCATCAGTTCCATCAATAAATAATATTAAATTTTATCTCAAAATTTTTTACTTGCATAAAAAAGGATTAAGAAAATTCTTGGTATGCACAAATAAAAATGGCTAAAATATTCATAAAAATAATTTTGTAAAACAACGGAAACATCTGTCAAAAACCTTGAAAAAAACAATTTATAGCACAACCAGCTTTTGTTGGACAAGTTAACAATTCAAAATGCAACGTTATTAATTAAGTTGGTTTAATTTTTTTATTCACAAATGTTTATATTTTCGAGTTTGTCAGTTTTAAGTAATAAATAACTTTGATAAAGTTTTCATCGAACGTTTTGCTTTTTTTGTTAAAAAAACACACAACCAGATTTTTTTCAGATCTCGATAACTAAAGCACATTAATACGGGTATATTTCATCACATATCTTAGAATGCAAAAATCTTAAATGCCTTTTTTTAAAGACATACGTGCAAAAACTCATTTTTTCAATGCAAAGTTTCGGAGAGAAAAAAATATGGCAACCGAATTTTGCGATTTTTATAAAAAAAAACGATCGATTCTATTTTCAAAAACGCTATATTTTTGGTTTTCGAATATTTTAGTTTTTAAAGAAAATTAAAAAAATAATTATTAATTAAGGAAATTTCTTATGGATTCGATAAAACCAGGAATGGAAAAGAAACACCATTATTGGTATCAAGATTCAACATTATTAATTAAGTCGTTTTTATTTTAATTTTCACTAAATTTTGTGTTTTTGAGTTTTTCAATTTTTAGCATTAAATAATTTCGATAAATTTTTCTTTAAACATTTAAAGCTTGTAAAATATATAAATAATAATTCAATGTAGAAAATGACAATAATTATTATTTATTAACATGTTTTAAAAGCAAATAGAAGATTTTCTTTCAAAACATGTCGATCAAAAAAACTTTATTTTATTTTTCTTCATTTTTTTTCTGTCGCCGAAAACAAAAATTTTTTTTCTAAACATTCATATTTCAGTTGTAATTTTAAATTTTAAAACAAAAAGGAAGAAAACGACAATGATAAAAACGAATAGTTCCGGGAAACATAGAAAGAATTTATTTTAATAAATGGTAATCAACAGAGATGAAATAATTAACAGTGAATATGAATAAAATTTTAGTTATGACGAAAAAATGAGGGAAAAATAAGTATCGTATATCCGGGAACATGCAACTTTGATGTTGTTAAAAATTCATTACTGAAAAAGTGACTTATTTTGATGGAAATCTTGATCTTGCAAAACTTACATTTGATCCACTTGAATCAGACATTAATTCAGGAATTTTGTAACCAGCTTGATGTGCTTCCATCATATCCTCAAGTTCATGGCCAAATTCTGATATTTTAGAAGATGTCATTTCACGATCCATCTTTTTTCTCTTTTTTAATATTTAAGTTTAAAAATTAGAATTTATGGAATGCTAAAAATATGTGGATTTATGTATGCACAATTTTCTCTTTTATACACTCTTTTCTTTCACGATAGTTATAGTCCTTTTTTAAATAAATCAAAAATGAAAAAACATGTTTGTTTCACAGCATGTTCATTAACGGAGTAATAAAAGATCTGCTTCCCATATATAAACTATGTTATTTATACAAATAAGAAATCTAACATATCTACGAAAAATATTGGCAATTTAAGCTTTTAAAAAAATTTGAGAGTGTTAATAAAAATTCCAGAGCTAATAAACCTAATATATTTCTGCTTCCCATATGTATATTTCGTTATCTTCTAAGCTTATGATAGATGATAATGGTTCATAATAATCTATTCTAAACTTCTGCCGAGAGACATTTGTTATTTTTGTTGTCAAAAGTGTTTTACATCTTAGCACTAATACGTCGTTTTCACTTTGCTGAACATGCTGTGGGTTTTGTCACAAAATTTCAAAATTTATTTTTGATCGTGTAATTTAAAGTTATTTCCTCTTTCATTTAAAATTTTTGCAAAAAAATAGATTCGAAAAATTACACTACAAAAAATATAAAAAGAAGAGAATAATTGATGGTTCATTTAATCTCTTCTTTACAGGTGCTAAAGTTGATGGAGTTTGTGCCCGGTCATCGTTGGAGTGTTATAAAAAACACAGAAATATCTGTCATTTTCTGTTTAATATAGAATTGAAAAAAAAAACAGCAACTTCGATTTCTCGGAGATCGCGAAAAAGTCTGTGTTTTCTCAAAAATGAAATCGATGTTTACAATTAAAATGACGAAAGAAAAAAAAAAAATATGTTGAGTTATTTAAGACAGAAAAAGATACACGCTTTGCGATGCCAAAATTGTTTGGAGTCATTTTAAAAATAATTTTAAAATATATTTGTGACAAAAAAAATGAAGGTTAAAATTATTAAAAATGTTAAAATTTTCTGTGATATAACGTTAAAAATGTTGAACAATTTAAAAATAATATGTATTTTTGTTTATTTTCAAAAAAAAGCTTTGCAAAATATAATTAATGGCCTGTTGCCGATACTTTTTCAGAATACAAGATGCAAAAAGAAGTAAATATCAAACAAAGGTAACTTTTAATTTACAGAATATACTTATTTTAAAATAAATGAAAAATTCAAAGTCAACGAAAACCTTTTATTAAACCTTTTTGTTAAAATGCATTTTTGACAAAAACGATTTTTTCTTCGAACGCACATATATATTATTTCGAAATACCACATTTCTATTTTACAGCTCATTTAAAAAAATATGTATGTTTGTTACAGCACGTTTTTTTCAATATTGTCTTTTTTGCTGCATTTTTATTTCTAAAAAAACTTTAAAAGCAGCTGAAAACTAACAAAAAAAAAACTGTTTTCCTACTAAAATCAAAATCAGCATTTTTAATTTATTAAACTGAAATAAAATACATCTGCATTTTATTGGTACCTTTTTTTCCTGAATCAGTGAATAATTTATAAAACAAAAAAATCATGAAATTCTTATGTTGAAGAGAAAATGAATTTATTTCAATTTTCAGGCTAAAAACGGAAGATTTTCTCAAATCACCCAAGAGATTTTAATATGACAACCCCCAAATTGTGTATTTTTTAACAGTTAAAATTGTTATAATATTTGTGTACTATTTTTTCTTTATTTCATAATTTCTTGTTTATCATGTAAATAAGAGAGAGAAAAAATTGAAGTTTTTAACATTTAAAAAAAATTAATTTCATATTTAATGCTTCAATTTGTTTCTTTGGGAAGGTTTTTTGATTACAAATAAAATCTTTCTCTTTCCTTCAAAAAATTCAATTTCAATAACAATTACTTTAAAAATTTAATAAAAAATTCAAAAAACAAAAAATGCTAAAAAACTTTTTTCGCTTTCTTTTTTTATATTTTTAAGGAAACCCTTTTTACAAACTGCCGTTTTCCGAAATAAAAAAATGTCATTTTCAAAATCGGCTCGATTAATCGATGATGCATTAAATTTATTTCCAGTCTTTTTTCGACAAAAAAATAACAACATTGTTTATTGCAACCCAGAAAGCCAAAAAATGTATTTGGAGCTGTCATTTTCAAATTAGCGTTTGAATATAAAATAAATCAATATTTTTTTATTTGCTCAAAAAATTTCGTTAATTCCGTTTAAAAAAAAAAGATGTCTTTTTATTTTATTACATATTTAGATATGAATTGATTGCTAAAAGACGAGAGGATTTTATTTGCCCAAAAAATTTCGTTAATTCCGTTTAAAAAAAAGATGTTTTTTTTAAATATTTTAAATATTGTTTACATAATATTTTTATTACATATTTAGATATGAATTGATTGCTAAAAGACGAAACATGGCACACAATTCTAACCTTTAAATAATATTAACCATTGGAAAAACAAAATGAGACATAAAAAAAGAAATGTTTAAATTTTGAAGCAAAAAGCTCAACAAAAAATATTTATCTGTCTTTTTTTATAAAAGCAAAAATATATGCACAAAATTGTTGTTTTTTAAACGTTTTTTCTCTAACTAACATTTACAAAAACATTATTTTTACAAAAGCAAGCATTTCGTTTTGTAAAAAATTTTGTTAATATCGGTTTTGTAAATTTATCTTTTGTAAACTTTTCCCAAACATTCAATATTATCACACATGGGCATGACTAGGGATTACTAGGGATTTGTCCCTAGCGACGTATAGTGTAGGGTATGGTAAAATTGGGGACGTAGGGTAAAAAAAGGGGAAAAAAGAGAAAAAAAGGAAAGAGAGAGGAAAGAAGAAAAAAAAGAAAAGAAAGGGGAAAAAGAAAAAAAGGAAAGAGGAAAGGGGAAAAGGGAATATTATTTTTTTGAAATATTTGGATAATGTAAATAAAGCTTCAAATGATTTTTTTACGTGATGTATTATTCTTCAAAAAAAATGTTAACTTTATTTTCAACAAAGATATTGTATTCATATTTAAAAAAGTATGATTATTGTTAGGCAGAAAAAATTAAACATCAAATGGGGGATAAATAAAATCAATGTCTTCCGCATCATCAGCATTGTTGATGCATCGCGAAATGCAGTATCAATATTAAGCTGCAAATTGGAATGCTTCAACAATTTTTTTAGATGCATGTGCTGCATTGAATCGACATCTATGCCCCTCACTTTGTATTATTAGTTAGCCTATGGAGACTTAAAAAAAACAACACTGGAATTTTTAGATAACGGAGACAAAATTGAATTCCACAACGATAAATCTTCATTTAAAACTCTTCTTTCTTTTTCAATAAATAAAAAAAATACTCTTGAACTATTAATTTTTGATTAAATTAACAGTTTGGTTGTACCAGGGCGAAACAGCGTGGGAAAAAAATTTTATTATTTTTTGGAAATCTTCTTTTAACTTTTTTTGTTATTTGCACGTATTTGCTTTTATTTTTAATTGTTTTACTTTATAAAGAATCTTCTCATTTATTTAAGATATATTATAGCAGTATAGTAAATTACATTTAATACAAACAAGTGCAGAGCATGGAGCAAATTACCACCGCTCACAAGTGCATAAAATCAAATATATAAAAATTTTAGCTTGGGGAACCAAGCAAAAATAAGAATATTTTGAAAAAAAGTTTGAGAAAAAAGCACAGGGTCCCCCCTTTGCGTTTTTACCTATGGTAAAAAAAATTTTTTCGTCCCTAGTACCTGCCCATGTGTGTTCAATATTTCTTTAAAAAAACAAATTGATAAAACAGAACAATTTCAACTCGTTACATTTTATTTACTTTATCGGTTTTTGCCAGTAATTTTTTGAAGTTAATTAATTTTTTATGCTTTAACGGTGTTTAATAATTATACACATGTAAATATTAATTTACAAACATTAATTGCTCAAAATCTGCGGTATAAGTATTTTTTGTGTCACCAGCGGGATCGAACCACTCTTTATTTTCTGGCCCTCAGTTGCGCGCACTCACCACTGAGACACGCAGCGGGCAGTTAAGCGGCCCGCCCTTAGAAAAAGAAAAATCACCGCTTGGTTCAGACGTGAGGTTAATTCCATAAAATTGCTAGTAGGGTTACCGTCCCCCCTCGTTTCCCCGATTTCCCCGCGGGGATCCCCGTTTTCCCCGTCCCCGAAAGATTTTTGATTTTCGGAGATCCCCGTCCCCGAAAGATTTTCATCCCCGAAAAAATTAAAGTTTCAATAATAAAGGAAAAATCACTAAAAAGTTATCCAATTAGCGCTCCCCTAATGATTACTGTACATAATAAACGACTTTTACCACTTTTGAATCTTTAAATTTGAATTTTTTTTCTCTCCCCGTCCCCGTCCCCGAAGAATTTTTAATTTTCGGGGTTCCCCGTCCCCGAAAATTTTTGCATTTCGGGGACGTCCCCGTCCCCGGATTTTTAGATTTACGGGGGGGACGGCAACCCTAATTGCTAGCCATTTGACCGAACAGCTAGCTACTAAGTAGAACATAAAAAAACTAATGGTTTTACAATGCCGTTCTATGGAAAAGCAAGCCGTTCTACAAAACGCCTGCAACATATATCATATCTCATTCGTTCCCATTCACATTTGCTAATCTTCTTCTCTGTCAGTATCCCACAAAAAGTATTAATGCCAAAGGAAAAAAACTTACAATAAGAATTAATAAATGGATTCCACATTTCAAGTTCATATGCATTTTCAAAGCAATAAATTGATGGAGTTGCAAGAAGTTTTAGAAGGAAAAGCAAGGCAAATGTAATTAAAATATTTGGGACATAAATTTGATGGAGTCGATCAATTGAATCATTGTTATATTTTTTATAAATATTTTTATGCAATAAAAGTGTAAATTGTACAAACATTTTTAATTTCACATAACCTTAAATCGAAAAATATAAAAAGGATAAATGAATTTTGCAACAAATTTTGTTGAAGTTCAATAATTTCAAAAAAACATAAAAAATAAGCGCAGAGTTTTTTTTTGTTGTTGAAACCTTTAAAAAAAACGCGCAGAAAGGAACGAAAGAAAGCAAGAGAAAAAGAGTGAGAAGGGATCGAAGGTTAAAAGCAGCAAGAAAAAAGATCGGCAAAAAGAGACGTGCTTCTGCTTCTTTCTTCTTTTCTTACAAAAACAACAGCAGTAAAAATAGTTTTTTGGTTTAAAATTGTGGTCACTTTTTTTGCGCATAAACAAATTTTTTTTCTCTGAAAAAAGAAAGATGATTCAAAAAAATAATTTGAATGAATAATAAACAATTTTTGCTTTTTCCAGATCTTATCTGATTGTCTGGGTATCGAATGTTTTTTTTTGCTTTTTTCTTTAAAAATGAGTAACATTTTATGTCTGATATTTTTTATTAACAAAAAAAGTAATGGTTCAAAGTATTTAAAAAATTTTTGTATAAAACGTGATTCATTAAAGGAAAAAAAGAGCAAAAGTATTTTTGCATAAAATTAATTAAAAAGATACAAATGATAATTTGATACAAAGAAAGAAATAAGATTAATTATTTTTTTCAGCAAAACATCAATTAGAGGACAAAAAAGTTACCCAACTTTTAATTTGACCAAAATTCCCATATTCATAAGCAAACTGTTGGACTACATTTCAAATAATATTTTTTTGGTAAATATGAATTTGAGCGGTTTTTTGATAAACAGAAAGTAGCCCTTGGCTGAAAATGCAGATCTGCGATTGTTCATGTTTTTCTTGGAAAACATTTTTCCACAATAAAGAAAAATGAATGTGTGCTGCAAAATTTTTTTGAAAGAAAAAGGATGAAAACGATTTTTTTTATTAACATGTTTTGAAAGCGAATATATCTCGTATCAAAATTTGACGTGGGTGAATTAAAAGTTATTTCTTCAAATGCAGAATAATTTTCGATGACTAAAGACATTTTTAAATATGGTGTAAATTTTTTGCTGAAAACGTTGAAGTTTTAGTATTTATATATGTTATAGTCAATATTGTTAATTCGTTAATAACGTTATTGACTAGTCAATATTGTTAAAAAGACTAGTCAATATTGTGAAAAAAAATTCTTTTTAACAATATTAACTAGTCATTAACGATATTAACTAAACATTCACAATATTGACAAGGAAACCGTCAGACATGATTATGGAATTTTTGAAAAATAGGTATTTCATCGTATTCCCCATATATTCAAACCTATTCCTGCAAATTTTCAGCGGCCCATGGGCACTTTTCTATTTTTCATATATACTACATATAGAGTTGATCGCCTGCTACTTAAAACTTCATTTTTCAATTTTAAAGGTATTTTTTAAACTTTTGGCATTGTAAATAGTCCCAGATAATTTAAAATGCTTATCGGAATGTTTTCCAGACCAAAAAAAAGATCTGCCTTAAAAAATTTAAATATTAAGTTTCAAGTAGCAGGCGATCAACTCTATATGTAGTATATATGAAAAATAGAAAAGTGCCCATGGGCCGCTGAAAATTTGCAGGAATAGGTTTGAATATATGGGGAATACGATGAAATACCTATTTTTCAAAAATTCCATAATCATGTCTGACGGTTTCCTTGTGAGTAGCCTATTACGATATTGACTAGTTAAATTTGTGAATTTGATTGAAATTTTCCTTTCACAATATTGACTAGTCTTTTTAACAATATTAACTAGTTATTCACAATATTGACTAGTCAATAACGTTATTAACGAATTAACAATATTAACTATAACATATATAATGTAGTTTCATTTTGCTATAAAAATCTTTTATTAATTTTGAATATAAACAATGTTTTCATCAAAATCATCAACATATGAGAACAAATTAAAACATGCATACACTAATTAGGGAGATCGGATAGTAGGGGAAAAGGTCTTGAGTTTATTATCAAAATCATTAAGAGATCGCCCTATAATAAATTTCGAATCTTTCTCTGGAGTATATTTGCAGCAGTCGAACATACTTCTGAAACTTCTGTTCAGTTTTTTGACTTTGTAGCAAAAATCAGATGGATTATCAGATAGAAAATACCGATTTTTTAAAATATTTAAACTTTTTTTTGTACTTTCCATATCTGAAGGAATAGATTGATATTCATATACCAATTTTTGCAGCTTTGGAAACATCGCTTTTCGATTCTCCCAAAATTCTAAATTCTCTTCTTCATCAGTATTCAGAAAGTTTGTCTTAAAAAACATCTCAATTCATTTTCATTTATTAAGGGATGATAAATATTTTTCGCTTTTTTCTTCTCTGCTCTTAAATTTTGGTCCTGAGTATATGGATATAAAATTTTTGAAACAAATTCTTTAGCAAGCTTATTTTCTATTTCTTCTAACATTACTTTTGCTTTTTGGGACTTTTCTTCATTTCTTCTGTCAAGTTTTTCAGTCGTTAGAACAGTTGCTTCTGTTTCTTGAGATGTTGATGAACGAAGAGTTTTAAAATGACTCAAAGCGTTAATTGTTCGTTGAATTATTTCTGTATTTTCATTTATTTCATCAGATTCACTTAACTGCTTCAAAAGGGACAACCATTGCTCAACAAATGAAATTCTGCTTTTATATTTTCTCAAAAATCAGAAACAAAAGTTTTACCTCTTTTTAAGTTCATCATAAATTAGTATTCGAGCTCGACTTGGTGCCAGATTTTGAGTAGGTGCCCCATTTTCTATTAGTGCCGGATTTTCTAGTGCGTATTCTGGTGGTTGTGGTAGTAAAGAATCGCCTGAACCTGAATCATTCATTTAAAAATAACAACAAAAATCTATTCTTAAAGCAACAAATTGACCTTTTAAAGCACTAATAGATACTTTTTGTTGATCAACAGAATTTGCTAGAGTGAAAATAAAAGTTTTTTCTTTTTTTTTGTTTGCCAAACGAAAAAGGTATACCACATGAAAAAGACCGCAAATGATAAAAAAGTTTTATTTCCATCGTAATTTTTTGAGTGTGTTGATGTTGGTTTTGGTTGGTTTTTTTGGTTTTTTTAACATAAAAAAAGCTTTTCCTCAAAATTCAGCAGCAACATTAATAAAAATTTATTTTTATTAATTAATTAGGTTTTGTAACAGTGACATAATAAACAAAAACCGATAAATAATTATTAAAATGGGCACAATATTATTGCGATAATAAAAATTTTAATCTTTACAAAAAGAAGCTTTCAAATAGTGTTGGCCATTGACCGGTCAATTGACCATTGGCGTTGTGTTCTGCCCAGTCACAGTCAATTGACCGCCCCAACAAAATCGGTCAATTGACGTCAATTGACCGGTCAATGGCCAACATTACTTTCAAAACAAGTCATTCATTCTTTTTTCTTTCAAATCTTTTTTTGTAAGCATTTTTTGTTCGGTGACAGAATTTTTAAAAAAAAGCATAGCTTAATTGCCTTTTGGCAAAAAAAGAACATTAAGAAAAAACAATATAGATTGACTTTAAAATTTTTTTTTAGTTTTTGTTAATTGAGGCTTTTATTTTTGGGGGTAAAAAAGCCAGTTACAACCTTACCATTTTCAGTAATAAAGAAGTTTTGTGTCATTTTTTTGGTTTACAGAAAAAAGAAAATGAAAAAATAAATAGAAAGAATAAAGAAAAAACAGTAATAAATTGCTTATAAAAAATATTTGGTATTTTTTCATAATAACAGAAAAATTAAATAAATGCATGTGTGATATTATAATCTCATCAATTTTCAGCTAATCTCATTAATTGATTGCAGAATATATAAAAATACTAACGAAAGTTTTGAAATGTTTTCTACTTTTTATTTTTGTTATTTTTAAGTACAAATAGAATTAATTTCTCGATAAAGAGGTTTCTACTTCCAACATTGAAAATAAATAAGAATGCAGCACAATATTAATTAAATTAAAGGAGTCGGACCCTTTGATCCATTTTTAAAAAAAAAAGGATTTCAAAATATTTCTTTTTTTTTCCAAACTATCGATATTCGTGATCAGGGTGGCTCTTGAAACGAAAAAATATTTCCTTTGTTAAAAAAATAAAAACAATGGAAGCTGCATTTTCGTTTCAAGAGTCACCCTGATCACGAATATCGATGGTTTGGAAAAAAAAGAAATATTTCGAAATCCTTTTTTTTTTTAAAAATGGATCAAAGGGTCCGACTCCTTTAAAGTTTTGTAAATTTGTACATTGCTGTTTGATTTCAAACAATGTTTTAAAACATTATTTGTTAATTTTCAATATACTCAAAAAATAATTTAATATCAAACATTTCTTGAACATTATTGAGTGAAAAATATGTAAGTGTCAAAAATTGTGGTATTTCCATTAATTCTTTGACTGTTTTTTCAGTAATAATGTTTGGTTCATCTTTAGATAAATAACTCAAAACACAATAAAAATGTAGCCTAAAATTTGTAAAACAAGTTACTCACGTAGGAATCAGCAGATGTTCAGTCAAAAAATGCTTTGGTATTGTGTTTTTTTTTTCTTTTTTTTGTTAAAAAAAAATAAAAAAATGAGCAATATCTTTTACGACCAGTGTTTTCCCGATCCCGATTCCGATTCTCGATTCCGATTCCTCATAAGGGGATCGGAAAGAATCGGAATCGGAACGAGAATCGATGGAATCGGATCGGAATCGGAAAAAATGGAATCGATTCCCGCTGTTGTAATTACATTTAAATGAGATTTTAAAAAACATCACATTTGCTGAAATATTTCATTTTCCATTTGATTTTCGTGAAAGAATTTAGTCTTTTTAGCAAATATCAGTTAAATGTTTTATTAACCAGTAACATCGGTGTTTCGTCCTTTTTTAGAAAAATGCATTTTCGGTTATGTGAAAGCTTGTCTAAGGATTTTTTATGCCCGAATGTATTGAACAACATGATTTTTATAGTTTTTGATCAATTTTGGACAGTTTTAACCCAAAAATCAAAAAAATATTTTTTTAAGTTATATCGTACAGGGGGGACCACGTGAAAAAGCTGAAAAATCGAAAAAAAATTTTTTCACTTTTTTGATTGCAGATGATAGAAATATGTCTATTATTACTTAACTATGCGTGTTTCTGCCAAAAAACATTATAAAACATCATTTTTGAAGCATTTTGAGCAAAAAAATTTTTTGAGGAATCGGAATCGGAACGAGAATCGGTGGAATCGGAATCGGAATCGGGATCGGAAAAGCAAAATGGAATCGATTCCGGATCGGAATTGGAAAAAATGGAATCGGGAAAACACTGTTTACGACTGTGCCTGATCTTATATTAGTTTTTTACATACATTTTTTTCAAAACCCTCTGCTATCCCACTCAGTTTTTTATGCTGTCTAATAGTATTAATATATAAAGTCATGAAAATCTCCGTGAATAAATCTTACAATTTTTGGAATTTCAATAGTTATTTTTCTTGCAAATGGAATTCCATTATTATTCATATATTGTTACGTTGGTTTGACCAAAACTTAAATGTGTACTATTTTTATACTAAACTCAGAGACGACAAAAAGAATATGTTTTTATCAAAATTCAATAATAAAAAAAATTTTTTTATATGTACATAGCAAAACAGTCTTATCACGCGAAAAATATGAAAGAAGAATTAAAATGAAGTTGTTTAGTGAACAAACATCAACACACTCAAAAAATTAGGATGGAAATAAAACTTTTTTATCATTTGCGGTCTTTTTCATGTGGTATACCTTTTTCGTTTGGCAAACAAAAAAAAAAGAAAAAACTTTTATTTTCACTCTAGCAAATTCTGTTGATCAACAAAAAGTATCTATTAGTGCTTTAAAAGGTCAATTTGTTGCTTTAAGAATAGACCTTTGTTGTTATTTTTAAATGAATGATTCAGGTTCAGGCGATTCTTTACTACCACAACCACCTGAATACGCACTAGAAAATCCGGCACTAATAGAAAATGGGGCACCTACTCAAAATCTGGCACCAAGTCGAGCTCGAATACTAATTTATGATGAACTTAAAAAGAGGTAAAACTTTTGTTTCTGATTTTTGAGAAAATATAAAAGCAGAATTTCATTTGTTGAGATGATGCTGTCAAAACTATCAGAGAGCAACATTTCTCTTAAAAAAGCTTATTAGGCATAAAATAACACATTTTGCTTCTTTAGGTTTTTAATTATTGCTCAATGTTTGTGCATTGCATGCGTGGTTGCAGGCATTTTTTTTGCAATTTTTTTTCATTTTCTAGGATATGGTGAAACTGCATTACATTATTGCCGCATGTGGGCAATAATATGTGCTTTATTTATGATTATTTCTTTTCTTCGAATGTTGAATATTTGGTGGACTTTGAAACCAATTAATGCAAAAAAAGGTAGGAATAGAGGATCGTATCAAACAGGAGGATTGAAAAATCAAAAAGAAAAAGGTTTGATAGAGATCAACTCATGTAAAAAATTTTCCTCCAATTAGGTTAACACTTATTTACAAATCAATTTTAGCAAAAAATCAAATATCTATTACAATGGGATTTTTCATATGCTTTATGACATTGGGCGCAATTTACGGTTATTTTGAAAAAATTACAAAAATTAGAATTTTTTGGGATTTTGATTTTGTCTTACATTATGACACAAATTTTAAAGAATGGGATTTAATTATGGATTGTTTTTACGCCGTTTTTGTATTATTATATCTTCTTATTCAATGTTTTTATTTTATGTTTGTTGCTCCAGTTACTCATATTTCAGTATTTGACAAAACGGTAAGAACACTTCTGTAAAAAAAACTTTATGGTTAATTTTTCATTCAAAACAGGGCTCTGCGATATCGATATATCGATATCAAAATACCGAAAAAATCGATATCGATGATAGAAAAAATATTGAATATCTGTCATAAAATATCAAAAAAATTACGGAAAATATCGAAAAACATGGACATAAATATCAGAAATATCGATATCGACTTTTAGGATATCAATATCTCGCAAAATCCTGATCCAAAAGCATTTTATTATTTGTACAATTTACAAACCTTTTTTAGCTTTTTGTTTCTACCTTGTTAATCAATGCCTTTCAAAAATGGGTTTTCGAATCCATAGAAGTGCATATGGAAATGTGTGAAGAATTTAATCATGCTAAACACATGTGCAAAACATATATCAATTATACCACATCAACAAAGGATTTATCACATCCTAAACAAGAACTTTATGCCTCAACTGTAAGATACACTTTAAATATAATTTATTTATTTAAACAGATATCAAAGCTTGCAACTTGGAGACAAAGGAACTTGTTTTACTTACTTGATAGACATAATAAATAAGGCAGGATCTACCATTTTTAAAAAATGAACTTTTGCGATGCTTTTATTTTTGATTCCAAACTTCACACTGTTTATCCTAATATAAACTAAAAATAAAATTTTTTAGAATTATTTGGATCCTTTAACATATACGATAACTATGGAATTGTTTTTTGCATGTATTGCTTTATTGTTTCACTTTTCTCATCATGAAGAAAGTCATAAAGATAATCGAACGGTTAAAGAAACAGTAGAACTTAAAAGTGTGGAAAAATCATGGATAATATGGATTATTTATTTATGTATAGCGGGCTTGCTATTAGCTATTATTCACATGGGTCCAGTAATATTTGTATGGCCCGGATATCCATCGCATCAATGGGAACGACAAGGTTTTCGAATTGCTGCATACGGATTAAATTCGATTCTAACATGTTGGATAATTCGATATCTTCACAACCCAAATGAAGAAAGATTTATTACAGTAATTTTAAATTGCTTTAAAAAAATGGATCCTGATATTTTAATTCTTTGGATTTCATGGATTATAAATGTTCTTTTATTTATTGTTAAAATTTCCATCGAATACAAATATTTATATGATACGTTAGAAAGTTCTGAGAAACCGATATATATCGTTAGTCAACTTGGAAATATATTTGAAATATTATCATATATCTTATTGATATTCTTAGTTGGAAAACTTATCAACTATGCTGAAAAAGCTTCATCAAATTCAATGAATAATTTTGTCGAAAACCACGTGGTAATTTTTGGTTTATTATCATTGTTAAACTTTGTGGCATGTTATAAGCTCAAGTCTCTACATTATAATCTTGAAAAAATTCAAGATGAAGATGCCTTGAATTTGCTCATTTTGATTCAATCTACATATCCATCTACTCTACTTTTCAACATGACCCTATGCCTTTGCTTTGCATCAATAGCTGAAACATTATTTAAAAAAGGTTTTTATCAATTTGCAAAAAGAAAAAATTTTGAATTCATTCTTCCAAATTTTGATGGATGGCTTGAAATTGATGTTGGTGAAATAGAAGAGCATGATTATTTAACTGTCGTATTTCATGGAATTGAATATAAAAATTCTAAACCTAAAAAAGTGGAAATTATTTTTGCTTTTGTAAAAACTACAGATGAAAATGACATTAAAAAATCTGATGAAATCTTATGGGAAGATTTAAAAAAAGCTGCAAAAATTTTGGGCATTGATGAAAAACAGCTGAAAAAAATGCATGTAGTCATTGATAAAGAAAAACCTTTGTTAATAAAAATAAAAAGTTATTTCAATAACACCCAAGAGCTATATTTTTTGACACATTGGTTGGATAATATTGTCAAAGCAAACAAAAATGAAAAAGAAAAATGTGTTGGAGATAAGCAACCATACTCTGAAATGCAGTGGTTGTCCCTTTTAAAGCAGTTAAGTGAATCTGATGAAATAAATGAAAATACAGAAATAATTCAACGAACAATTAACGCTTTGAGTCATTTTAAAACTCTTCGTTCATCAACATCTCAAGAAACAGAAGCAACTGTTCTTACTATTGAAAAACTTGACAGAAGAAATGACGAAAAGTCCCAAAAAGCAAAAGTAATGTTAGAAGAAATAGAAAATAAGCTTGCTAAAGAATTTGTTTCAAAAATTTTATATCCATATACTCAGGACCAAAATTTAAGAGCAGAGAAGAAAAAAGCGAAAAATATTTATCATCCCTTAATAAATGAAAATGAATTGAGATGTTTTTTTAAGACAAACTTTCTGAATACTGATGAAGAAGAGAATTTAGAATTTTGGGAGAATCGAAAAGCGATGTTTCCAAAGCTGCAAAAATTGGTATATGAATATCAATCTATTCCTTCAGATATGGAAAGTACAAAAAAAAGTTTAAATATTTTAAAAAATCGGTATTTTCTATCTGATAATCCATCTGATTTTTGCTACAAAGTCAAAAAACTGAACAGAAGTTTCAGAAGTATGTTCGACTGCTGCAAATATACTCCAGAGAAAGATTCGAAATTTATTATAGGGCGATCTCTTAATGATTTTGATAATAAACTCAAGACCTTTTCCCCTACTATCCGATCTCCCTAATTAGTGTATGCATGTTTTAATTTGTTCTCATATGTTGATGATTTTGATGAAAACATTGTTTATATTCAAAATTAATAAAAGATTTTTATAGCAAAATGAAACTACATTATATATGTTATAGTTAATATTGTTAATTCGTTAATAACGTTATTGACTAGTCAATATTGTGAATAACTAGTTAATATTGTTAAAAAGACTAGTCAATATTGTGAAAGGAAAATTTCAATCAAATTCACAAATTTAACTAGTCAATATCGTAATAGGCTACTCACAAGGAAACCGTCAGACATGATTATGGAATTTTTGAAAAATAGGTATTTCATCGTATTCCCCATATATTCAAACCTATTCCTGCAAATTTTCAGCGGCCCATGGGCACTTTTCTATTTTTCATATATACTACATATAGAGTTGATCGCCTGCTACTTGAAACTTAATATTTAAATTTTTTAAGGCAGATCTTTTTTTTGGTCTGGAAAACATTCCGATAAGCATTTTAAATTATCTGGGACTATTTACAATGCCGAAAGTTCAAAAATACCTTTAAAATTTAAATATTAAGTTTCAAGTAGCAGGCGATCAACTCTATATGTAGTATATATGAAAAATAGAAAAGTGCCCATGGGCCGCTGAAAATTTGCATGATTAGGTTTGAATATATGGGGAATACGATGAAATACCTATTTTTCAAAAATTCCATAATCATGTCTGACGGTTTCCTTGTCAATATTGTGAATGTTTAGTTAATATCGTTAATGACTAGTTAATATTGTTAAAAAGAATTTTTTTTTCACAATATTGACTAGTCTTTTTAACAATATTGACTAGTCAATAACGTTATTAACGAATTAACAATATTGACTATAACATATATAAATACTAAAACTTCAACGTTTTCAGCAAAAAATTTACACCATATTTAAAAATGTCTTTAGTCATCGAAAATTATTCTGCATTTGAAGAAATAACTTTTAATTCACCCACGTCAAATTTTGATACGAGATATATTCGCTTTCAAAACACGTTAATAAAAAAAATCGTTTTCATCCTTTTTCTTTCAAAAAAATTTTGCAGCACACATTCATTTTTCTTTATTGTGGAAAAATGTTTTCCAAGAAAAACATGAACAATCGCAGATCTGCATTTTCAGCCAAGGGCTACTTTCTGTTTATCAAAAAACCGCTCAAATTCATATTTACCAAAAAAATATTATTTGAAATGTAGTCCAACAGTTTCCTTATGAATATGGGAATTTTGGTCAAATTAAAAGTTGGGTAACTTTTTTGCCCTCTAATTGATGTTTTGCTGAAAAAAATAATTAATCTTATTTCTTTCTTTGTATCAAATTATCATTTGTATCTTTTTAATTAATTTTATGCAAAAATACTTTTGCTCTTTTTTTCCTTTAATGAATCACGTTTTATACAAAAATTTTTTAAATACTTTGAACCATTACATTTTTTGTTAATAAAAAATATCAGACATAAAATGTTACTCATTTTTAAAGAAAAAAGCAAAAAAAAAACATTCGATACCCAGACAATCAGATAAGATCTGGAAAAAGCAAAAATTGTTTATTATTCATTCAAATTATTTTTTTGCATCATCTTTTTTTTTCAGAGAAAAAAAATTTTTTTTTGTTTATGCGCAAAAAAAGTGACCACAATTTTAAACCAAAAAACTATTTTCACTGCTGTTGTTTTTGTAAGAAAAGAAGAAAGAAGCAGAAGCACGTCTCTTTTTGCCGATCTTTTTTCTTGTTGCTTTTAACCTTCGATCCCCTCTCTCTTTTTTTCTCTCGTTTTCTTTCGTTCCTTTCTGCGCGTTTTTTTTAAAGGTTTCAACAACAAAAAAAAATTCTGCGCTTATTTTATGTTTTTTTTGAAATAATTGAACTTCAACAAAATTTGTTGCAAAATTCATTTATCCTTTTTATATTTTTCGATTTAAGGTTATGTGAAATTAAAAATGTTTGTACAATTTACACTTTTATTGCATAAAAATATTTATAAAAAGTATAACAATGATTCAATTGATCGACTCCATCAAATTTATGTCCCAAATATTTTAATTACATTTGCCTTGCTTTTCCTTCTAAAACTTCTTGCAACTCCATCAATTTATTGCTTTGAAAATGCATATGAACTTGAAATGTGGAATCCGTTTATTAATTCTTATTGTAAGTTTTTTTCCTTTGGCATTAATACTTTTTGTGGGATACTGAAAGAAAAGAATATTAGCTAATGGGAAGAAATGAGATATGATATATGTTGCAGGCGTTTTGTAGAACGGCTTGCTTTTCCATAGAACGGCATTGTAAAACCATTAGTTTTTTTATGTTCTACTTAGTAGCTAGCTGTTCGGTCAAATGGCTAGCCATTTTATGGAATTAACCTTTAAAAAATTTATTGTGTTCACTAAAAAGGCTAGCAGTTCTACAAAACGACTGCAACATATATAATTTAATATGACGTTTTCTGTAAGCCCTGGTCGCAAACTCGAAAAAGGGCATTTTCAAAAATTTTAAACAAACTTGAATTTTTGGGTCCAATCGATTTAAAAAAGCATTTATTTTACAGAAAATAGCCTTTAAATCCAATTTTTGGGTTTGTGTTTGATAAAATGATTTATTTAAAAAGTGACAGAAAAAAATTTACCAATGTTTGTTTAATTAAAAAATGTAGAATTAACAATTTTCAAAAAATTAACTAGTTGTGTTTTTCTGGAAATTTTGAAATTTTGTAATAATAGTCTTTGAAAGCTGTTTTTAAAAATATCATACACAAACTAGTAAAGAAAAAATCAATAATAATGAGTCACAAAAAACTTCATAAATCTTTATTTTAGGATCTAAAAAACGGTCACTGAAATATCTATTCTTATAAAGTTTTTTTATACCTTTTAAAGCAGAATTCTCGATTTGTAAATTCAACGGGCTCAATAAACACATATATCATTAATGATGATCCCATTCCTAAACATTTTTAATATCAGTAATTTTATCTTTTTAGGCTTCATTGAAGATATGTATTTTGTAAGCCATGATTCTGTTCAAATTCCAACTGGTCCAACTCGAAAATCTGTAAATACAAATTATTATCCATGGATTCCAGTTGTTTTTGTTTCACAAGCAATTCTATGTATGGTACCACATTATTTTTGGGAAACGTTAAATTATAAAACTGGAATATTTATTCGTCAATTATCTGCTGCTTTGGCGTTGACAGATAAAAAAGCCAGAAAAGTTATGAAAGAAAAAGGAAGTACAATTCGAAGCAAAATTGGTGCTGCAAAAGTTTTGTTGGAAACTTTGAAATTTAATTCAAATCGAAAGCATAGAATTTTTGGTGAGTTTTAATTTGCATAATTTTAGGGAGGGTGTAAAAATTTATTATTAATATATTATTTAAAAAAATATTATAAAAAAAATTTGCATTTCAAAACATAATCTTTCTTGAGTTATCCTACCACGAAAATATTTTAAATCATATTTTCTTTTCAGGACTCCTTCCACCTCGAAGCTATTTATCAATCCTTTACATTTTTTACAAACTTTTAAATCTTGTAAATATTACTGGACAACTTTTATTCTTAAATCGATTTTTAAATACTCGATATACATTTTGGGGTGCAGAAATTTTATGGGATTTATATCATAAAATTGGATGGAAAAACTCTGGACATTTTCCACGGGTTATTTATTGTGATTTTCCAAGACGTGAAGATTCAACCGGTCATTCCTTTGAATCAACGGCACAATGTTTAATTGCTTTTAATTTATTTAATGAAGTTTTATTTATTGGAATTTGGTTTTTTTTCAGTGCTTTAATTATTATTAATGCAATTAGTATTTTTAAACTTTTATTATTTGTTTTTCGAAAAGAAAGCCGGATTAAATTTATTGAAGATTTAATGGTAAGTTGTTTTTGGCATTTTTTTATTGGCACAATTTGAGTTAATTTAGGCAAAGTTTTTGATTAACAATTTTTTGTGCTTCACTTCTTTTCCTTGGTTGAAAAAAAATTATGCAAATTTTTATCTATTTTTTGCAGGAAATTTTTTTCGGATTTTGTATATCCCCTTTAGTATCCACTTAATTCATTTACAATAATTCAACATTGTTTTTAGAAAGGTACCGACATTGATCGATTTCATCCAGATTTTAATTATTTTGTACATAACATTCTTGGAAAAGATGGTTGTTTAACTTTGCTGCTTTTATCTTCAAATTCAATTCCATTTACAATTTCCCAATTTACCCATGAACTTTTCAAACAATACAAAAGCTACTTTCCTGATAAATGTTTTGTTGCAAATGTTTGAAATTATTTATTAAAATATGAAAATTTTTTTTTTTGGTTCCACTTCTACCGTAATTTTCTTGTATATTTTCTTCTCCTCCTTTTTTATGTTTTTCGTATTTTCTATAATTTGAATTAGGGCCCACCCCATTTTTATTGTTTTTTGTTTATTTGAATTATGTTTTACTTTTATTTTCTTTTTACAAAAATTTTTATGGTACTCAAACTATATAAAAAAATTTTTGATACACAAAAAATGAAAGGATTTATCGAAGACGAAAGAAATTAGAAAAGAAAGGAAAGGAAAGGAAAGGAAAGGAAAGGAAAGGAAAGGAAAGGAAAGGAAAGAATGAAAGATACAAAAAGTTTAAGCAAAAAATTTTTATTCTTTAAGTTTTTTTTGTTAAAAGATCAACAAGTTTTTCAAGAACCTGATTCTTCTGCTGTTCTGTGTTCACCAAGTTCATGAGCTTCTTCGCTGATATTTCGATAATGGTTGCGCCAGTAGTATCGATCTTTGTGGGACAATTCTTTTTGCATGGTTGATTTTTCATTCTTCATCATTTTTTTTTTTTTTTTTTGGACTGCTGCTAGCCCGAACACTAGCCGAATTTTTGAGGGTGGTTTTTGTGGTGCACATTAAAGTGTGTTAACACAGTGCTGGTTTACAAGAATGCCTTCATATGATTATTTTTATAGAGTGTTCGAAGGGTTGGAATTCGTTTTAACCTCGGATCCACCGAGCATCCACTTTTTACGTCTTGGTGCTGACGGCTGGAATTCGTTTTAACCTGGGTTCCACCCATGGAATTCATTTTAACCTCGGATCCACCGAGCACCCAGCCCCACCGCCCCAATGGCTGCTGAGGAATCCAACCCGGGATCTTCCGGGTTTTCATCAACAGCACGTCCGAGGGGGAGTCGAACCGGGATCCTTCCACTGAAAAAACGAACAGGACGCTTTTGTACCGAAACAGGACGTTTGAAACGTCCTGTTACGGAACAACTTTGCATTAAGTCGAATCACATACTGAGAACGGACTGTAAAAAAACAGGACGCGAAGTGAATGTAATACA
This sequence comes from Panagrolaimus sp. PS1159, assembly GCA_963922195.1. Lineage (NCBI taxonomy): Eukaryota > Metazoa > Nematoda > Chromadorea > Rhabditida > Panagrolaimidae > Panagrolaimus > Panagrolaimus sp. PS1159. Next base: position 261,258 of record CAWUHW010000042.1, read on the forward strand.
GACCGCATAAATACGGTTTTCGGACATAAATACTAAATAGACATACCTTTAGAGGTCGGTTTAATGGATGTATAGAGGTTGTTAAATCGTCCGTTTTAGGCCTATATTATGCCCATTCATCCGATGAATCATTCGTCCGGTTTGTTCCCCTGTTGTGCCCTCCCATCCCGATTCCCTGTCCCCGGGTACACAAAAGTATATATAAATGTAAATTTTATTAGAATAACAACAATAATAAAAAACAAAAGTAAAACAAATAAAATAAAAGAATTAAGAGCTAACCAGGACAGTTGAAGCATTCACGAGGGCAAGAGCAACGAATCATTTGAAACAAGAGGAAACCGTTTTGAAGATAAAGCAGAGGCATGGGATCATTTCATTGGGGTTCTTGGGAAATATCTAAAAAATAAACGAAATTCTTCATTGATATGTTCGAATATAACTAAACCTACGTTTCATTTTGGTATCCAAATCCATTTTCAAATTAAGTCGGCTCTTGGGCATTTTTTTCATATTAATTCCGCAAAGGTTTTCCAAAAAAACATTGAAGTGGAGTAATTCTTTGGCATATTCAATATACAAAACATAATGAAGAGCAGTAAGATAATGTAAAGCATCTCCAAAGTTTCCAGGGACCTAAAAAGAATAATATTGCTAAATTGGTAAATTAAAAAACATACTTTCAAAGCAAAGTCATCGGTGGAAACATAGTATTCAGTACCACGGGCAGTTTGTATAACGAAGATCATGGGAGCAATTTGTTTGATAGCACGACGACGATCAATCATTTCATCAACGCTTGGGAGGTCCTGAAGATTGCAAATGTAGTGACTTAATACAAACATTTATACATACCTGGGAAGAGACGACAAGGCGATCAATGGAAGCAAATGCTTTTTTTTTAAAATAAATTCCAACAAGTTGTAGAAGAAGATCAGTTGTTCGAAGAAGATCGCTGGAGGCATGTACTTCATCATCGGCAGATAGAATGTTATGATCAGAGGCAAGAGAGGCAATTGCAGGAGCAAATTTTTCCAAGGTATTTGAAATATTGAACATAGGAAGATTGTAAATATATTCCAAGGTATAAGCAAAGTCATGTTGAAGCTAAATTGTAAATATAGTAATTTGATATAATTATTCAAACGTACCCATGAACCATTGGTTTTGAACATAGGGAATTTGGCGACAACTAATTCAGGAATCCTTGCTTTGTCATCCATGACCATCTTGCTAATCCATAGGCATCGGGCAGCGCTACAAAAATGTTATTAATAGCGGAATAGAGTAAACAAAACTTGCCTTGAATTTTTAATAATAGCTGCAACTTCTTCTTGGGTTTGAGCTGCAGCAGCTGCATTTGCTGCTGTTTCAACATCTTCCATAGGTACTTCAGGAAGCATTGTCTTCATTTTTTTGACACGAGGAAAACCATTGCTATCTGATTGACGAGCTTCGCGTTTTCTGACTGCGGCTAACAGAGGTCCATCAGGGGTGATAAGGTAATCGAAGAAATCGCCATGGGTAATTTCATTTAAATGCTTTATCAATGGTCGAACGATTTCACGGGTTACTGGATTACTGAAAGGGAATATACGTAAGAAAGCGGTTATTTGGTCCATACCGCCGATAAAAATCATAAAACTAACCTTTTCTTTACTTCCATCACAAGATCCACTACAAACTTTTGACAAACATCACGAGCAATTTGACCAACACGAATATCATAATCTGCCAAACCAGTTGGAGTGAGTAAAACAAAGGCAGCAATAGTCTTTGGATTTCGCATTCGTTCATTGATATTGATCTATGAAAAGCGATATGAAAAAGTTAAGTGTGACAAAAGAAACTTACGTCATAGAAGATGAAAGGTGTTGTTGTCATGGCTGCAAAGGTTTTATCCATAATATTTTGATTTTTAGAGTAAATTGTTCCAAGGAATTTGCCTCTGTTGAAGCCATCGATATGTTTCAAAGGACATTGAAGGATTTCTTTTTCTATAGGAGGATTTTCGGTGGATTGTGATCCAGAGGCAGAGGCATCGTTTTCCTGAGTGAAAAATAGAGATACAGATTGTTATAAAGTATAGGCACTTACATTATTACCAAGGGCAGTATCATGTTCACCAGATTCAGCACGGATAGGATTAACATCTTGATCTTCCATAATGGAGGATGTATTTTGAACTTCAGCAACGGCAGAGGCACCCTATGTACAGAAAAATAACATGCATAGTGTAATAAAGAAAGAGTAACCTACCATGTTTGTGGAGCTTCCAGTTGTGCTTGTAAATCGAGGCATCCGAGATCTTGTTCGCTGAGGAGTTGTATTGATAGAACTTGGGGTAATATAGGAAGAGCTTTGACTTCCAGGGAAAACATGAACTTCAGATGTATTGAAAGGCATGGGAGATAAATTTACTGAAGTTGAAGAGAATACACGTTGATATTGATGCAAAGTATGAGGCGTCATAGGAGATTGAGGTGCCATAGGAGTAGTGTGAGAAGATATAGGAGTAAAAGAAGATTGAGGAGCCATGGAAGTAGTGAAAGATTGAGAAGACATAGGAGCATTAGAAGATTGAGAAGACATAGGAGAATTAGAAGATTGAGAAGACATGGGAGTTGTAGAAGATTGAGAAGACAAAGGAGTAAAAGAAGATTCAAGAACCATTTGTGAAGGAGTTATTTCAACTTCGCATTCATCCAGGGTGCCTACAAATTCCAGTAGTTAAAGAACAAACAAAAACAGAAACTACTGATAATAAAATAATAAGTTTCTCCATTAGTAACAGGTGACATGGGTACAAGGGTTGTAATTTTTGGTTTACCATTCATATCAGAGGATTTCCATTTTATTTGGAACATGTAAGCACCATGTAGAGCATAGGAGCCAGCTACGAAATTCACCAAGTCCCGGGCACACACATTTTCTGCAGCATTGAATGGCACAGATTGGCCTTCAAGATGTGTGACAGAGTCACAAGCAGCACGAAGTATAATAGTAGCAGAAGCAGACATATCTAAAAGAGTAATAAAGAAATAAATAAAATAAAACATACAAATATAAAAAAATGGGAGCAAAAAAAAAACAAAAATCAGCAGCAAAACACAAAGTTAAACAGGTGGGAAGATGCGCGGGTTTTTTTTACATTTTCGTTGCGAGAATTTTTTAAGAGGGAAATTTGAAAAAAACGCTTACAGTAAAAAAAAATAAACTTACGTTTAAATTATGGTGGATAAATATACAAAGGAAAAATGATTATAGTAAATGTTCCCGCAGACGAATGTATCTGCGGTCATGGGTATAAATAGGCATTGGATCTGGATATTTTAGAGCATCAACATGAACTTGGGTTCTAATTGAAGTTCGTTGGATAACATAACAATGGCTTCTGTCATCAAATTCTTCCACGGCTAATTGAATTACATTCAAAATTATTCCATCTAACAAAGATTCAATTTCTCCAAACACAGGCTCACGGGTTTGTTCATTGATTTCATAAACAACAGCGAGACCTCTTTTATATTTTACCATAGACCTGGATTTTCTCAAACAAGGAATGTAATTGCCTAAAAAATGTCATTAATAAATCAAAAATAGATAAAAGTAAACCTTTTCTCATTTGATGTAATGAATGAGCAAACATCCAACAGGGAAATCTGGGTTTGATTTAGCAGCACTATCCATTGCTGAAAAACTTAAATGTTCCTTGTAAAAAAATCCAGAGAGGTTTTTCATATTTTCACGGCTTCCAAGGTATTCCAGGGTACGTTTTTCATCTTCTTCATTTGACAATGGTTGCTTCTCCATCTTTTGTAAATGTTGTAGAATTTCTTCCCGAGGTTCCTTTGGTTGTTCTTGGGCAACAGTTTTTTTGGTTCGATAAATCCCAGGATGTATTTCTTCAACGGATACATGGGTAACAGTAGCTTCAACATCCAAGGGAATTGTATTAGAATCAACTTTGATTTGTTCATAAAACATGGGACCAGTTCGAATCTAAAGCTTTAATTGTTGAGAAATAAATTAAAAGAAAAACATACAACAAAAAAAGGATATTTATAAGCACCCTTTTCTAAGCGGCACCAATCCACTGCCTTTGGAAGAGTTGTCTTTTTCATTTGGTCCAAAGAGAAAGAAAGACAGGAACGTTAAGAGCATTTCTTAAGCTCATCACAAGTTATTGAATATGTCGTATCTAAAAAATGTATTAAACAAATCTTCGATGCCTTCGATAAGTTATATAAATATAATAGTTGTTACAAACAACTCATACAAATTTCATAAAATGAATTAAAAAAAACGTGTTTATTAAAATCCCAGGGCAAAAAAATACATAAAATCAAAGGGAATAACACTAATTCAGAGGATACATAAGGATAAAACAAATCATTGGATCAATGGCACTTTTCATGGTGATGTTGCAATAGATAATTCTTCAGCTAGCCCAAGGACAATATTTCGACCATTACAAATGGTGGACCAATAATTAAAAAGTTCCATGGCATTCTTTGTGTCTGCTACAAAACCATCATGGGATCTATTATAATCAAGAGCACGAAGATTGTTCGAAATTGAACGAGTGGAACACTTTGTTGTTATTAGAACTGCAAAGGAATCTTCATCCTTTAGCATTTCTGCCAAACGCTAAAAACCATTCATTACTTTCATTATTTCTAAATTTAAAAGCTTACGTGAACTTGAGTTTGTAGTGAAGCATTTCCAGGGAGATCATTAACAATGAGAGTTATTTCTTTGAAGCAAGGGATTTGATGACGGCGATTTATGTAAAGTCCTTCATACAGAGCATTTACATTGGCAACAAAGGTTGAATCAGTAGTTCCACGGGTATCAAAGCTAAAAAACATTGTAAATTTTAGAACAGTAAATAAATAAAATAACTAACTATAATTTTTCAACAGATGTTGGAAAATACTTTACAATTCCACGTAAACATCCATTACGGGTGAAACGGAAAGCATGAAAATTCATTGCAACAGCATTCTTTAGATTTGGTAAAATCAATGCCATACTTTCAAAGGAAATAGTTCCAGAGAAAATAACAGAGGTTGTGGAAGAAGCAAATTTTTCCCATACAGCGGTATTATAAACGTTATCAGTACATTTTACAAAGACCAGAACCAAGACATGGGTAGCACGGGTTATATTGCAAATATCATTGAAGCATTCGGCATCCTGGGGTACTTTAATTGTTTCAAAGGTATCCATTTTCAATTTAATATCAGATGAACCAAAAACTACACGGGATACATAGGAATTGGAACAAGCAGCCCCATACTTCATCATACCAGGCAAACGTTGTTCACCAACTGGTGCAGCAACATCTGTTGCCTAAAAATAATTTCGTGAAATAATAATAAGTAAAATAACGTAGCTTACCTCAATAATAATTGGTTCAACGCCAGCTCCATCTTGTACATCATCATCCGTAAAGACGACAGTTTCATAGCTTTCAACAGACATAATTAAATAACTAAAAAGTACTGCAGCGTTATTACAAATACTTACTGAACTATTTAAAATATAAACGCGGATAAACACGGATGTCATATAACACAAAATCATTAACAACTCTTAACCATTCAGTTAATGAAATTTCTTTAAAAAAACGAGGAATAAAAACAACGACAAACATTCGCTAGAAGAGCTTTTATAATAAATAATTTACATCGATTTTTTTCGTAAAATTCATTACTTAACGTTCATGTCTCATTTTCTCTTCTTCTTCCTTATTCTATAGCAATATATTGCTTAAGTTATGACGTTTATCTCTCTCTTTCTCTTTCTATTCCTCTTCTTTATTCTATTGCTTTAGTTATGACGTTTATCTCTCCCTTTCATTTGTGCTTCCTTATTTTGTTGCTTTGGTTTTAAAGTTTTACTCTCTGTTGATTTTCTGGTTGATTACTTTGATGCTTCATTTTTCACTACATTTTTTGGCACGTTAGATATAAGTTATCTTTAAACAGCCAAAACTCCTATCTTAAAGCTTTCATATTTACCCCGTTAATTAAACAAGTACGCCTGTGAACTATTCTGTATAAGATTAACTCTGGAAAAAACCATTGGCAGCTGAATTACTTATGGTTTTTATGTTTTTACTTATATTTTTCTATATTTGTTTATCACTGTGATCTTAATAACCGATGTTTTTGTCGGATACACATATTTTTGTTCTACAAATGATTTTAAGAATCAACATATTTTAAATATTTATCGGCGGTATGTGCCAAAGAGGTTACACAAAGTTTAAACCTCGCGCGCTTTTGTAGTTTGTATCAAAATCTTAACACGAAAAGTGCATCATTTTTGTTAACTGATTTTCTTCGTCTCATATTTTATTTTTATTTTTGCTGTTGCTTTGTTTCCGTGTTTATATGCATTTTTTACAATCATTTATTATTTATATTTATTTTATCTATTTTAGATTTGCTAAAAACAATGTCAAATGGAAATAATAGCGGCGCCGGCCGTCAAACCGAAGATGATAATGCCCGTGCTATTTTTAATGCAGTAAGTTATTATTACTTTTTATTCAACTTTTCTGTATTAATATTTCATTTTTTAGCTAGATCCGGCAATACAAAACTTGCTTTTACAAGAAGCAAGACGACGTGATGATGCTTCCAATCCACCACCCTATGATGATTGGGATTTTCAACCTATGCCTTCAACATCCCGTGGCAATATTCAACCTCCATCAACCCGTGGCAATTTTGAATATTCTGCACCTCGTGGCAATTTTCAAGATTCATCATCCCGTGGCAATTTTCATGTTTCAACATCCCGTGGCAATTTTCAACTTTTAACATCTCGTGGCAATCTTCAATCTTCTGCAACCCGTGGCATTTTCCGATCTTCATCAACCCGTGTACCTTCAACTTCTCGTGATCCTTTTGAAGATGGCTATTATGTTCCCCATTCATATTCCCGTGTTAATGGTCCAATGGCAGTTGATGGTCAAAGAGTTCAAACATCATCCTATGGAGAAATGCCTGCCCGTGGAAGATTTTATACTTTGCCATCAACCTCTTCTGCAGGTAGACGTGGTGGCTTCAGCGTTAGCTCAGCTGCACGAAGATCTTCAACAATGGGTATGTATTTTATAATCTCACACATCCTAAAATGTTACTTCTTCATTTTTTGCAGATCCATCTGATAGGCTTCTTTTTTCCCAGGCCTTTAGAAATCCATACATTCCTGCTGAATCCCATGCAATATATGATCGTGCCCTTGGACCAAATTTTGCTGATGGAATGCAAAAGATTGAATGTGCAACACCCTGGGCTAAAGTAAGAAAACTCGAGTTACTAATGGATCACTTTGTTGCAACTATGGATGATAATACGGTTCCTATTATTACCTCTGCTTCATTTCAAGATTTCTTATCAACAGCCCGTGCCGACGATTGTTTAGCAGCACGATGTTCAACCCCTGATTTGGGACCTTATTCAACTGTTAGCTGGGGAGCATTCCTTTCTGGAACTCGATCATTCAGTACCCTTGGACAATTGCAACCTCCTTTGCTTCGATCAATGTTTCAAAATGCCCGTGCTGAACGAATTCAAGCCATCAGCGTTCGTCCTGCTGCTCCCATTGAAATGGATTGATTGCTCGTAATGCCTCTGGAACCCAACCCTGGGTAACAAGAATTGTAATTGAAGAACATCGAACTACTGTTTCCCTTGATTCAAATGAAAAGATTATCATTTCCAGTGATAATCTCAACCTCGGAAGACTTATGAATGAATGTTTCGCTGCCCCTGCAATTACATTGGAATCAAGATTTCCAAAAAGACAACTGTTCTTCATTGATCATGCAACTTTGAGAAGATTTTTCAATTTTTCTGCTGCTGTTTATATTACTGGTCAATTTGCCGTTGAAAATTTGGAAACTTTTATCCCATGTTTACGGGCACAACATATTAATATTCATCGATGGATTGTTTCCCATGTTGGAAGACTTGGATCACTCACCCATGCTGGTATTCCTGCAACAATGGAAAATTTTTAGTAAGTTCATACTTTTATTACTTTTTTTACACATTTTTCCTTTTAGTTTTGATGCCCGTGGAACCGACAATTCATCATTTATTGATAATCTAACCCGTGTTTATAAAGATGTATTTGAAAATGTTCATCATTCCACACCATTCTTGGTCAATTTCCAACTGCTTGTTAATGAATTTTGTGCCCTTGGTGAACCCCTTGATGCTCAAATAAACGTAATATTTTGCAATATTATTACTTCATAATTTATCTTTTCTATTTCAGCGGATCATTCAAATGCTTCGATGTGATACTCCATCAACTGCAGCTGTTCTCTTTTCAATCCCTGGTGATGATAACATTTATGATGAATTATTGAATAAACAATTCCTTTATTCACATTATGGTCCCGTGCAAGCCCTTGATGGAACAAATTATGTTGTTGATTATTGGAAAAAAGAAGAACGTGGAGGAAGAACCCTTGTCTTTGGATTCAAATCTTCAAGATCTCTTACAGATGAATACATTACTTTTGATCCATTATAAAATCCTTTGATGGTATCTCCCTTGTTTTACCTCTGTTTTTTGTATTGCTTTTTCCTTGGGTATAAAATAAATACGTTTTTTTTATTTAAACACTTGTGTATAATTACAGCAAACAAACTTTTTATAATTAAAAATTTAAAAGTCCACTAAAAATTTCAAAGTCCTTTTCCGGTAAAAATTTGGACGTATACGTCCTTTTTTTCCCGGCCGTATACGTCCAAAAACAGACTGAATATTTTTCGACCTTAACCAGCACGTCAACACACTGTATCCTTCCCGGAAACCTCCCGAATATTTCCGTCCGTATAACTGTACATCGCTTCGGTGCGTAAACAGGTACCAAACTTCCTGTTGACGACCTGTTAACAAACGTCCGATGCAAAAACGTCCTGCTCGTTTTTTCAGTGTCCGGTCGACATTCCTCAGCACTAACCACTAGGACAAGGAGGCGGCAGGACAAGGAGGCGGCTATTTTTTTCATGCACCTCATTGTTTTCTGTTGTAATTCTGTCAATTGTTAATTTCAAATTTTCCACAGTTTCACGTAGATTTCTTTGTGTCATCTTTTGGACTATTTAAAAAAATTTGATACCAAGATTTTTTAGAAGAACCTTTTTTACAATAATGTTAAGAAGCATCAAATATGCTTTTTAACTTCCTACATTGACAATCAAAAAATATTTTAAAAATTTAAAAAAATTTAGTTTTATACGCAAACATCAAACAAATGTAATTGTCTTTGAAAATTTTAAAAAATTAGATGACCTCTTTTTTCAGTCTTTCATTTTGTCTTTTAGCCTTGAAAAATATTTTGTTCCATTTTCTTTTTTCATTGAACTTTTTTTTAATCCACTTCTTTTCTTCTTTTAAATTCGTTTTTTCAACAGCCTTTCAAAAATTGAAACGTAATTAAAATGTTTTAAGAAAAAAATATCTAGAAAAACAAAAATCAACGAAATTTTTAAAAAAAACTTATTAAACAATTGAATTTTTTGAAATCGAAGAAAATTTAGTAACAAGATGGATGTTGAATGTCACACCTGTGTGACTTTTTTATCCCAGTTTTGTGACTTATATCTCCCAATGTATTGGTAGAATTTAAACACAATTTTTTGAACACAATTTTTTTACGTGATATTTTACTTATACTGATTCATTTATGCACATAAAAAATGATTTGAAAGAGATAAATCATATAAAAAAAAGCTTTCTTTATACACAAAAAAGTCTATTACACTTTTCGGTCGTTGAAAAAAGGCTTTTTTGAACTGAAAAATTCATGATTGAAAAATCAATGAAATAAAAGCAGCAAAAGAAAGAAGTTTTTTCAGTATACTTGAATATTTTATTTTTTGACTGAAATTGAGAATTGTGTTATTTACTAAAATTAATATTCAAAGTTGAAATGTAAAATTTTTTAAAAATTCAATAAATTCCAGCAAAACACATTTCAGCTCATTAATAATGAGAAAAATTTAATAATGATCACCATCTTTAAAAAGTTAAATGCTTAAAATCACATAAAACTGTAAAAAATGTTGAAAAAAAAGAAAAACGGAAATCTTATTTTGGCCAAAATTGCTACGGAACGAGATCCGAATCTGAAATACAAAAACCTTATTACAAAAACTGAGAAAAAAACAAAAAATTTGCATATTCAATTTTTTCATTCATGTTTTTTTGTGCAGCAGGTTTCATTCTTGCACCGTCGTTCAAAAAAACTTTAATTTTTTTTCTTTCTTTCTCCTTGTCTCAATACTCATCACTGAAAAAGATTTTTTGTTTGTTGGAAAGAAGAAGAATGAGCAGTAAAAAGATTAAAGAAGCTGGAACACCAAATGATAAAGATGCAGAAGAAGGAAAAGTAAGTTGGCGTTTATTAGAATTCTTAAAACGAAAAAGTTTAACTTTTTTTTACACATATTCTTTTTTTTAGATGGCAGGTTTACGACGTCGACTTCGAAATGCATTGGGAAAGAAGAAGAATGAAACGGATGATGAAAAATCAATAAAATCAAAGAAGAAAGAAAAGGCAAGAGATAAAGATGGTGGAGGTACAATATCAGCAGATGATAAATCAAAGCGTTCAAAAAAGCGTCGAACAACTCTTCGAAAGCGGAATAAAGAGGGATCATCTTCAAATGCATCGAATGATCAACAACCATCAAATGAAACAACTACAAATCCTACTCCTGGTGCTGCTCCTCCTGCACCAAATGCTGCTGCTGCTGGTAATGTTGTACCAAGAAAAAAGGTATCTGCTTCGCATCCAGTTGATCCAAAAGTTTCTCATACTGGTCCTCCACCACCAATTGTTCCTCTTCCTACTGCTGCTGCTGCTGGAAATAACAATAATCTTAAACAAAGTCGTGAAACTTGTGTTCCTCCTACTACTGCAAATGTTGTTACAACTGTTATGACAGGAAAAAATATAAAAAATGCTCAAAATTCATCTGATGATGGAGAAGGAACTCAAAGTTGCAGTGAATCAGTTAAGGTTTGTACTTTTATATATATGTTTATGAATAACAGAGCTTTGTCAGCTAAGGGACTTGTGTAAAAACGAACTTTATGCCTTTGTGGAGCTAAACTTGCTACTTTTATAGTTTGTACTTATATAGTTGGGATATACTCTACTTGTGAAACACTAATTTGTTATTTTTAGAAAAGTATTAAAGTAAAACGTGTAAAAAAATTGTCAAAAGAAAAATCAAAAGATACGGATAATGCAACATTGGAAGATGGAGCAGGTGGAAATGCTTCCAAAGCTGGTGCTGCACCACTTCAAAATGATGCATATAACAAACAGCTGGCAGCATTTGTAAAAGAAACTATGAAAATTGGTTTACCAAAACTCTTAAAAGATTTTACTGATACTCGAGTAGCAGCACCAAAAAATATGCCAAAAATTGCATTTGATAAAAATCATGATAAAAATCGATATAAAGGTTGGTTACTTTTTTTTTGTTGTTGTTAGGGATGATGGGATTTTATATATCCTACACTTCATAGTGGATGTATCAAAGATGTACATCCATGTATGATGGATATATGAAATCCCTTTGTCATAAACGTTGTTGAAGAAAATAAACAACATTTTTTAGATGTAATATGCATTGATGAATCTCGAGTTGTTTTAACATGGCCTCCTGGTAATCCAAATGATTACATTCATGCAAATTGGGTTACTATTCGTGGAGAAAAGAAATATATCTGGTGAGCTTGCTTTTTTAACTTTAATCTTTAAAAAATTTTTCTTTTTACAGTACCCAAGGACCATTACCTAAAACTGTTGAAGATTTTTGGAGGATGGTTTTTCAAGAAAAATGTAAAGGAATTGTAATGTTAACTGAAGTAATGGAACTTGGAAAGAAAAAGTAAGGAATTTTTATAGCTTGCTTAAAAATTATCACAGTATTTTTTTAGATGTGAACAATATTGGCCTGAAAATCTTAATGAAACAATGACATTTGGACTTTGTACAATTGTAAATAAAAAGGTTACAGAAGTTGAAAAGATGATAATTTCAACACAATTGGAAATTACAGCAAATGGTGAAACATTGAAATGTGAACATCTACTTTGGACTGGATGGTATGATTTTTTGTTTTTGAATTTCCAGCATTTTTTCTATCGATTCAATGGCGGAAAGTTTGAATTTTTAACTATATCTATATATTTTAGGCCTGATCGAGGTGTTCCAGATAATTATCTTGGAACATTAAGACTTGTTCGAAAAATGGCACCATTTTCACCATGTGTTGTACATTGCTCTGCAGGAATTGGAAGAACGGGTACAATTGTTGGATTAGATTTATGTCAAAAAACTCTTAAAGCTGGTGAAAAAGTTGATATGCATGAAATTTGTAAAGAACTTCGAAAATTTCGTCATGGCTCCGTACAAACTGATGTACAATTTGTTTTTATGCATGCTGTAATTTTAAAATTGGCTGAAAATAAAAAAGCATGTTTTTTTAAATGTAATTTGAAATGTTAATATTGTTTTTTAGGTTGTAACAAAAGAACAAGTTAAACCATTCTTTGATGAATATACTGCTTATATTTCAACAAGACAATGATAATAGAAATGCTTATATAACTGATATGTAAATGTTGATTGATATTACTATTATTAATTGGCAGAATAAACTTTTTTTTATCAACTTTTATATTTATTTAAAAGAAATCAACAGCAACAAGAAAGACAACAAATAAATATAGATAAGGTTGGCAAATTTAATACAATAGAATAAAAAATACTAGGAAACGTGTCTCTTTGAATTACCCGTTATTCAAGTTTATCAATTCGTTCAACAAAAGCAGTTGCAGCAGCAGCAACATCCACTTCACTAATTGTTTGAAGTTGTCGTTGAACAAGTGAATGATAAAGTCCACCAATATCTTGCATTAAAGATTTATGATCACCAGTTTGAATAACTTTTCCTTTATTTATTACAACAATTGTATCAGCTTTTTCAACGGTACTTAATCGATGTGCAATAACAATAACAGATCTTCCAATAACACAATTTGCAAGAGCTTCTTGAATGACATGTTCAGATTCTGAATCTAATGCGGATGTTGCTTCATCAAGGATAAGAACAGCAGGTTTTCGAACAAGGGCACGAGCAATTGCAATTCGTTGCTGAAAAAGTTTACGTGTAGATAAAAAAATTTTTCAATTTGGAAGTGAAGCGTTTTCTTAGCTACAGTAATCCGGGTTCCATGAAATCGGAATTTCCGAAAATTCGAAATAACGAAACTCGAAATTTCGATTTTTTGATTTTTGGCAGGAAAAAATATTATGGGTTTTCGATTTCGAACTGAAAAAATTATTTTGGTAATTTCGATTTCGAGTATATGGATTTTTATAACACAATCTTAATTATTGTAGATAAAAGAAAGCCAAAATTACAATAAAATTAAAAACTTACTTTTTGTCCACCACTCATTTGCACACCCTTTTCTCCACATTCAGTATCATAACCCTTTTCAGATTCCATAATAAAATCATGAATATTTGCAAGTTTTGCCGCTTCAATCATATCTTCTTCAGTTGCCCATTCTTCACATCCATATAAAATATTATATCGAACTGTGCCATCATGTAAGACAGGCTCTTGAGAAACGAGAGAAACTTTTTGATGAAAAAGTTTATGATCAATTTGATTAATTGGATTATCATCCAATAAAATTTGTCCATTTGATGGTTCATAAAAATGTTCCAATAAAGAAATAATTGAAGATTTTCCTGCTCCTGATGGCCCAACCAATGCAACAGTTCGACCAAGTTGTACCTCAAATGAAACATTCTGAAAGGGGATAGGGATTGGGATTTGGAAGATTAATAATTATAGGTAGCTTACATCAAGGACGATAGTTTGTGGTCGAGTTGGATAACTGAATGAAATATTACTGAAATTTATTTTACCATAAATAAAATGTGGAACAAATTCTCCATCATTTTTAATTTTTGGTTCACGTTCCATATATTCAAAGACTTTTCTTGATGCTCCAACAGCTTCCATAATTCCAGTGAAGACCCATCCAATAGCCTAAAATTGGATATTTTAGATTAATGTAATCCAAAGCTAAATCGGGCTAACTAAATTGTGCAAATTTGATAAATTTGCATAGTTTTTCCCAATCTTTGAAAAAAGCTTACATAAACATTTTCAGCAATTTGTGTTTGATATAATAAAAAACTGAATAATGCATCCCCAGTCATTTTTCCAGTAAGTACAAGATGTCCACCATAAAATAGAATTGCAATTAGGGTAGCATTATTTCCAAATTCATTCAAAGTGGCATATCCCAAATATGCCCATGATTTTTGTCCATTTACTTTTAAAGTCGCCAAAAGCTTTTCTTCAAATCTATTCACTTCTTTATGTTCACATGCAAATGATCGAACTGTTCGAATTGTGCCAAGTGCTTGTTCGGCAATTGAATTTGCTTCTGCCATTTTTGATTGAGTTGATTCAGAGAGTTTCTGAAAAAGTACAACATTTTAGTTGCAAAATTTTTTAGGATTTAATTTATCGAAAATCAATATTTTTAAGATTAAAAAAAGTTGAAAATGGGTTTTAGTCTCAACGAGAAAATCTTTTTTTTCATGTTGGGATCACATTTCGCGTAATTTGGTCCCAAGAAGAAACAGAGTTTTAAAATTTTAACAAGTTTCTTATCATGAATGCCTGCCACAAACTTACATCATAATAATTTCCATAAACTTTTGTAATAAATCCCATTAAAGGTGCTGTAACAAAAACAGCAAAAGTCAGGCGCCATGAAATTGTACACATAAAAATCATTGATCCAATTACCATAATCATATTTCTTGCAAATACATTAATATTTGTTGAAACCGTTGAAGACATTGTTTGACAATCTGCTGTAAGTCGAGACATAATTTCACCAGTTTTTCTTTCATCAAAAAATCCAATTTCTTGATAAATTAGCGATTTAAAAAGATCACTTCGCATTTTATTTGCAACTAATGCTGTAGCATATGAAAAGCAACCACCACGAAGGCCACCCGTAATGGAACTGACCAAACATAGAGAACACATAATAATAATTGAACGAAGAAATTCTGATTGTTCTGCAAAAAAATAAAATGTTTTAATTTTTGGGGAAATGGAAATATGTCGAAATTTCGATTTTAGGGGATAAGCTTCAAATCAAACTAAATTTTTCTTTCGAATTTAGCTTTAAAACCAGACATTCAATGAAGCGATTTTATGAAACTCCATTGAATGCCTGATTTTCAAGTGGAATCAGTGAAAAAAAATTAACCCTAAAATTTTTAAGCCAAAAACGGAACTTGAACCTTATTCATTTTAGGTCAAATTTTGTTATGTTCGGTTCCAAAACAGAATGAAAAAATCGAAATTTCGATTTTTTGCTTTACCTTTTCCATAAATAATATTTGAAACAACTTTTGCCGTATAATATGGTTGAAAGACCCGTGCAACAGAAAACATAACAAGAAATATAAAACCTGTACCAAACCATCGACCATGATGCTTACAATATGACAATAAATTTAACATATGTTTTATCGTTGAAGCTCTTTCTGCTTCAATATCTTTATCCTTTTTTTCTTCAGATGCTGCAGCTATTGGAGTATGTCCATTTTCAACTCCCACAACTGTATCCTCTTCAACCAATAACTGCCTTGTATCCCCATCTTGATCCACTTGAGACCATAAAGCTGCAGTATGAATTTGAAGCTTTTCTGCACGAAAAATTCCGAACCAAATTGGACATAATATAAATGATGCCAAAATATTCCATAAAAGTGAAACCCAAAATCCATAGAAATATAATTGTTCAGAATATTCTGAGAATGCCAAAATTTTGATAAATGTAAAACTAATAATTCCCAATTCAATTCCCGTAAAAAGTAAATTCCATTTTGGTGTTCCACGTTTTAGAAATAAACAAATTCCAATAATTAAAAGTATAGATCTTAAAATTGAAAATAAAATAAAATCAATTGGAGATTTATAAAATGAATAATATCCATCTTTAAAAAGGAAATAATGTTTTATAAGTCCAAAATCAAAATAGAAAGAAGAATGATAAAATCCTAAAGCTGCAGCAGTAATGAATAAATCAAAATATACAAATATCACAGTTGCGGATAATACAAGAATTATTTTATTCAACATTGGTACCCAAATATGGTGGAAATGGTTTAAGATGAAATCTATAATAGATATTAGTAAGATTTTAAGTGGCAAGAAAAATATTTTTAAACGTAAAAAATTGTAAAAATATTTTAACGAAAAAAACAGTAAAGAAAAAAATTTAAACATAAAATACGCGTATTATATTAGTAGTTTGCAAATTTGGCAAAATTTTATGTCCAAATAATCACAATTCAGTGTAGATTGATAGTTCTTCAGAATCACTTATACACTTTTATGTTCCAAAATACCGTTTCTCTAATTTTTTACAGCCTAAATATTTTTTTTTGAGCAAAAACGATGATGATTAAAAATTGTTTTTTTCATATTTTTTTTCAAAAGGTCAAAAAGGAAAAGAAGCAGTTTTTGGAAGGAACGCTTATTCATATAAGACGGTAAAATATAAAAGTTTTCAGAAATGGGCCATTTTAACCGAAAAACCTTTCAAATTGTAAATTTTTCCTTACATTTCAAGACCTTACTGGCTTGAACCTTTTATTCTGCAAACTTTTGGAAGGTTTCCTATCAAAACCTTCAAAATTGTAAACTTTCCTTACGTTTTAAAACCTCTTCTGCTAAAACTTTTTAAATTGTAAATTTTCCTTACACTTTAGAATCTTTTCTATGAAAACCTTCTTATAAGTAATTTTTTTTTACATTTTGGAACCTTTTCCATTTACAATTTTTCATCATCATTTTTTGTAAATGGAATCGAACCTGAGACCCTCGGAGCAAAAAGTTAATGCGCTCACTACTGAGCTATTGAGGCAACACAGTCTGGGTGATAAAAATGCTAGATCACTCTTGGCCAAAAAACATTGAAATAAAAAATAAAAAAGTATTCATTCTGTTTTTTTAGCAAAGAGTCATCTAGCATTTTTATCACTCAAATTGTGTTGCCTCAATAGCTCAGTAGTGAGCGCGTTAGCTTTTTGCTCCGAGGGTCTCAGGTTCGATTTTCAGCCATGGCATTTACAAAAAATGATGATGAAAAATTGTAAATGCATTTTCAAATAAAAAGATTGTATTTAAAAACCTTTCCATTTGTAAATTTTCCTTACAATATGAAAGGTTATCAAAGAAAAGGTTCCAAATTGTAAAAAAAATTTACAAACGAAAAGGTTATCCCAGAAAATGTTTCAACCTGTAAATTTCTCTTACAGTTTGGAAGCGTTTCTGTAAATACCTCTTAAGTCGTAAATTTCAAAAAGGTTTCCAGAAAAAAATTTTTTTTTACAAAAAAAAAGCTTTTTTGTGATTTTTGGTCAAGTTTTGAAAACTTTTATATTTTACCGTCTTATATTCTATTTTCCCAGACAAATAAAAAGCAGCTTTTTTTAACTTTTTTAAAAAAGATTACAAAATATAAAAAAACTAACTCAGTTTTTAATTAAGCTTGATTAACTGTAATAAACAAAAATATGGAAAATTAATAATTTTTTATTTAATTTTTTTTATTTTTAAATAAGGAAAACAAGATTAAAGAAAATTATAAAGTAAAAAAGATATTAAATAGTTTCTGGCTAACTTTAAATCAGCGATAACTATTGAAAATTAAGAAAGAAAATGAAATGAATTAGATTTAATCATTTGTGAAAAGCACCCGTATTACATAACAAATTTGTTTTACTTTTTTCCTTTGAAACAACAACAAAAAAAACCAAAACGTTAAAGACCCAAAAAAAAGAAAAAAGGCAGCAGCAAAAAAAAGTGTGTAAAAAAAGAGAAGTCAAAGAGTCTGGTCAAGAAAGAAGCAACACAACAACCACCAGCCAAAATAGTAGTAGGCAGCAGTAGGAAAAGCAGCAGACAAAAAAAATATTTTTTGTTATTTTTTTTTGCAAACGTTTTTTTATTTAACCTTTTTATCGACTTATTTCTTTTTCTTCTTTTTTTTTTCTCAAAGCAAATATGATAGAAAAGAAAAAGTAATGAGACTAAAAGATTTTGATCAGCAAAAAAGAAAAAGCAAAGAAGAAAATTGGAGTGTTGTTTTTTGATACATTTTTGTAATTGTATGCACATTTAATTTGAGAAAAACATTATATTTAATAAACGATAAAAAAAAGCTTATAAACAACTGATGTCAGAAACATGTGGATATTGTTAAATGAATTTTGAATTATTAGTCTCAAATTTACTGACTTATTGTAGAATATAATGTAAAACCTAAAGCAAAAACATTCCTATTGATAAAAGTTTTTGCACAGAATTCTCGTAAAAGTTTATTTCCGAGACACTTACAAGGGACGCGTCAGGGTGTGTTCTGGAGTTATGAGAAAAAAAGTATTTCATGAAATTCCTCGACCATAATGAAGTATTCCTGCAAAATATTAGCTGCCCATACGCACTTTTGTATTTTTCATATATATTACATATATATAGGATCGCCTGCTACTTAACACTACAACTTAAGAAATTTATACTTATTTGGGCAAGAAAATAGTCGCAAACAATTTAAAATGCTTTTTCGTATGTTTTCTAATGCAAAGAAATATGTTTTTTAATACAAAAAAGTAGTTGATAAGGACAAATCTTAAGTTGTAGTATTAAGTAGCAGGCGATCCTATATATATGTAGTATATAAGAAAAATACAAAAGTGCGTATGGGCAGCTAATATTTTACCCGGGCCGGGCCGGGCATTAAAAAAGTCGCCCCGATGCCATGCCTAGTTTTGAACGAAAACAAAATTATTATTTAAATCTAAAGAGCTCAAAGCATCCATGAGCTGTGTTGGATTTATACTGGGTTTTTTAATCAAGTAAAACAGCGCTTTGAACAAACTTGAAAAGAAAGAATAATTGCAAACTGAAAATAGTTTAAAATTTTCAAAAAAGAGAGCAAAAATACATATGTTTCTTCTCTGAAATTATTCGATAACTAAAAAAGAACGTTGCTCTTATTTTATTTGGCTAAAAATTGCCGAATGCATTTTTTGCGAAAATAAAATGTTTCTTCCATCTTTTTTGAAAAAAGAATTTTGAAAACATCTTTGGGAAATACAAAAAAAGAATGTTTTTTTTCTTTTTGTCAATTTTTTTCGTTCGATATGTTTTTTGTCCGTTGATTGGTTTTTAAAGTTTCAAAAGCTTTCTTTTTGAATTTTTCATATCATCTTTAAAAAATTAGACTTTTATTAAAAAAATGGAATATGTTTCCTGTTAAATTATTTGAATGGTTTTATTTGAAGAATGTTTATGGTGGAAGAAACCATTAAAAATAATAATGTTTTAACGCTTATCCAAATGTTACGATTTTTGTTTTTGATTTTGTATTCCGTATTAATGTCTTACCAAATTAATCCAATAAAAGCTCGATATCAATATTTTTTTAAATTATTTATGTTATAACTCGTCGACACCTTTAAAATAAAAAGCTGAGTTTATCATCTTTTTGTTCGATTTAAACTGCTAAAAAAATGCGTTTCTTCAAGGGCTTTATTCTCAGTAGTCAATTATTTCAAAAAACATTTTGATAATGTGATATTAAAAAAGTCAGTTCTTTGTGGTTAAATATCTAAAATCTTCAAAAACGAGAGAAAGAAAAAATTATATTTATTTCATTCCGCTTTTTTTCACCATTTTTCTAGATTGCAGTAAAAAAAGAAAATGTTTTGTTTAGTGCTGATAAAAATAACTTTTTTTCTTCCGCAAAAAAGTGAAGCTTTTGAAGCACATTTTTAAAAACATAAAACAACCATTATGTTTCTATTTTTGCAATTTCTTCGATTTTTATGCTAACAAAATTTTCTTTTGAATTTTTGATTTAAATCAATTGATAAATGTGAGTTTATGAAATTTATTTTATCCAAGAAAAAAAAATTGTGACAAGGATTTTTTAAACTATGTTCATCAAACGAAGGCGTTGAATATGTCATTAAAAATTAAAAATTATTTAATAATTGCCAAAATAACGCTATTTTTTTCACAAAGGAAACATTATTTTAATTTGCTGTATTAATGCCATTATTTGTCAATTTAATTTAATAAAAATCGGACAGAAATTTTTTATGTTTTATAATAAAATTTTTTTATATTAATTTTAAGAATGTCGTTTAATTTTATTATTAAATGGAATTTGGCTAACTGCTGATACAGCAATGGTAAAGGTTTTTGGAACCATGTTAGAAGAAGAGGAGGATGTTGAAAGATATCGATAATTTAAAGCTACCATTAACATTCTAAAAACGAACAAAAATTTTGTGATAATTAAAAATTCTATATATGATTACCCATCAAAAACATGACATAATTCCCATGCAGTTGTATTTGAAAAATATATTAGCCATGGATTATCTGTTAATCTCCAAGTTAAATGAAAACTTAATAACATTCCAGAATAAAGTAATGATGAAAGACAAGTTTGTAAAAAAAATAATAGTTCTCTACGTTTATGTATATTGTTACTGGTTTCTAAAAATTGAGTTTTTAATAATATCAAAATTTTGTTTTCGAAAAATTTTCAAGCAAACGCATTCCAAAGTTTATCAATAAAAGGGTGCAATCATTCGTGTTGAGACCATTTCTGTGTTTGAACGCATCAAACGAAAAGAGTTTTTTCGCTCCACTTTTTTTCTCTCTCTCTTTTTGTTTGATGCGTTCAAACAGAATTGGTCTCAACACGAATGATTGCACCCTTTTAGTGATAAACTTTGGACTGCAAACACAGAAAAATGGGTTGCGTAAAAAGTGCGTTACCGCACTTTTTACGCACATTTTATGCACTTTTTAAATAAAAAAGTTGTCTTGTATGGAAAATGCGCACTTTTTACTCACATTTTTAACACTTTTACGCACTTTTTTAATTTTTTTTGCAGGTAAAAAGTGCTTCCTCCACTTTTTACGCACATTTTGAGCACTTTTTATGCACATTTTTAGCGCCTTTGATCTTCTTGGGTGATGCTAAAAGCGTATTTTTGCAAGTTTCTACGCAACCCATTTTTCTGTGAATTTCTATTGTGTTTTTAAGTCACGGCAGACCCAAAAGGAAAATGGGCTGCGCGCAAGCTGCAGCGAAAAAGCCACTCTTTTGACTTTTTGTTTTTTTTAAAAGCCACTCTTTTTTAAAAAAAGAAATCAAAAGAGTGGCTTTTTTGCTGCAGGTTGCGCGCAGCCCACTTTCATTTTTTCTTTGAACGGGTCTGCCTTGAAGTAAGGCATTTTTGGCCGGAAAAAAAATTTACCAAAACTTTTTCGATGTTGATAAAGGCTATACAATGTCAGGGAATCAATAAATAAAACAGCAACCACCAACGAACACCCATAAATAAAATCAAAGTAAAATGGAATATCTTCCCCACAAGCTTCTTCATCAAAAATCCATGCTAAAGTGTATGAATCAAAAAAATATTCGCATCTCACTAAAAACAAAATTTTTAATTTTGACAAAGTTCATTTTTCAAAAATATTACTTATTAAATATATTGTTTCATTAATACAAGATAATCCGATAACAATTGCAATAAGAAATTTTGCATTAGAATCTTTAAAAATTTGACGATAGAGCAATGGATTTGATATTGCTACATATCTATTTATTGCTTTTAAAAGTTGTGAATATTGTGTAATGTAATAAAATATGCTAACAGCATCACCAATTCTACGTCCTAAACTTCCTGAAGATATTGTGGAATCTCTGAAAAAGTAGATTTTTTAGTTTTTTTCCAAATGAGCATGAAAAAAAATTAAGTAACTATAAAAACGCGTTCTTGGAAAAAATTCGATTGTTTAACCCAAGTGCTGGAATTGCAGAAAAATAAAAAAATTTTGTTTTACCAGTGTTTTCAAATACTCCCAACAAAAATTAATGCAAAATTTTTTAAATTAAAAATGTCGACTGCCATTTTTTTTCCAGGGCACAAAAAAAGTGCAAAATGGCAGTTTTTGCAAACAACTTTTTTACTCAAAAATATATTTTTTTGATTTTATTTAAACATCAAATATTCAAAAGAAAAGCTTCTTTTAAGCATTCAAAATCTGTTCAAATGCAAAAGAAAGTGAAAGAACAAAAAATGAAAAACGGCAGAAAAAAAGAAAAACATTTTTTTATATTTTTTCAAAAAGCATCAAAAATTGCGCTTTTTTCGTTATTTCAAAATCGCAGTGAAAAAGATGTTTAGAAACAGGATTTTTGATCGTCTCTAGGAACTTAAAACATTTTTTTGTTTCCTTAAAATAGAGAAAAAAATATATTATGAAAAAATTTAATATGGATCTTTTTTTTAGTTTTACTGATTTTTGGTTTGAATATTTTATTAAATTTTTTAAACTGAAAAAATTAAGATAAACAATTTAATTAAGTTTTGCAGCCTATAAAAATGACGTTTAAAAAGCATTAAAAAAAAGGACAATTTTTATGTAACATGCGAAATTTTTTAAAACAAAAGATTTTAAATTTTTAATATAATTTTCTGGCATTTCTTCATTTAATTATTATTTTCATACTCTTTTTTTTCTTGCAAAAAATATACATTTTTAAAAAGCAAGAAAATTTGCGTCAGAAAAAATTAAACTTTTTTTATTACAAAATCATAGCTGGAAAATGAGTTTTTACAAAAAAATATAATTTTTTGTAGAAACTCAACGGTTTTATGCAAATTTTACGAATACAAAAAGATGTAGGGGGCGTAAACGAGAACAAAGCCCAAAAGATTTTGCCAAAAATTTTGTTAAGGGTATTCGAAAACATCGATTACAAACGAAATTTTTTTGTCTCTGTGCCAAACTCTTTGAATTTTCTCAAATAATGCGTTTTTAAATCTTCATTTTTTAAATGTCCCGAATCCTTGAGTAACTATAATTTAAAAAGTGCCCTTACAAATATGACATTGGAGTTGACCATGAAATAAATATTAGCAAAACTGAAACTTCCCCGATTGTATGGATTAAACACAAATATCCAAATGCATTTCTCAAGAATGGCGTCTTATAAATTATATAAAGACTAATAAATGAGAAGGCAACACCGATCAGACTTGGCTAAAAAAGTTTTGTCCTTAAAAACAAAATTTGTGTTTTTAGATAATTCAGTAAATTTTGAATTTTCTAAGTTTCAGTTTTCGAAATTTAGACTGCAAACTGTTCAAATAAAAAATATTTTAAATAGAAAAAGACGAAAACTAAAAATTTCTAACAAAAAACTTACAAACAGAATTAATGCCACTGCCAAATGATTTCCATGAAATCCAAGGTCTTCTCCTTTATCAATTTCATATTCTGGCAATACTTTTTCCACTTCACTATTTTCAACAATTTCTTCATGACTTTTCTCAAATATAAATGTAAAATTCATTTTTTTTAAAAAACAGACTTTTTAAAAAACCATTTTTGTTTAACCCTTTTTTTCAACTACAAATAAAACTAAATATTAATGGGTTAACATTTTTTAAATTTCGTCAAAAAACATAATTGGTAATGGTGAAAAAAATGTGATATATTTTAAAAAAATGCCAAAGCATAATTTTTTAACTTACACCATAAAATTAAATGCCTTTTTTGCGGTAACGTATTTACAAGAAAAAATAAATTTGTAAAACGACTTCTACGAAATACAAATTGCAAATAAGGAACTTTAATTTCTGAAAATACCGAAAAAAGTTTGTGTTGCATTTTTTGCTATTTTAACCTTAAAAAAACTATCGCAAACGATTAAAATATTTAATAAAAATGTTCCCCAAATAGTTTTCTTGGAAATGAGTATATGTAATTGTGTTTTAAAAATAATTATATTTTTTAAATACTGAACATCAAAAGTAAACAACTCGATTTCATTTATTTGTTTACAAAAAAAAGAAAAAGAAAATTCACTTTTTAAAAAAATTTATTTTACTTTTTTAAAACGAAAAAAGAAATATTCAAAATAATATAAACTGTGTCATTTTTATAGGTTGTAAAACTTAATTAAATTGTTTATCTAAATTTTTCAGTTTAAAAAATTTAATAAAATATTCAAACCAAAAATCAGCAAAACGTAAAAAACGATCCATATTAAATGTTTTTCATAATATATTTTTTTCTCTATTTTAAGGAAACAAAAAAATGTTTTAAGTTTCTAGAGACGATCAAAAATCCTGTTTCTAAACATCTTTTTCACTGCGATTTTGAAATAACGAAAAAAGCGCAATTTTTGATTTAAAAAACACAAAAAAAATGTTTTTCTTTTTTTCTGCCGTTTTTCATTTTTCGTCCTTTCACTTTTTTTTTCATTTGAACAGATTTTTAAAGCTTAAAAAAAGCTTTTCTTTTGAATATTTGATATTAAAATGAAATTAAAAAAATACATCATTAAGTAAAAAAGCTCCTTGAAAAACATCGTTAATTCTTATTGCTTTTTAAAAATATCACATTTATCCATCCACTAATGATCATTGACCCAATAAAAATGAATATTACAAGTTAAATTTTATCAAAAAAGGGCAAAATGTTTTTTAGAATGTTTTATTGGATAACTCTGTACGCTCACATTTGAGTAAATTAATTATCAAAAGTTTTCCCAAGTCCAACGCAGAAAAAATATTATGAAGAGATTATTATCAATTAGCAATAAAAAAAATGTAAAACCAACTTTTTTCTGTTGCCTTTTTAATTAATGGTGAAACTCATTTTGCGTTTATAGAGACATGTTACCTTTTTTATTTAAAAACTATATTAAATTAGATAGATTTGTGTAATGTTAAGCCAATTAAAAAATTCAAACAAAGAAGGATTAGTGAAATTAAAAGCTCTAACTGATGCTTTTTCATTTTTTCCTTTTCTTCCAGATGGATTTCTGTTTCGTAAACGTTTTTTAAAAATTTCATTCAAAGAAATGCAGTCGCAGACATCCTTTTTTCACTGCATAAAAAAGAAAGAAAATTGTTTTTCTTCTTTAAGTTTCTAAAATCAATTTTTCTGTTTGTTTTTTGTTATGAAATAAAATAGGGACACACTAAATGGTGGATGGATTGGTCGGGTGGAGTGGATGTCTAAACGGTGGACGGATCACTAAAAAGTAGATGGATTTTTGAAAAAAATTTTTTAATAAAAATCTGAAATCCAAAAATTTTTGGAAGACGAATCCGTAAGGATTCTGATTTGAGTATAAAAAATTTTTCGAATATCTTTTAAAAATTTTTTTTCAAAGATCCATCCACCGTTTAGACGTCCACTCCACCGGACCAATTCATCCACCATTTAGTGTGTCCCAATAAAATATCAAATGTCTATTAAAAATAGCTTAAAAAATTCATACGTGTAAAGTTTTTTTAGTAAAAGATCATTTGATTTCCAAATGGAAAAAAACAAAATAGCCTAAAAACACAAGCGGTAAAGTAAAATGATATTTTCGAATTAATAAATAATGTTTCGTTATTTAGCCAATCTACATCCATGATTAGTACTTTCATATTTACATATTTTACATTAAAACTACTTTTTTTGTATTTCTTTTGTATCCTTCTATAAAACAGTGACTGTTCGTTTTCTTTCTTTCTTTCTTTCTTGAGCGTGCGTTTTTATTTTTTCAGCTGCGAATGCTTTGCATGTTACGTGCATTTTGATGACTTTTTTTGCAGCAAAAAAATTTTTTGATGCTTTTTTTTTTTGTTTTTTAACAAAAATAAAAGCAAGTTGTTAAAAAGTAATTTTTTGTGTTTATATAATTACTTTTTTAAAGGGAAATAAAAAATTTTTTTTTTATTTCTCTTTTAACAATTTTTTATTGTAAAAAACATTAGCTTTTTGCTAATAAAAATTTTGCTGCGTAGTTTAGACGCCTCCTTTTTGGAGTAAACTAATTCCATTTTTTTTTACTGTCGTTATATTCGTATAACGAAGGATATACTTCATAAATTCATAATTCGTAAACTCATATGATTCATAAACTTTAAGCATCTTACATTTTTTCTTTAATAATTTTTCTACATTTTGTATAAACATTTGAAAAATAATCTTTTAAACTTTTTTTGCGAGGGGTATGACCATATTTCTATGTTTTTGTAAACTTAAAGAAAAAGAAAGAAAAATGTTATAAAAGTTTTTGCTCTAATTGTGTTTTTGACTCCTATCGGACGCAGAAAACGTATAAGTTCATTTAAAGATTATTTAAATACATTTTACGATCGATTCCAAAAAGACTCAGTAATTTAAAGAAGAGTCAACAGCAGTAAAAAATTATTTAAAAACAGAAACAACTTAAAAACAGCTTTGGAATATTTAGCAGAAATTAAAGAAACAAATTTATCTCGAATTTCTTTTGATCCCATTTGGTCAAATTTTACTAAAATTTTAAAGAAGAAATAAATGCCAACAGTTGTAACCAGGGCTGCAACTGCCTTAGGGAACTTGGGGAATGCTCCACCCCCTCAGACCCAGGACCATATTCTTATGTTGTTCAAGGACAGATTTATTACCAAATCAATACATCTATAATTAATGAATCAAATCAACCAAAAAGTCATGGGCTGTATATTGTTGATCCAGATGAAGCTGTTGAAACTATATTAGGCGTTTTTAGTAAATTTAATCCAGACATTGTAAAAACAATAAGTACAATTTTAGCTAAAATTAATGAACAAGCAAAGGCTTTTAAAATGCTTTATGAATCAATAAAGCCGCAATGTAAAATTGCAGAGGAAGTGGGAATTGATCCATTAAATTTATCTTTGCATTTTGGGATTAAACCAGGCCAAGATAAAAGAAGGTTAAATTACAAGCATCTAATGAAGTTGTAGCAGTTTTTGCAACAACAGATGATGGAGAAATTCCATAATCCATATATCACAATTTATGACAAAAACCAAAAAAAGCTTAAAACAGTTAATGCAATGGATCCAAACTTTAAAGCTTGGTTTTTTCCCATTTTTTTTGCCAATGGGCAAACATTTTTGGAATCCAGATGTTTGCCCATTTGTAAATGCTATAAACATTTTGGAGAACATTTATATCATAATTGTCCAAATCATCTTAACTGAAATTTATGTAGTCGTTTTTATTGATAAAAACTCATTTTATTGTTTCCTTCTTTTTTAAGCTTTTTTTTCTTCTTTTGTATACGTATTTTACTGCATACATATTTTTTGTTTTTGATTTGCAATAAATTTATTTTTTCCTCTGAATAATAGTTATTTTTAATATAAAAATTTTAAAAAGTTTTTGCTTTTTATTATTTTTGCAAAAACTTGCAGGCGGGCCGAAGGCCCGCTTATGTTCTAGTTTTAGCAAAAACTGGGAAAAATAATGCTTTAAATATTCAAAAAAATTGATATTTTAAAATAACATTTTAATACCAAAGCAGGGATGAGAAATCCGGCCGAAAAGTGCGGCCGGCCGCGGCCGCGGCCGAAAAAATCAAGGCCCCGCCGGCCTTGATTTTTTTCGTTAAAAATTTTACATATAATTAAATGGAATAATACATTTTATAAAAAACAAAAATGCTAAAAATATTGGTTTTTCGATGAACTTGATTGTATTTTTAGCAATAGTCATGTCAGAAAAAATTTTGAACTGTTAAAAAGTTTATTGTATAAAGCATTTGCTAAAAATCAAACAATAAATCATATTATGCAAAATCTTTCAAAGATCTTCCAATCATCATTTTTTTTACAGTTGAAGGATCAAGTCTTAAACGATTATCAGACACTAAATTTTTAACAACGCTAAAGCCACGTTCTGGGGAGCATGAGGTTGCAGGAATAACAAGAACTTGCATTGCAAGTTTAAATAATTGAGGGAATTGTTTACGATGATCATGCCAAAATTTAAGGAGAAAAACCAAAACTTATCACTGTTTTTTAAGTAGTAAAAAAAGACAGAAAATATTGCGGCCGGCCGCGGCCGAAAAAATTACGGCCGGCCGGATTTCTCATCCATGTACCAAAGTCATATTTTCTCTTTTAAAATGTTATTCATTGGAGTTTTCTTTATTGAAAGAAAGAATCAAATTTTCGCACATTAAATTTCAGTGAAAAAAAATCAATGTGAAAAATGACAAAATCAGATGAAAAAAGAAATATGCTGCCTTTTTTTCCATATCTTATATGATCTTTATAAAATACATATAATGAAACAGATGGTCGGATTTTTTATAGTCAAAAATATAAAAGAAAAAAGTTTTAGAAACTCCACAAAAAGAAGGGATCAAACATTTCCGCAAGGGTTTTAAATTTTGTTATAGCTTTTTTTGTAAGAAAAAGGAAAGATTTTAAAACGTATTTTGCATGTTATTAATTCAATGCTAAATTTAGGAATTATAGCCAGTTTTTTCTATCATAAAGCTTTGATAATAATACTTATTTTTTGAAATAAAGAAACTGCGAAAACAAAAACAGAAAAAACTTTTTTACTTTTGTTGAACAAAAATAAGAAATATCGATTTTTTTCATTATCGGGTTCTTTTCCATGCTCATGATCGGGTGCCTGTGTTCCTTTGTTTCTGCAAGAGTTTATATATTTATTCAGTAAAAAATACATTTGAATAATTTTCATAAACCTTAAATATTTAAATATTTTTTAAAAATTGATATTCTAAAGAGAAATGTGTGTTTCACAAAAAAAAGTAAAATAATCGAAACAGAAATGAAAGAAGAGAAACTTTGAGCGCTGCTTTTTTATTTTTGCCTGACAAAAAAAATGTGTTGAAAGAAATCTGAGACAGCACTTTAAAGTTGCGACAAAACTGCCTTTCTATTTTAAAAAGTATTAAAGCGATGTGTTAAAAAAGAAATTTTTTTGAAAACGGTCTTCCAAAAAATGTTTTATCTTTGAATATTTTAATATTCCTATTTTTTTCCTCTTTTTTAAAAAGGAATTTGCACATCAAAAAAGACAGGATTTATATTAAAAAAAAGTATAACGAAATGGTTATTTAAATGTTACAGTACATTATTTATAACTGAAAACAAAAGAAATGAAATTTCAAATACAAAAATATTTCTAATTGCATCATTGTTTTTCAACTTTTATTCGACGTTCGCTTGGTTAAAAAGTGCTGTGTTTGTTTAAAAAACCCCCTTTTTTGCAATAAAAAAAATTGTGCGATTTTGGATGCATTTTTTAAAACACAAAAACAGTGTTCTCCGTTTTTTCTGTCTATCCTTTTCCAAAAATTTATTTGAATTTAATCGATAAATACAAGCTTTAAACGTTTTCTTTTGAATATTTGATACAAAAATAAAAGAGAAATAACATAAAACCAAATAATTTAAAAAAAAAAATTTCGTTTATTGGTAAAAAAAGCACATATATCATTCAACCAGAAGCCATGATCCAATATTAAAAATTTTGAAAATTTATTTTGTCAAAAAACATTGAAAAAATTGAAAATGTTAAATAAAATTTTACTTACCCTATCATTCGATTGTTTAACTTTTTTAATGTCAAAAAAAGCAAAAATACAAAAGGAAAAAAAGGTAAAGAAGCTTCGCGAATAGAAAGAAAAAACATTTTTGGAGCTGTTTTTAAATGGTATTAAAGTGAAAGTTGTGTCGTCTTTCTGGAAAATGTTTTACCTTTGAATATTTAAAATTTAAAATTTTTGTTTCCTTTTTTTAAAAAAAATGTTTGTCGAAGGAATACAAAGATTTAAAGAAACACATGACGCTTTAAAAAATAAACATACATATAAATCGTCATAATATGCAATTGACCATTATTTACGATTAAAAACAAAAAAAATATACAAAAAAATTATTATTTATATTATTGTTTTGTAACTCTCATTTAAAAAGACTTTTTATCAATCCAAACGACAATTTTTTTAAAAATGTTTGTTTCAATTATTTTAATTTGAAAAAACTGTTTTTTAGAATTGTTTTAGTTTTTTGTTTTTTCTTCCGTCTTATCATAAATTTGAATTATTATTGCAAAACAGAATTCATTTATTTAAGTTTTTAATTTTTTAAATATCAAAAAAACTGTAAAATATTTCAATCAACGTAAAATATGAAAACATAATTAATTTAACCAGAACAAACACATTTTGGCTGATATGTAATTGTGCCATCTTGACCGATGGTTTCATAGCAGCATTGATATTGTCCACCGCCATGTCCCAAAATACCGCATGCTGAATTACAAGCAGCATTATCAGGTCTTCTTAATAAAATGTTTTCAACAATATCAGTTCTAACAGCTTCCGATTTTACAAAAGTAATAAGAAAAACAAAAAAGAAGATAAATAACAAATAATTTCCATTCATTGCTGAGATAAAGGTTGAAGTTTTCGTTTTACAGGAATTAAAAAATATATATGATTTTTTTGCAAATGCTTTGCTTCCTTTTATACAGCTGAAATTTGAAATAAAGAAGGATTAAAAAAATTATAATTTTTGATTATTCATATCAAAAAAAATGTTTTATGCTGCTCCCACTCAATTAATACAGTTTTAATTTAAAATTAATACTTAAAAACTTTTATTTTATTTTTTGTAATCCCTCTTTTTTTTAGTTTTTAACGGTATAAAAGGAAAGGAAACTTCTGAAAAAACCATATATATTTTTTGCAAGGCTCGGATGTTGAGTCAAGAAAGGATTTAGTCAGTCAACACAACAGCAAAGAAGGCAATTTCACTTTTTAACTTTTTTTGTTTTAGTACCAAACATTTTTGTCAAATACAAAGAACAATATTTTTTTACCAGTTGATGAAGATTAATTTAAACGTTATTTGTTTCTGGCAAAATGCGTATCAATAGCATCGCTTCTCTCTCTCTCTCTTTTTTTACGTGTTTTATTTTATCTGTCAGTTGAGTCAGTTAGTGGCTGCTGCTCTTGTGTTTTTTACTAATAAATCTATTTATTTTATTAACCCCGATTATTTCACATAAATATACAACAGGTGGTTGTATTAATTTATAACATTGGTGACAAGGTGGTAGTATTCGACCTCAGATTGAGGAGGATAACTTTGATTGATCAAATACGAGCTGTTTGATGAAAATTCTTGTCCTACAGACTGTAGCAACTTTAAAGATATTAGTTGTTTAAACCGATATATATGATTCTTGATTAATGCCTTCAAAGACAGATCCAAATACCACAGGCAGTGGTATTTCTCCTTCAACAACAGATCCTAATACCACAGGTAGTGGTACTTCACAAACAGCAAATATGTCCCATCCAGCAATGATATGGCCTCCTCCAGCTTACAATGGTAAAGTTCGCTTCGATGTATGGGAAGCACAATTTGATATGTATCTGGCTGATAAAGAAATAAGTGAAAAACCTAAAATGGTCCGCGCCTTGCTTCAAAATATTGGTTCAGAAATGTTTGAGAAGATTATTGACTGGTGTTTTCCTTTAAAGCCTCAACAGATGGATTATGATGCCCTTATCAAAATTATTCGTGAAAAGTGCACAAAAAAGCCTAATCTTTTTGCCTTACGAGTTAAATTCTTCAATGAAAAACAACAACCTGGACAATCATTGGATGAATACTTTGAATATATGGCAAGACTTTATGCCCAATGTGAACTTGATAAAATGTCAGCCAATGATTTTGGTGCCTTAGCTGCTCTTAAAGGATTATCCAGTGACGACACCAGACAACATTTAATGACGTCTTCGACCCAAGTTGATACAATTGCAAAGGTCCAAGAAATGGCTACCCTCTTCGAGCAAGGAAAAGCAGCTGCAAGAGAAATCAAAGGTGAAGCGTATTCAAGCTCAAAACCATTCAGCATGAATGTTGTTGGACGTGGTGTAAAATGTGGATACTGTGGTGGTAATCATCAAAGAGGCAGAGAAAGCTGTCCTGCAAAAGGCAAATTATGCAATAAATGTGGTAATATGAATCACTTTGCAAAGGCTTGCAAAAGTACAGCAAGGAATGAACATCATCCTTCACATCCAAGAAAGAATTATAACAGTTCAAGCAATTTTCAAAGTCCCAGCAATTCTCAAGGCTTGAGAGGTCCACAAGGTTCAAAAAATTTTAATGGTTCGAAAGATTTTCGAGGAGCACGAAAGCAACATCTTGTTGAACAAACTTCAGAAAGTTCAACCTATGAAGATGAACAAACATTGAATGGTCTTTATGGAGTACTGGCAGTATCTCCCCAACCACAAAGTGCTCCAATTCCTGCCCTTCCACCACCAATAATCATTGAAGCAAAAGTGAATGGTCATAAAATTTCCTTTCAGCATGATACTGGGGCTGCAACAACAGTAATCAGCGAAAGGATTTGGAAGGAAATTGGATCTCCAGCTTTGTGCACAACAGATATAAAGCTTCGAAGTTATAATGGTCATATCCCTGTGATTGGAGTTAGTCATGTTACTGCACAAATTGATGGCACAATCAAGGATATTTGGATTACGGTTGTCAAAAATGGTGATGCATTACTTGGTCGTGATTGGATTCGAGCTTTTAGGCTAAAAGCCGAAAGTACAATTTATCAGCAATTCGATCAGGAAGATCATGAAAAACAATTGCAAGAAATCCTGGATAAGCATAAAGATGTTTTCGAAGAAGAACTAGGAAAATGTGATATGAAAGTTTCCTTGAAATTGGTTGAAGGTGCAAAACCTAAATTCATTAAAGCAAGAAATCTACCATATGCATTTCGTGAATCTGTCGAAAAACAGCTTGAAGAAAAACTTGCTACTGGTTTAATATCTGAAGTTAAACATTCTGAATGGGCTACTCCAATAATACCTGTTGCTAAACCAAATGGTGATATTAG
Source organism: Panagrolaimus sp. PS1159 (assembly GCA_963922195.1). Taxonomy (NCBI): domain Eukaryota; kingdom Metazoa; phylum Nematoda; class Chromadorea; order Rhabditida; family Panagrolaimidae; genus Panagrolaimus; species Panagrolaimus sp. PS1159. Next base: position 294,167 of record CAWUHW010000042.1, read on the forward strand.
AATTTGTGGCAATTACAAATTAACTTTAAATCCAGTTTTGGACGTCACCCAATACCCTCTTCCAAGAATCGAAGACATGTTCCATGAACTGAATGGAAGCTGTTATTTTTCAAAGCTTGATGTTCGTGATGCATATCAACATATTGAACTTGAAGAAGAGTCAAAACCACTTACAACAATTTCGACTCATAAAGGTAGGTACCCTCAGCCAATTTTTTTTTCACAAAAAAAGACGTTTTCGATGGGATTGAAAAACTTCAAAGAAAAAGCGCCGCCATGCATGCGACGTCCTTAGAGCAATTGTGAGCGTCGCAGGTTTGCATGCGACGCTCTCTAGGTTCAATGCCCAGCCGCGGCAAAGAGATTGTTTCAGTTGCAAAAAAAGAAAAAAAACTTTAAAAAAAGTGAACATGTATTTAAACAATTTGTAAAACTAATTTGTATTTGCATTTTTATTGAATTACTGGGTTTTTAACACATTAATAATCTGTTTTTGTTCCAATTTTTATCACACACCAAAACATGTATACTCAAATTGTCCTAAAGAATCTTTAAACTTTCAAAGAGCTCATCAAAGATGTTTGCTAAAATTATCTCCAATGCTTTTATATAAATCTGCTACGAATTAACTGCTGAAGATGCTTCAAAACGTATATTCCAATATTTTCTCAAGTAATTACTGGTTTTATGATTTAATGGTAAGCTTTTACATATATAATTTTGTTGTATTTTTGTGATTTTATACATATTATTTTAGATAAGAAGTAACCTCTGCTGCTGCTCGATTTTGTTAATTATGTTAATAGAACTGTGACGTGCTTTCAATAGAACTATTAAAACTGTATCTGCCAAAGAATATACATACTCATGTTATATCTTAAAGAATATATGTATGATTGTGCTGAAATACAGGTTATAATTTTTGCTGGAACATAAATAAACATAAACTTTATCTTTTAATGCGTTTCAGATTCATCAAATTCAAGTCCTTCAGCAGCAAATGGGAAATCATCATGTTATTATATATTGATTATCTACTATGCCTATTTTTCATTTTGTTATATATTTGTATAAAATATTTATGCGTTATTGATAAACTATTGAAAAATGAACTACTTCAAGCAGCAAAACTACAAAAGTACATTACATATTTTTGTTTTGTGTTAGAAACATTGTGGTTCTAAAAATGTTAAAGCTAACTTTTAGCTTTGCTGAGATTTTAGAAATATGCTTTCATATAGGAAGATTCTTAGAATCAGTCGATCAGTTTCATAAGTTTAACATGGGCTATTATGTTGGTTAGTATAGTTTTAGCGTAAACAGTCATTTTTGCAAGTATCACTACAATGACTTTGTTTTTTATTATTTGAACTTCAACTTAACAATATAAAAGAACAGCATCATACAATAACACAAGTTTTACATTTTATCGTTATTTTTTTCAGTAGTTCAATTAAATTACAAATACAAATTAGTTTTACAAATTGTTTAAATACATGTTCACTTTTTTTACAGTTTTTTTTCTTTTTTTGCAACTGAAACAATCTCTTTGCCGCGGCTGGGCATTGAACCTAGAGAGCGTCGCACCCGACCTTCTCTTGCAAAGGTGATAAGATTCTTGCAATAACTTTGCAAGACAAAAGTGCCTGTCTGAATTAAGAACTTTTTTTTCGCTTGCAAGATTCTTGCAGATTTTTTAGACTTGCAAGATTCTTGCAAATTGATTGCATTTTTCTTGCTAAACATAAATTCATATGCAATTACTTGTTGCAAGAACTTTTTTACGATCATTTAACGGCTTATATTTTTAATATTTTTACGTTAATATGACTTCTGTTACACCCCATACAGTACCTCTTTTTTATGTTTGCAGTATTTTTATTCGTTGTTTTGCCCATTGGCTTGCGTATCTAATTTTTTGCAGTTTTCTTTTCATTATTCGAACATTACTTTTTTGCTTTTTTTTTAAGCACTTATAAAAAATATATATGTTACCGGAATTTTTGTTAATTAGGAAATATTGTTAATTCTTAGGAAATATTGTGAACGACTATTGTCTTTTAAACAATATTTCCTAGTCATTCACAAAAATTCTTAGGAATTAACAATATTTCCTAATTAACAAAAATTCTGGTAACATATATAATTTTATAAGTCGAAATTTTTAAGAATTTTAGCTCAGCGGTTTTGCCAAGGTTTTTTTCTCCAGATGAGAAGGTCGTAAAAAAAACTGGAAAAAAATATATTTTTATTGAAAGCCTTTGATCTGCCATTAAAATATCACAAAAAGGGAAACTTACTTTAAATCTGAAAAGGGAAAAACTTAAGTGGAATAAACTTACTTGAACCATTCCTGAAAGGGGAAAAAATTAAGTGGACAAAAATAAAGGAAGGGAAAACTTACAATTGTTTTTCTGAAAAGGGCAGATTAAAATTCATTTTCTCAAATAATTTGAATCAAATTAAAGGCTTTCAATAAAAATATTTAGTCGAAAAATATGCTTTTTTAAAAATATATGTGTTTTTTAAAAATGACATTAAAAAAAGAGAGCAAAATCAGAAACGTCTGAAAAAAAATGAGAAAATGAATGAATGAATTTTTTTCAACACAGAAAAAAACATTATGTCGAAATAGTTCGAGAACTGCCTGCGGCAAAAAGCGCGCGCATGTTCGACTGCGCGCAAACACAGACAAACAAAGCGCGCCAACACAAACAAACAAAAGAATTTGTGCATAATGATATTAATAATTACTTTGTAAAAAATACATTTTAAAAATTTAATTAAAAATTTTAAAAAACAAGTAAAAACTTTATCGACAAACTAAAATTACATTGTGGGAAAATTTCTGGAAATTTGTTGACAAAAGTCTAGAAAGCTCTTACAAGGGACGCGTCAGGGTGTGTTCCGGAGTCATGAGAAAAAAAGTATTTCATGATATTCCCCGACCATAAAGAAGTATTCCTGCAAAATATTAGCTGCCCATACGCACTTTTGTATTTTTCATATATACTACATATATATAGGATCGCCTGCTACTTAATACTACAACTTAAGATTTGTCCTTATCAACTACTTTTTTGTATTAAAAAACATATTTCTTTGCATTAGAAAACATACGAAAAAGCATTTTAAATTGTTTGCGACTATTTTCTTGCCCAAATAAGTATAAATTTCTTAAGTTGTAGTATTAAGTAGCAGGCGATCCTATATATATGTAGTATATATGAAAAATACAAAAGTGCGTATGGGCAGCTAATATTTTGCAGGAATACTTCTTTATGGTCGGGGAATATCATGAAATACTTTTTTTCTCATAACTCCGGAACACACCCTGACGCGTCCCTTGTTAGGCTTAATAACTGAAAAAATGTGTGTAAAATTAAAGATAAAAAAGGTGATTAATTTCACACCTTTTTTTGTTTCATTTTTTGATGTTAAAGCTTTAATCCGTTGCTAAAAGTTACGTATATTGTTAGTTCCCCTTCTTTTTATTGTTCGTCTCTCGTTCCTTTTCTTTTCCATTGTTTAAGCTTGACATTATGTTTCTTAATGTCTCCCCTAATTTGGTATAAAAGGATCGCTTGATCACTTTTTCGTGTTCATTCTGGTCGCCTTTTTCTTTTGCTCTTGTGTTTATTAGCTGTATGTGAATTATGTAAACCAATAAAGCCGTCTTGATTATCTAATTATCCAACTCCCATCATTCACTTCGTAGCCAGCACCTTAATATGGAGGGCTCCTTACCCGTCGTTATCCTCTGCTGTTTGGTATTGCACGATCAACGATTGAATCAAGCTGGATTCCTATATTTCTCTTCATTTGTCTGCGACGAATCATCTTATGGATGTTAAGTAAGAAATGGATGGAGCGAAGATGCTTGTGGATGCAGACGCAGCATGGAATGGTTGGTCTTTGGACTTTGGATGTTCAATTCGTGTTTTATATGGATGTGCACCAGAATCACCATCAAGGCGCGGCGGATATGTTTTATGGGATGATCAAGTTGATGGGAAAAGCAATAATGGAATGCTCGTATTTCTTTGGATATATGCTGAAAGCTGAAGTCTCTCTTGGATGGTAATATGTGAGTTATATTTTCACTTGTTTACTGTTGCACATCTTTGGATGATGCTGAATATATGTATTTGTTTGGTTGCGGGTAATCCACAAACCCAGGATGGATTCTTTTATCGATGGATTGATGTTGCTGGTGTATCAAGAGCTTGGATTGCTCGTAGATATTGTTTTGGGTGTATCAATAGTGATGGCTATTAGATATTTTATGGTTGGGTTGCCAGTTATCCCTTAAAACTTGGAGGATGGGGTTGCTAGTTATCCCTTAAAACTTGGAGGATTATTATTATTCACTGGGTCGTGGAGTCGATGCCGTTAATGGTGAAAATAATGTTGGCTTATTGTGATTATGGAATGTTTTTGGTGGATGATCTGGATTACCGTAGTCCGGCTGCTCATCTTGTTTGGATGTCCTTTTAATGGTAGCAGTATACTGTCACGAATATGTATCGTCGGTTGATTTGGATGTTCTGAAGCTGATAATATGGTCATGATACAATATGTTCGTGGTTTTGAAGCTGTTGCACATCAATGAAGATAAAGAATGCTCGTGTAAACAAATGCTCTTGTTGCTCGTGTATAGAATGCTCGTGTAAAGATATCTCTTGGAAGAAATGCTCGTGGAAACAAATCTCAATAATGGGGACATTATTTCATCGGGGGTGGGGCAAGTTACGTATATTGTTAGTTCCCCTTCTTTTTATTGTTCGTCTCTCGTTCCTTTTCTTTTCCATTGTTTAAGCTTGACATTATGTTTCTTAATGTCTCCCCTAATTTGGTATAAAAGGATCGCTTGATCACTTTTTCGTGTTCATTCTGGTCGCCTTTTTCTTTTGCTCTTGTGTTTATTAGCTGTATGTGAATTATGTAAACCAATAAAGCCGTCTTGATTATCTAATTATCCAACTCCCATCATTCACTTCGTAGCCAGCACCTTAATATAAAACATAAAAGACAAATAGCTTAAAAATTTTTTTAAAAGTGAATCATTAATTTTTAGTAAAAACTATAAAAATGATGACAGCTAATTTTGAATTTTTAGAAAAAATTAATTTACTACAGTAAACCAAAAGATGTTAAGCGAGTTATATTTCGAGAAAAGTTTATTTAAAAAATTAAACAAATACAGAAAAAAAAATAGGTTAAAAAAGTACAGTAAAAAACAGTGCATTTAAAGAAAAATACATACTTCAACAAACTATAATTTTTAAAATAGACGTTAAGTAATTTTCTTTTGTTTTGGATCATAGGTAAAATTATTTCCAGTAATGAATCACGAATAACACAAAAAATATCAAATCGTGATAAAATTGGTTCAGTAAGATCAACATTTTCTGCAAAAGTCCGAGAAGAATCATATCATCCACCTATTGGATTTGCTGCAGCAATTACAGTACATCAAGCCCGAAGTGATGTAATAATACCAGCGTTTGAGATTGAAACTGATTTTTGTTCCATTGCGTCCTACAAAAAATATACTATTATTGCTACATTACCCAAAACGAAAGCTTACGATCTTGATCATTCATTTTATCAAATTCATCAATTAAGCATACACCTTTATCATCTAAAACCATTGCACCAGCTTCTAGCGTCCATTCACGAGTAACTGGATGCCGTTGAACATATGCTGCAATTGCTTGTTTAACATCTTGATGACCATAAATTGTTGGAGCAATTGAAGCAAAAATTTTCTTTGCAATTTCTGGATCTTTTGAAAGTTCACGAATTGTTCTTATATCTTCATCGGTTAAAGCATCAGTTTCAATTTGATCTTTTGTTTGAATATAATTTGCAGCAATTTCTGCAGCAAAAACTGGAAAACCTTGTTCAGAATTCAAAGGTGAATCATAATTGTTTGTAAAGACACCAATAACTTCCTAAAATAAACAGTTAAATGCATTAACGTAATAAAAGAAACATACAATTTCATCACCAGGTTTACAAGCATCACATAAATCTCCAGTCAGAATGACATCCTTTGAACGAGGGAGTCGACCAGCTTCAACAAGATTTGGAGATTCTTGAATGTAATACGTTGATAATTTTGATAAAATGTTTCTTCAACATTTATCATACTATAATCCATAGTTTTGATAATTTAAAAAAGCAAATTCAAATCTAATCAAAAAAGGAACTATGATATCAACAGAAATTATAATTTATATAGTTATAAAGTAAAAAAAAACATCTGTTGGGTTTTCGTTTTGGGACGATAATTTTTTGCGCGCGCTTTCTTCTTTCATTAACTTTTTTTAGAGTTTTTTTTACAAGTGTTTAAATATGTTATTCTGCTGCAAGAATTTTAAAAATATTTAGTTTAACTTATTTTTTTTGCAGATCTTTACTTTTCAAAACAAAAGGAAAAGTTATTTAAAAATTTGCAAAATTATTGCACAAACGTTTTTCTTTTCTTGCCATAATTCATTTTTTGCACTTTTCTTGCGAGAAAATAACAGCGCGCAATTTTCTTACAATTTTCTTGCAAGTGCCGGTCTCTTGCAAGATTCTTATCACTTTTGCAAGCGAAGGTCGGGCATGCAAACCTGCGACGCTCACAATTGCTCTAAGGACGTCGCATGCATGGCGGCGCTTTTTCTTTGAAGTTTTTCAATCCCATCGAAAACGGAAGCGCTCCCCGGAGATGCTTCATTATTTTCCCGGCTTCTGAATTTAAACAAATAAAAATTTCGCCATTGGTCTTAGAAAAAGCTAAGGTATCCAAATATATAAAAATTAATAACCAAATGCGAAATTTTTTTTTTGGCTGAGGGTCCCTACATAAAGGCTTGTTCCAGTATAACAGATTGGTTCCTGGAATTTCATCAGCTGCTGCAGAATTTCAATTAATTGTTGAAAAGACCGTACATGGAATTGAAAAAACCATAGCATATCAGGATGATGTGACTGTCGGTGGCAATAGTTTCAAAGAACATTTGGATAAACTTGATAAAGTTTTGGGAAGATTTTCACAACATGGATTTCGATTAAAAAAGGAAAAATGTGCCTTTTTGCAAAAGAAAATTGAATTTTTGGGACATGAAGTTGATGGAAATGGGATAAGGCCTTTATCCAAAAAGCTTGATGGATTTAGAAATATGCCACCACCAATAGATGTTAAACAAGTTGAAGCCTTTATCGGATTTGTAAATTACTATGGCCGCTTCATCAAAGGATTTGCACATTTAGCCGCTCCATTGAATGAATTGCGTAAAAAAGGTGTTGCATGGGAATGGAATGAAATTCATCAAAAGGCTTTTGATGCAATCAAGCAAGAATTACTAAAAGGTGAATTATTGACCCATTATGATCCAAGCAAAGAACTTATATTAGCAACAGATGCTAGCGAATACGGTATTGGTGCTGTATTGTATCACAGAGAATCTGATGGTACTGAAAAAGTAATTGCAAATGCTTCTCGTAAATTAACTTCTGCAGAACGCAATTATGCTCAGATTGAAAAAGAAGCATTGGGTATTATTTATGGTGTACGCAAATTTCAACATTATCTGTTAGGAAGAAAATTTATCCTTTTGACTGATCATCAACCTTTACTTCGAATTTTTGGACCAAAGCCTGCCGATAATTCAATTGCGATAAAAAGGTTAAGCCGATGGGCTATTATATTGATGGGGTATACATATGATATTGAATACCGTAAAACTGAAGATTTTGCTAATGCTGATGTTTTATCCCGATTACCTGATCCCTCAGATATTCCATCACCAGAGGCACTGGATGATGAAGATGCATTTGAAAAGATATATGCTGTCGAAGAAGTACTTTCTCCGTTGAATATTGATCGTATTATTGATGAAACTTCAAAAGATCCAATATTACAGAAAGTAATATCCTTTGTTAAAGATGGATGGCCAAAAGCTGCAGATAAAACCTTCAATCCCTGGTGGAATCGACAGGAAGATCAAATTGCTCGTAATGGATATTTGTTGTATAAGGATAAACCTGTTATCCCAGAAAGCTTAAAACTTGAAATACTCGAAATCCTTCATGAGGCTCATGTTGGACGTAATCGAATGTTATTAATTGCCAAAGATAATTTCTGGTTTGAAGGGATGAATGCTGCTATAACCAAAATTTCACAGGCTTGTGAAATTTGTAACGGCTGCCATAAAGGACAAAAAGAGCGCTTGCATCAATGGGAAAGAGCAGAATGCTTTTGGGATCGTATTCACATTGATCATGCATTTTTTGAAGGGAAAATATGGTTCATCGTTGTTGATGCAAAATCAAACTGGTTGGAAGCTTTACAATGCAAGAGCACCGATTCAAAGACGACAATTCAAATGTTGCAACAACTTTTTTCCCGTTTTGGCTTACCACAACAGATTGTTAGTGATAATGCTACAAGCTTTACGAGTGCTGAATTTAAAGAGTTTTGTGCATCACGTGGAATCACACATACAAAGTCTCCTCCTTTTCACCCACAATCTAATGGAGTTGCTGAAAGAGGTGTTAGGACTTTTAAAGAATTCACTGAAAAATATATTAAAGCAGGTCATTCTTTGGAGAATGCAGTATTAAATGCTTTATTGATTCATCGATCAACCAGATGTGATTACACCAAATATACACCTGCTGAATCTGCATTTGGAAGAAAGCTTCGCACTCGTTTCTCTATTCATCAAGTGCATGAAGTCATGCAAGGGGAGATGAAAGAGTTTGCAGTTGGCGACAAAATTTGGGTACGAAATTATTCTAATGGTCCACGATGGTTGCCTGGTTACATTAAATCGATTAAAAGCAAATGCACTTTCCTTATTGAACGAAATGGTGAATTATGGTTCCGTCATCGTGATCAACTGCGCAAGTCGTGCGAGTTTGTTTTTCAAAGAGATAAAAAAGTTAAATTCTCTCAACACGAAAATACAAGTGATATTGCAGCCTCTTCAAATGGTGAAAAAATGCTTACTCCAAATTTGAGTATTGATCCAGCAAATTCGTCGTGCAATTTAAAAAGCCCAATTAAAGCAAAAAAGGTTGATAAAGAGTTTATCACTGATCGTCGTGCATCCACTCGTGTTAGAACTGTCCCTGAAAGATATTCAGACATGTCTTACAATCGTCCTCGTATTACTTTTAAATCTGCAAAATCCAATGATAAGGAAAATCTTCAACCTACAGGCGGTAGGGTTGAAAAGAAAAAACTTCAATCCGTCGTCGTCGTTCCTGCCACCACAAAGTTTAAGCCTATGCCTACTGCTCGTGAAATGGAACTTCGTGAAGAGAAGAGACAAGCTTTTAAGCGTGAAGCTGGATATAAAAGTCTCCTTCCAATAATGAAAGAAAAGATTGAAGAAGTCAAAGCACGTTACCAATATCGTGTTGAACAACTTATGGAAAAGGTTGCAAGAGATGAAGTTATTCGTGAAGGTGAGCTTTTAAATCTTACTGGTCTTCATGAAGGCTTCATGAAGAGCGTCCAAGATTATAATTGTGCAAGTGAAGCCTATTGGCATTATCATCGAGAAACTTATGACATCCGTCAGGAAATCAGAGCTTGCACAGGCGGTGTTGAAGCTAGTCCAAGTGCTGAACGTGATGAAGCTAAGATTGCTCATCAAGATTCCCAATCTAGGGGAGATGATGAAGATTAATTTAAACGTTATTTGTTTCTGGCAAAATGCGTATCAATAGCATCGCTTCTCTCTCTCTCTCTTTTTTTACGTGTTTTATTTTATCTGTCAGTTGAGTCAGTTAGTGGCTGCTGCTCTTGTGTTTTTTACTAATAAATCTATTTATTTTATTAACCCCGATTATTTCACATAAATATACAACAGGTGGTTGTATTAATTTATAACACCAGTGATATCGAAACTGTTTATTTTCTCATTTTCAATAATGTTTAAAACGTGGTCTAAATTTTTTTAAAAAATCATTTGAAATTCATTCAGGCTTTCTTAATTATTCATTATTTGTTTCTTTATAATTTAGGTGTTCAATAAAATATTTTACGGATATTATTGGAATCTCTGAAACTGGTAGTGGTAAAACTTTGGCATTCCTTCTTTCAATGATTCAATATGTTCTTGTTCAAACTGCTATCAATAAAGGCCGTGGTGGTCCAATTAGACTTGTTATTGCTCCAACTCGTAAATTTGCAATATAAATCTTTGTTGGAATAATCGATAGACTGCTTTTTTGAAGTTGTAAAAAACATATTAAACTTTAAAGACAAGTAAAAAAGAATGGCAAGATGTTTCCAAAATTGGAAATAACTGATGGAACACTTTTGATGTTTCTAAAATGGTAAAATACCTTATTTCAACAAAAAAAAAATCTTTTTTTACCAAAAATATTTTTTTTGGATTACTGTAGCTTTGTTGCAGTTTTTTTGAGGTTGGTTCAGCTATAACTACTCAATTTCAAAATTAAATATAATGTAAGACACGAAAATGATAATAAAATATTTTATAAAGAAAAAACATTAAAAAAATGATAATAAAAAAAATTTAAAATTAGAGTACAATTCGAACTCTTTCAAACAAAAAAAGAGCAAAACCATTACGTCCATCGCGAGTTGTGTACCGGCGTTGTTCATCCATATAACCATTTGGAATATTTAAATATCTTTGAATTCTAGCTCTCCATGTTTGATTTATACGCCGGCGAAATTTTTCAAAGAGTTCAGGATGTCTTGGAATCGGATTGCTTAGAAATTCATAAATTCCACGGACAGCTTCAATATCAGATGCACCAATAGCTCGATATGTAATGGCAATTTCTTGATTTGCAGGTAACAGACGTTCTCTTTCTTGAATATAATCTGCAACAGGTGGAGGATCTCTTGCCTAAAAGAATTATCAACAACCTTAAAATAAGAAGCCAATAACAAACTTACATTCAGCATAACTAAAGCATTTCGTAAAAAGCGTCCACGTTCTTCTTGAACCACAGTAACTTCTTGTACAGCTTCAAGACCTTGACGATGATTATCAACATTATAAAAACGACCAGCAGCATTCTGTAACCGGCGTCTACGTCCACGAAGATGAACAGCTTCAACACGACGGTGAGGCGGTACCTATTCCTAAAATAAAAAACAGGAGCTTGTACAGAAAAAAAGGCATTTATAAACTCACATCATCAGCTTCATCTATAGTAATAACATCTGGCGGAGCGGGATGAGCGAGGTCTACAATACCGTATTTAGCTTTGATTTTACCAATATCACGAGCGAGCTCTGCTTTACTGGAACCGGCGTATTCAGCCTTGATTTTGGCATTAATTACGGCATCATATTCATTAGCATCTCCCCATTGAAGACATTCTCGTCCGCATGTACAGTCTTTAGAAAAAACTTTAAAACGAGATGGGCATCTGAAAAAGTTTAATACAAATGAATGCAATTTAAAGGGGGCGACAAAAAATACCTGCAGAAATGATCTTCTCGTCCAATTGCTTTACCGCATAAATAACAGAACTTTGAACCAAAATTACTGCATTTCATTTCATTGCATCCCTCTGTCTTTTCAAAACGATAGGAACAATTTGGACACCGGCGAACAACAGCAGCATTAAGTCGATCTTCCCTAAATTTATAAAATTTTAACAAATACAAAAATATCTAAAAACTTACAAAGTTGCAACTCTTGCAATGCAAACTTTTTCCAAATGATTTTCTCCAAATTCTTCATTACAAACAATGCATTGATTAATGTTGCAACATGTAAAAAAAGGTGAACCGGCGTCAACATGGTAAACTTCACGGCAAACTCGACAACTAAAGTATAATATATTAGATACAAAAACGTTAAACAAAAAAAAATACCTTTTAAGACCATGAAAACCGGCTTTTGCAACATTTACATTAGCAATTTTTGCTAATGTAAATGTCAAATTTATCAAGTGTTAAAAATTCCACATTTTTAACACTTGATAAATTTGATATGTCTAATATCCCCGACGAATTTAATATTGAATCATTTTACAATTTTATGAAGGTTTGTTTTTTTAAGTTTGTTTATTATTATTTTATATTTCATTTTTAGGAAAATAAACAAACAAAATTCCATCTTCGATTTTTCATACCAGATAATATTGCTTACAAAAATCGACTTGAATCAATTATTGATGAAATTATTGCAACAAAAAATTTCAGTTATAAACCTCCAATTATTATTTGTCATGGAATTCCAAATCGAAAAATGAATAAATTACAACAAATTTCTCGAAAACATTAAACTTTATGTATTTCTTTTATCTTTTGTTTTGTTTTTCGCCAATTTTTCTTCATTTATAAAAAATGCTTGTATCAATTTTTATCATTTTTTGTTATCTGAAATATTAACAAAACTGTGAAATGAAAAAAAGTGAAATGTTTGGAATTTTTTTTTGATGTTAATTGTTAGGTTTGACAGCTGTGCATATTTTAAAGGAAAATTTGAAAGATTAAATATTTTTTTATAACTTTCCCTCTTTTTATTCTCTATTTTTTTCCTTTGATAGAGTTTTTTTATCAGTTTGCATTTAAACTTTCATTAAAGCAAAAAAAGTAGTATTTAATAGCTGTGTGTGTTTGCATTACTGCTGCACCTTTTGCTTTGTTCATCACTTTTTTTTACAATGATAAAAGTATTCTTTTATTCTTAGGTTTTATGTTTTCTTTCTTTCTCTTCAAAATGATATGGCATCATTGAGCATAAAAATAGCAAAGTATTGTCTATAATCTTATGAGTCATAACTTTTTTGATTTAAATGACGAATCAATCTTTTTTTTATTGCTATCTAAAATCAGTAAAATTTATAAAAATAAAAGCACAATATAACATTTTTTAATGAATCAACATCCAAATTCAAAGAATTTTTGTCGAAATTTTTCGTTATAATTAAAACAATAAATTTTGAAAGAGTTAAAAACTATTACAACAATAAAAATTGATTGTTTTATAAAAAAGAAGTTTTCAAGAATTTGAAGCTTCACGATTTTGACAAATTTCTAATGCATATTGTGAAGTGATTGTCATGTCTTTAAGCTTTCCCCAAATTTCATGGATATCTGTTGTTTCTGTTTCTTTTTCATTTAAATTTGCAGCTAATGAAACACCTCGAGAAATATTATGCCAAATTCCGATGGCATAAAATATTTGTTTTGCTGTAGCTTCTTTTTTTCGATATTCATTTGTTGTTCGTAATTCTGCTGCCTTTTCAAAATATTCAATAATATCTTTGAAGAGATTAAAAGTAAAAATCCAATGCATTAAATTACAATGTGAAATTTTTGCATAAAAATCTAATAAATTTGTTATATCTTCAAGAACGGCACTATCATCGAGTTTATGCAAAATTGTTTCGACAAGTTTGCTTCCAATGTTTAAAGATTTTCGATTTGATGCAATTGTTTGAAGGTCGATATTTGATGGAGAAATTTCTTTGATTTTATTATTATAAATTGCATCACATTTTTCATATAATGCCTTAAAAAATTTAGTTATTTTTTGGGGTTCACTAGCCGATAAAAAAAAAAAAACAGCGTCATCGTTGAAAAAGAGGATAATGCTTTTCCATGCGATACCGCTTCATTTGAATTTTCAATTTTTTTTTTTAACAAAAATTTTTTTTGTTGAAAAAAATTTTATAAATGTTGAATAAAAAATATGCTACAGGCTATTAGACTTGGGAACTCACAGAATTGTATTTTAGCATGTGTGGAATAAACTGGGATAAAAAAAATAAAACAGATGCCGTAATAAAAATTCCAGAAGTTGAAAAAATTTTTGTCAAAAAATTGAAAAATCAAATACACCGGTCTTGCATGGAAAAGCATTTTTCTTATTTTTCAACGATGACGCTTTTTTAATTTTATCGGCTAGTGGGTTAGCACTATTTTTTTACTTACATTTGGATCATTTTTTAACATTTCTTCTTTTTCATGAATTCGACTTTTTTGATTAGTTTCAACTTTGAGAGAAGTTTTAACGCTTTGAACCGAAGGATTAATTGCTCGCATTTCTTTTACAACAATTTGTAAAAATTCTTCCAATTCTTCATGGGCATCCTCTAACATTTTTACAATTTTCTCAACATCATAACAAAAATCTTGGCATTCTTTTTGATATTCAAAAAGCTCTGAATCTTCTTCAATTTCAGAATTTAAATCGCTAACAAAATTTGAAAGCTTCTGAATTGTTTTTAAAGCTGTATTAAATCGATATGAGACTTGATAGGCACATGTGGAAAGTTTATTGGAACAAAGAAGTTTTGATTTTGATTTTTTATCAGAAGCTTTTGGTGCTGTTTTTGTTGAAGTAAAAATTACAGAATCTCCAGTTAAACTTAATGCATAAAAAGTTCGAACGATTGAAATCATAAAAGGTGCAATAAATGCCATCGGTTTTGAAAATGGTTCTCCAGTGTCATCGATGTCATCATCATGATCATTTTCAAGGATATCTTGTGCAGATGTTTGTGTGTTATAAACGATATGATAGGTTTCTCCTGGTACCAGGGTATATTGTTGTTTATCATTTCCATCAATAACATTTCCATCTGTGTCAATAAGTCGAATATCCAAAACTTGTTTGAGTTTAAAGGCTGAAGTAATGGCAATTCTTTTAACGGATGGCCCAGCTGCGATGGATTGGTGTTGTCCATTTGCAATTAACGTACATTTGTTGCCGTTATTTTGATGATGGTGTTGTGATTTTTGTTGTTCGAGATCTTGACGACGAGTTTGAATTGGTGGAGGTCGTTGCACGGGAATTTGTACAACAGTATATACTTTTCCAGCTCGTAAATTGGGTTGAAATTTATTTTCATTTGGATCAATGATATATGTTTTATTTTTATCATTTCGTCGGAGCTGAATTTCATTTATTTCAAGTCCAAAATGTTCTGCAATTGCTGTTGGAGTGACGTCAGCTAGAGTAAGTTGCAACTGTTGACCTTCATAAACAATGGTAACTTGATTGTTTTCTTGTCGTGGACTGGGGTTTGGGTTTGGACGGGGTCGAGGCTCTTCAGGGTCATGTTCTTGATGTTGATGTTGAAAATGATGTTGTGATTGTTGTAGCCTGGCTTCTTCTTCTTCTCGCTCTTTTATCAAAAAATCTTTGATAGCTTCCGATATATCCTATAAAAGAGATTTATCAATTATACATGGGTAAATATAAACTTTACTTGATCATTTTGTCCATTATTTTCAGCCATTTTTTAAATACTTCGAAAATCCAAAAACTAAAAATGAAACAATGAACGAATGTAAAAAACTATTATTTTAAAGCGAAAATCAATTCAATAATTTTTTACATCAATTTTCTGATAACAATGCTCCACCTTTTTTAATCGCACAACATTTAAAGACTCATACTTTTTTTTCTCACTATATTTCTTGAGTACAAAAAATGGAACCACATGCTTTTTTTTGGTAATAAAATGAAAAAAATTCTATATTTTTTTAAACAAAAAATGCAAACATTTTATAAATCCGCTTAAGCAAATGCAATTAAACGTGGATATATCTTTCAAATTATTGCTCAATTTCAGTGAAATTTCAATTTCATGTTATTGTGCAAAAAACGGTCACAATCAGCTTCTAATCTTTTGGATTAAAAACTGCAGTTCAGTAAAAAAAGCAAATCCAGTCCTATAAACAATATTGCTATTTTTGTTTTGCATAAATGATTAACACAATCAAATTTCTTTTTACTTTTTGTCTCATAATTATATAAATAAAAGTGTCAACTATTTGAATAAAAATATAAAACATACCATTTTTATTAATTTTTTAGCAAAACCCCTTTTTTCTCTTTTTTTTAATGCAAATATTTTATTAAATTATTTAAAAAATATTGTTTATGTCGGAAAGATTTTTCAAGGTAAAAAAGGTGTGCAATATTTGAAATTCAGATGAAAGAAGAATCCCTTATCAGCAAAAATCAAGCAGAAATTAAGCAAAAAGACAAAAAAAAACAGTGAACAGAAAGAAGATTTTTTTGTTTTTAGGGACAATCATGTTGCAGAATATGGAAACTTTTTTTTACCTTATTGTCAAAACATGTGGTTCCATTTTTTGTACATCAAGAATATAGTGAGAGAAAAAAGTATGAGTCTTTCAATCTTCCGTGATTAAAAAAGATGGAGCACTGTTATCAAAAAACTGATGCGAAAAATAATTGAATTGATTTTTGCTTTAAAATTATAGTTTTTAGATTCGTTCACTGTTACATTTTTAGTTTTTGGATTCTTGAAGTATTTAAAAAAATGGCTGTTCACATAACAACATAATGGTGCAAATATTAGAAAACTTTATGAGGCAGAATGTTCAGAATGTCCAACAATTCCTGAACTCCCTGCTCTAAACTCTCGCGAAATTATCCAATGTAAAGTAAATTTTGTACCAAATAATAATTCTGTAAAAAATTAATTTAAAATAAAGTTTATTAAAAATGTTTTTGTGATTTGTATTATTGCTGTTAAATACAGTACTATATATCTTTGTTTAAAAAATTGTAACATAATGTAAAAATGTAATTTGTTTTTGTTGTTTGAATTTTAGCCATGTTTAAAAATTATAAACAGTGTACTTTTGGTCAAGACTGTGAAACTGCTGTTGGCTATGACGAAGAACATGCTGAAATTGTTGTGGGAGAAGTCAAAACGCTTATCGAAAATGTCGATGTTAAAGTAAAATCACTTTGGATTGCATCTCCATATGACTATGAAGAAGTCTGTGAATTGTTGGAAATTTCTACAAATTTAATGGTAAAGTTAGAAACTAAAAAATATATTTTTACAGTGCAAATTTAGCTTAAAACATTTGCAAATCGTAAAACAATGATTGATAAAATATGGGAATGTATTTTTGGCATTGAAAAGTTTCCCTGCTTTTGTATTAGCGTCTTTATTATTAACAACAAGTGCAAAGTCAAAGCAAAGCAGATTAAAAATGTGTATCAAGGTCATCATATTATCATTTTTATACCGATGGAGCAAACCCTTTACACTTCGGTATCAATTCGTATTCAAAAAGTTTTTGGAAAATTTAACAATATTTCACAAAATTTTCAGTATGATAATTATATTATGGGAATTATTCAAGGAGAAATGAATACTTCTATAGATTTTATAGAGATAGAAGCTAAAGTATTAATTAATTACCAAAATGTTGTAAAGTGTAATTCAGCATATGATTTTTTATCAGATTTAATAAGTTTTGTAAAAACCAAACAACAAATTAATTGTTTAATGGCAATACCAGTACCTGAAACAACAAAAGTTACTGAAACAACGAAAACATATATCACTGGAAATTTGTTGATAGTTTTATCGATAAAAAAAGTAATGTATACCATCAAAGAAAAATTTCCGTCTGAAACAAAAGATGACATGACTGTCAGCAAGAAAGTGACAAATGTTGCAGAAAGAATTAAATTGTGCAAAGACATCACTCAAGAACTTTCAATGCTAATGTGCTATTTATCAGAAAATAAGCCACCAATAAATTTAAAACATATATATTTTATGCTACAAAACTACATCAATTTTCTTTTGAAAGAACTTTATGATTCACCTTCTGTGCATCTAAATTTCTATTTATGTGAAAGATTACAGCAAGCTGATATTGAATTACTCAAAACATCGTATTTTAAAATTTTGGACTGCTGGATACTTAAAATGGATGAAAAAAATGCGAGCGAAATCCGGAAATTAGTAAAGGCAAAACTTTGCTTTGTCTTTAATGAAACAACTATTATATATTTAGAGCATTTATACAGCGAAATTGATGATCATCGTTTTGTTATATCGCATAAAGATGATGCTAAACAATACAACGAACCAATGTTACAAACTCCTGAAAATAAATTGTACTCAGTCGGGATAAGTGAATTTCAAGAAAAATCCGTCGAAGAAGCAAATACCATAATATATAAAAGATTTTATGCAATATGTGAATGTGATAAAACAATAGAAAAAGCTTGGTTATGCAAAGAATGTAAGACGTTTTTATATCGCATTAAGGACGCCGAGGATTGGGTAAAATGCAGATGTGGACTTTATAAAATCACAGAGATTCGGAAAAAATGTTTTAAATGTTTAAATTACGTTGACGCTGAAGTAGTTCCAATTAACAATGAACCTAAAAAAAGCACTGATGTCTCGAAATGTGAAGATCAAGAGAAGTAAGTTAATTAAAACATCATACATGTAATTTCCAATTTGAAACTTTTTTTCAGAGAAATGAATGGACCAAAAAATGCACACGTCGAAAACAGTATTGATATTCAAGACCCTAATGTAGAGTTAAACAAAGACAATCAAAAAAATATTATTTTTGTTGGTCAAACAGGAGCAGGTAAATCTACATTAATAAACAGCATAAAAAATTATAAAAGATTCGATTTTGATGAAGCATGCAATAATTTTATGGAATGCTGTTTACCGATAAGCTTTCAACTTCAGACTCCAGATTTAAAAAATATAACAATTAAAGCTGGACCTGATAACGAGAATGAACGCTTGAATGTACGCGGTCAATCGGTTACTCAAAAAACAAAAGTTTATGAAATATTTTGTGAAAAAAATGAAAAATTGAACATTGTTGACACTCCTGGGCTTGGAGATAGTCGAGGTAGTGACCAAGATTTACAAAACGTTGAATACATTAAAGAAGCTATAATTGAATGTGAAAAAATTGATGCAATTTGTTTTGTAATACCTTCAAATGTTTCAAAACTAACATCGAATTTTGAAGTCATTATGCGTGATTTATTGTCACTATTCCCAAAAACTGCATTGAAAAATGTTTTCTTTTTCTTCACTTATGCAAATTCGTCTTTTTTTGCCATTGGAGATACTGTCAAACCATTGGAAGAATTTTTTCAAAAATTCAAAGAAACAAATAATGCTGAAATTCCGTTTAGCCCTGAAAATGCTTTTTGTGTGGATAGTGAAGCATTTATGTACCGACTTGCAACAGAAAATGGCTACAAATACCAACATCGAACAGAAGATAGTTTTCGTGAAAGCTGGAACAAATCCAAGGAATCAATAAATAAATTTTTACAAAAGCTGAAAATTGTTGAACCTATAAAATCTGCTGATATTAAAATGAATTTTGAACTTGAAAAATGTGTAAAAAATTTAACGACTGTTCAAGAATTATCACCTGAAATGAAAAATATTAGCAATTTAATGGCACAAACATTTTGTGAAATTTCAATGTCCTCTTATTCACCTTTTAACCGTATTCCTTTAAATAAAGAAGAATTAGAAAAATCAAAAAAAGATGCATTAGATTTTTGTAAGAAAACGGGCGAAAATGTATCACTGAAAGCAAATATTGAAGAATTGTTGAAACATTATTACAATGTTTCTGTCAAAGATGATGAAATTTGTGTCAAAGATGACTATATATCTCCAATGGATGCAGAGATTAAAAAAGAATTAGAAGAAATGTTAAAACTTTTGGCACAACTTTTAAAAGACAATGATGCATTATCATCTTTTGGTGATAGCAGAAATGATATTATAAATATATTCACCGCTTTTCATTCTGACGAAATTTCGTTAAACTTTGAATCTTGGATAAAAGCTCTTCAAAAATATTTTTGCGACAATAAAAATATGGAATTAAAGCTAAAAACAGAAAGAATTTTGTCGTTAATTAATTCAAGTTAAGAATTTAAATAATTTGTTCTAACATTGTTGGACTTTTGAAGCTTTTTAATATTTAAGATAAAATTTGCGCTCTTTATATTATTTTCAGAATCATGTAGTTTTGTTTCACAAAAAAATTCCTTTTTTATTTTCGTATTTTATTGTCTTTTTTCTTGTTGAGCCAATTAAATTAAAACGTTTAAATATAGAAAAGCATGAAAATTTTAATAATAAAGATTTATTTTCAGACAATTAAGCCATTTTTTAATTTTTTGCAATTAAAATTTCTGATATAAACGAATACTTTGCCCTTTTCCCTATTCTTTCACTTGAATGTCCCTTAAAACAAAAAAATCTTCTTTTTCCTCACTGTTTTTTTTTGTGTTTTTGCTTAATTTCTGCTTAATTTTTGCTGATAAGGGATTCTTCTTTCATCTGAATTTCAAATATCGCACACCTTTTTTACCTTGAAAAATCTTTCCGACATAAACAATATTTTTTAAATAATTTAATGAAATATTTGCATTAAACAAAAGAGAAAAAAGGGGTTTTGCAAAAAAATTAATAAAAATGGTATGTTTTATATTTATATTCAAATAGTTGACACTTTTATTTATATAATTATGAGACAAGATATTGCAAAATTATTAAGATATAACGTGCCGCCAATCATATGTCCCAACAAAAAGCAAAAATAACCGTTGTTTTTTATACCTTTTATGGTCTAAAACAGAAAAATGTCAATGGCAATATTTAAAATATTTGTGCCAAAATATTCTATAAAAAAGGAAATCAAAAGAAAAAGCTGAAAAGTTGAAAATTGTTTGATATTCCCTTTTTTAATAACAAAATTTTTTGAAAGCGGCTTTTTTAAAATTACTTGCTAAATTCTTAACAAAAATTCAAAAAATGAGGAGTTTTTGTTTTCTGTTAAGGGCATCTTTTGCTTGCCCTTAACAGAAAACATTTTTGTTTTTTGTTAAGCTCTCCTTCCCTTAACAGAAAACATTTTTGTTTTTTGTTAAGCTCTCCTTCCCTTAACAGAAAACATTTTTGTTTTTTGTTAACGAATTTTTTTTTTCGAAGTGAACTCGAACTTGGGTATATTTGACTCAAGCGCAAGCGCACTACCGATACGCCACACAAACAACTAGTCAAGGGTGATTTTTTTGGCTTGTATGCAAACGGCCATTTTCGCTCGGTGTTTTTTTTTGTTCAACAATGTTTTTTTTTATCTCATTCTTGATTAAAAACATAAATTAATTAATTATTAATACGTACTTTAATATTTAAAAGATAAAAAATTAATAAGTGATAAAAAAAACATTGTTGAACAAAAAAAAACACCGAGCAAAAATGGCCGTTTGCATACAAGCCAAAAAAATTACCCTTGTCTAGTTGTTTGTGTGGCGTATCGGTAGTGCGCTTGCGCTTGAGTCAAATATACCCAAGTTCGAGTTCACTTCGAAAAAAAAAATTCGTTAACAAAAAACAAAAATGTTTTCTGTTAAGGGAAGGAGAGCTTAACAAAAAACAAAAATGTTTTCTGTTAAGGGCAGGGTTGTTAAATTCCCGGGAAATCAGAAAAATCGGGAAATTTCCCGGGAAATTTCCCGGGAATTTCCCGCTAATTTCCCGTAAACCCAATTTTTCAGATTTTACATTTCACACCCGAAAAATTTAAAAACATGATTTAAGAGTAACTACCCTTTTTTACCTATATTAATTCGTTCTAATTATTTTTAAAGCTAAAAAAACCTATTAAAATTAAAAAAAATTATATTTTTTAAAAAATTTTGGTAATTATATACCCAAAATTCCGGGAAATTAATTTCATTTCCCGCAAAAATCGGGAAATTTCCCGCTAATTTCCCGGGAATTTCCCTTTGACAACCCTGGTTAAGGGCAAGCAAAAGATGCCCTTAACAGAAAACAAAAACTCCTCATTTTTTGAATTTTTGTTAAGAATTTAGCAAGTAATTTTAAAAAAGCCGCTTTCAAAAAATTTTGTTATGCATTTATACAAAAATTTTCTTTTTTCATATTTCTCTCAAAATTTTCTTAAAAATAATAATTTCTTGATTTTTTTAACATGTGTTTATGCAGATATTGCAAAATTATTAAACTATTGTTTACAAATTTCACATTGTTCTTTAATGCATTGGATGTTTGCATTCGAGTTGTTTAAAGCAATGGAATATGATGAAAAAGCTGCGGCCGCCGGCAAAGTTGTTGTTGATCATGAACAAAAACAATTTGCAGCAATTCAAATTTATCGATGCCTTAAAATTTGGGATACAATTGCTTTAGCTGTTCCGCTTTATGTTAATTTGGATGAAAATTTGAATAAAAATGTACAATACCCGTCGATACTTTGATTCCAGCGCATGCGCTTTTTATGTGCGCTCTTCTCGCGAAAAGATTTGCGACTGAAAAAAATTCTCCCACGAAAATCGCATGCGCTTGGAATCAAAGTATCGCCGCACATTGTAAATGATATTTGGAAAATTATGAAAGACAAAATTATTGCTGCACAATATGCCTTGGAAATCTGTTTTAACAATCAAAAAAGAGCTGCTTAAAAAAGCAAATAAAAAACATTTTTGTTCGATTTTTGATTTTTTGTAATTATTTCTTAATTTAATTTTTTATGATTTTTTAAATGTTTATAAAATTTTAAAAGAATTTTCTTGACAAAAAAGGATTGTTTGACGATAAAAAATATAAAAATGACAAATTTTTATCAACTGAAAAAAATTCAGGGAATCAAAATACATACAGCTAAAAAAACACAAAAAAGCATGTGATGAAAAAAAAATAAAATAATAAGCTGTTACTTGATTGAAAATTTTCTTTTTGTTATCAGTTTTTTTAAAGAAAAAAAACGTTTTAAATCTGCAAAAACATATAAAAAATGCAAGCAAAGCAGTGCAAATTTTGTCCATGAATCAATAATAAAAAAGCTATTGGCAAATGAATGACCAGTGCTGGCGCCGCCAGCCTGGCGGTGCACCGAATTTTTCCGGTCTTCGGTCCTCCGGTCCGACATTTTTTTCTTGATTTTGATTTTTCAGATTCTTTTTGTTAATAATATCTGGGTTTATTATCATAATTTCTTCATTGGATTTGAAGTTTAACAGTTTTTACATGAAAAACATGGAAAAAAGATGAAAAAATTTCGGATCGGCCCGGACCGAAAGACCGGACCGGAGACCGCCAGCACTGGCAATAATATTATACAATATTCAAGTTTTCCTTATTTTATTTATAGGCAAAAAGTTATAAAGTTTAGAAAGGCAAAAGTTGTCACAAAAAATAGAAATTTTTTTTAGAATAGTATTCTTGAATACTAAACTGCATAAACATTTATAAACTTATATTTTTATATTTTATATTTTATATTTTATAATGATATCAATTATTTAGAAAAAATTTCATAAGCATAATATGCAGCCCCAATTGCAACAACTTCATCCGGATGTTCTTCACACCAATGTTTGGCAGATGGAAATATTTTCTGTAAAAGTTTTTTAATCATTGCCATTCGGCATCCACCTCCAACATGTAATACTTGATTTATCTCGTTTGCTTTATAACCGGATTTATATAAAGCGGAAAGAATCGTATTTTGAATTTTATTTAATAAGTCTTCGGATAAATCACAAAAGTTTTGTTGGGAGATTTTTATGAATCCGGTTTTGGCTGGATCAATGTCTCCAATGTCTAAACTAAAAAGCACAATCATAAAACAAAGATTTTTAAAATATGTCGTACACTAGTCTATAAAATAAAAAAAAAGCGTCATCGTTGAAAAAGAAGAAAATTGCTTTTCCATGCGAGGCTGCTGCATTTTATTTTTCATTTTTTTTGCTAACAAAAATGTTTTTGTTAAAAAAAGTTTTATAAATGTTGAATAAAAAATGTGCTACAGGTTATTTCAAGACTTGAAAACTCATAGAATTGTATTCTAGCATGTGTGGAAAAAACAAAGATAAAAAAATAAAACAGATGCTGAAATAAAAATTCCAGAAGCTGAACGCTTTTTTCAACAAAAAGAATTTTTGTCAAAAAAGTGAAAAATAAAATGCAGCGGTCTCACATGGAAAAGCGTTTCTCTTCTTTTTCAACGAGACACTTGTTTTTATTTTATCGGCTAGTGCTTAAACTTACTGATCTTCATTATGGACACTTAAGTTATGTTTTATTTTTTGGGATTCCATTAAAAGCTTAAATTTTTTGTCCCTTATATCTTTTAAGTTTAGCATATTTTCAGAATTATTTTCATTCAAATTAAGAACATTATTTCCCAGTTTTGAGACGCCATAATCCATATTTAACTTGTTTGAAAAGAAATCCATTAAAAGATTATCAAAATCTCTTCCACCAAGTTTAGAATCCCCATTTTTAGCCATAATTTGTATTTTGTCATTAATAATTTTAAAAACACAAACATCCAAAGTTCCACCTCCAAGATCAAAAAGTAATAAAATAGAATTATTTGGAATTGGTCGATCAATAAAATATGCAAATGCAGCTGCAATTGGTTCTGGAAGGAGTGTTACTGTTTCCCATCCTGCTAACTTTGCAGCTTTTTTTGTTGCTGCTTCTTGAGCTTCTGTAAATGCGGCTGGAACTGTAATAACAACCTTTGATAATTTTTTTCCTTGATATGATTCAGCTTTTTCTTTCATATATTTCAATAAAACTGCAGCAACTTCTGTCGCAGTTTGTTGAATTTCACCCCGCTGTGTTTTTAGTATTATTGTTGGTTGGTTATTAAGATTAACAACTTTGAATGGCCATATTTTGTCAATATTTACAATAGGTTTTCCTATTATTCGCTTAGAATCAAATACTGTAGCTTCTGAATAATTTCGTAATCGATCAACAACAGTTTGACCACATTTTGGATATTCTTCGTCGTAGCTTACATATGAAGGCAATAATCTCCCTCCAGTATTATCCAAACCGATAGTATCAATTCCACGTTTTCTATTTACAGCAACACAGCATCTACTTGTTCCGAGATCAATTCCAACCGCATCAATATCTTGATTCATGTCCACAATTTTCTTCGGAAGTGCAAAAATTCTTTTTTTGTCTGGTATTAAAAACGGTAAAATACATTCTTTTTCACGGCATTTATCGCACAAAGCTTTTGAACACGTTTTATTAATTTCTTCCAAATGTAAAGTTTCAACTAGTTTTTGTTTGTAAAATTTCGTCACATCCTCAATATCATGTCTCAACTTCCTATCGTTAACATAATTGAGATATAATTCCAATGCTTCAATTAATTGTAATTTTTCATAATCTTCCGTAGATGTCTCGACTGAGATTTCCGACATATTAAAACTAGAAAACATAGAGAAATGTGAAATTTTAGTCAAAATTTTCTGAATAAGGGGTCCTAAGTCTTTATTGGTTTCTTTCTGCAAAAATATTCCAATTCGTTCAAGTTTGTAATTCATCAAAATATCATTGGATTTAATTGGAGTTATATCATCAAGTTTTTTCAGAAAGTTTTCAATTGCTGCTTTTGATTTATCCCAACTAATCCGAAACCTTTTAGGATCCCGGTTTTTATATTGATGTCCTTGTTCTGTTGCAAGTCGGTACATAAATGCTTCACTATCCACACAAAAAGCATTTTCAGGGCTAAACGGAATTTCAGCATTATTTGTTTCTTTGAATTTTTGAAAAAATTCTTCCAATGGTTTGACAGTATCTCCAATGGCAAAAAAAGACGAATTTGCATAAGTGAAGAAAAAGAAAACATTTTTCAATGCAGTTTTTGGGAATAGTGACAATAAATCACGCATAATGACTTCAAAATTAGATGTTAATTTCGAAATATTCGAAGACATTACAAAACAAATTGCATCAATTTTTTCACATTCAATTATAGCTTCTTTTATGTATTCAACGTTTTGTAAATCTTGGTCACTACCTCGACTATCTCCAAGCCCAGGAGTGTCAACAATGTTCAATTTTTCATTTTTTTCACAAAATATTTCATAAACTTTTGTTTTTTGAGTAACCGATTGACCGCGTACATTCAAGCGTTCATTCTCGTTATCAGGTCCAGCTTTAATTGTTATATTTTTTAAATCTGGAGTCTGAAGTTGAAAGCTTATCGGTAAACAGCATTCCATAAAATTATTGCATGCTTCATCAAAATCGAATCTTTTATAATTTTTTATGCTGTTTATTAATGTAGATTTACCTGCTCCTGTTTGACCAACAAAAATAATATTTTTTTGATTGTCTTTGTTTAACTCTACATTAGGGTCTTGAATATCAATACTGTTTTCGACGTGTGCATTTTTTGGTCCATTCATTTCTCTGAAAAAAAGTTTCAAATTGGAAATTACATGTATGATGATTTAATTAACTTACTTCTCTTGATCTTCACAATTCGAGACATCAGTGCTTTTTTTAGGTTCATTGTTAATTGGAACTACTTCAGCGTCATCGTAATTTAAACATTTAAAACATTTTTTCTGAATCTCTGTGATTTTATAAAGTCCACATCTGCATTTTACCCAATCCTCGGCGTTCTTAATGCGATATAAAAACGTCTTACATTCTTTGCATAACCAAGCTTTTTCTATTGTTTTATCACATTCACATATTGCATAAAATCTTTTATATATTGCGGTATTTGCTGCTTCGACAAAATTTTTTTGAAATTCACTGATCCCAACTGAGTACAATTTATTTTCAGGAGTTTGTAACATTGGTTCGTTGTATTGTTTAGCGTCATCTTTATGCGATATAACAAAACGATGATCATCAATTTCGCTGTATAAATGCTCTAAATATATAATAGTTGTTTCATTAAAGACAAAGCAAAGTTTTGCCTTTACTAATTTCCGGATTTCGCTCGCATTTTTTTCATCCATTCTAAGTATCCAGCAATCCAAAATTTTAAAATACGATGTTCCGAGTAACTCAATATCAGCTTGCTGTAATCTTTCACATAAATAGAAATTTAGATGCACAGAAGGTGAATCATAAAGTTCTTTCAAAAGAAAATTGATGTAGTTTTGTAGCATAAAATATATATGTTTTAAATTTATTGGTGGCTTATTTTCTGATAAATAGCACATTAGCGTTGAAAGTTCTTGAGTGATGTCTTTGCACAGGCTAATTCTTTCTGGAACATTTGTCACTTCCGTGATGTCCGTCATCTCATTTTTTGTTTCAGCCGGAAATTTTTCTTTGATGGTATACATTACTTTTTTTATCGATAAAACTATCAACAAATTTCCAGTGATATATATTTTCGTTGTTTCATTAACTTTTGTTGTTTCAGGTGCTGGTATTGCCATTAAACAATTAATTTGTTGTTTGGTTTTTATAAAACTTATTAAATCTGATAAAAAATCATATGCTGAATTACACTTTACAACATTTTGGTAATTAATTAATACTTTAGCTTCTTTCTCTATAAAATCTATAGAAGTATTCATTTCTCCTTGAATAATTTCCATAATATGATTCTCATACTGAAAATTTTGTGAAATATTGTTAAATTTTTTAAAAACTTTTTGAATACGAATTGATACCGAAGTGTAAAGGGTTTGCTCCATCGGTATAAAAATGATAATATGATGACCTTGATACACATTTTTAATCTGCTTTGCTTTACACTTTTTGGTATTCTTGACATTGCACTTGTTGTTAATAATAAAGACGCTAATACAAAAGCAGGGAAACTTTTCAATGCCAAAAATACATTCCCATATTTTATCAATCATTGTTTTACGATTTGCAAATGTTTTAAGCTAAATTTGCACTGTAAAAATATATTTTTTAGTTTCTAACTTTACCATTAAATTTGTAGAAATTTCCAACAATTCACAGACTTTTTCATGGTCATATGGAGATGCAATCCAAAGTGATTTTACTTTAACATCGACATTTTCGATAAGCGTTTTGACTTCTCCCACAACAATTTCAGCATGTTCTTCGTCATAGCCAACAGCAGTTTCACAGTCTTGACCAAAAGTACACTGTTTATAATTTTTAAACATGGCTAAAATTCAAACAACAAAAACAAATTACATTTTTACATTATGTTACAATTTTTTAAACAAAAGTATATCGTACTGTATTTAACAGCAATAATACAAATTACAAAAACATTTTTAATAAACTTTATTTTAAATTAATTTTTTACAGAATTATTAGTTGGTACAAAATTTACTTTACATTGGATAATTTCGCGAGAGTTTAGAGCAGGGAGTTCAGGAACTGTTGGGCATTCTGAACATTCTGCCTCATAAAGTTTTCTAATATTTGCACCATTATGTTGTAATATGAAAAGTTGTTTAACAATATTACCGACATCTTCTTCTGTTATAACTTTATTGTTTCCATTCCGGATCGATGTTTCAATTACTGTCATTTCACTTAGATAATCGGCTAATGTTTTTTCAAGTTTTTGGATGACTTCCATCGAAGTTTGACAGCCATTTTCAAGAGCGGCTTGCTCTTTCCGGATTTCAAAGTTTATTCTTTCTTTAAATGCGTTATTGTATTCTAGAATGGCATTTTGTTGGAGATAAGATGATAATTGTACAACTGCACCAACAATTAGCTGTTGTTCTCTTTTTTGAGCTTGAACAAATCTATGCATAAATTCTTCTGCTTCTTTATCAGACATTGGTTTATTAGAAACCTTTTTAAGAGTTTGTTTTTGAGTTTGTTTTTGACTTAAATGCATATGCCTTTGAACTCGACATCCACAATGTGTACAGTTTCCATCAATATCAAAAGCTTGACAATCTTCCAATGCAGGTTCCGGGAATTTTGCTAATGCAACATTCTTTAAGAAACAATTTGCGTGACAAACGGTTTTAAAATTAAAATTATATCGATCAGTATTTGGGATTGGAATTGCTTCTATACAATGATCAGAGGTACAAACAGTTTGTGGACGGGTTCTTGTTGTTTCTATTGTAGATACCATTGTTTCACCACTTTTTGTTAAACTTCTTATATAATTTTGCCGATTCGCAGGGAGCAAAGCTTGTTGAATTAGTGCCGAAATTGTTGCCAACGGACCAATAATACAATGAATCATTGTTCTTGCTTGCCCCACTGTACATGTCAACCTAACATCGTGGCCTTTAAGAGTATACATTCGTTGAAATAAATCAAATATTTTATTTCTTGAAACATTCCAACTGTTTGAATAATGATGTTGCAGAGGCCCATATTCATTTCGATATTCTTCACTTTTATTCCAACCACATTGGAAAATAAAAGCTTCATTATCAACACAAAAAACTGTATTTTCATTTAATTCAATTGAAATTCCATTTCTTAATTTTAAATCGGCTACATATTGAATGAGGGTATTCATAGTTGGGCCAGGATTGTAATCATATCCTCGTGAATTTGTAATTACAAACATGATATTATTTACTGCATTATTATGAAGCAACATTAAAGTTTCGTTTAAATTGTACCGTACATCTGCAGTAAGTCTTGATTCAGATGCCTTAAATAAAATCAATACACCATGGATTTCCGAAAATTGATTTAGCTTGTCAATGATAATTCTTTCGTTCATAGCATCTTGTTCAGGTCCACGTGTATCTCCAATTCCAGGTATATCAATAACATTAAAAGCAATTTTATTATTGTGGAAAGAATATACCCGGGGCTCTTGAGTACATGAGCTTGCACTCCCATGTTTTTCATTGCCTTTATCAGGAGCATTGCAGCCATTTAAGCAAAAACGTATATTTTGAAAATTTGCTAATCTTATTTGGAATTCAGAAGGTATAACGCATCGAGGTTCATTTGCATCAAGGGCTTCATTAAGTGTTTCATATGTAAAATAATTTGCAATGGCATTAATAAGGGTTGATTTGCCAGTACCTGTAGGACCAAGTAATAAAATAGTGTATACTGGAATTGTTGAACGCAAAGACATACTTGAAAAAAAATGCACATAAATTAAAAAATGGCGAATAAAAACTTGAAAATAATTCTTTAAAAATAATTTTTATTTTTTTATGAAAAAAAATGAATGTGCTTATTTTTTGTCAGTATATTTTGTACATTTTATTGTGCATATTAAAATGAAGGAAAATTATTATCTTATCAGAAAATGTTTTGATTCTTAGTTTTTTCATTATTTTTACATGATAGATATTTTTTGACAGCAATCAAAGAACAGATTAATGCATTATGTAATATTACATATTAACATTGCATTGATTTCATCATCATGCTTTCCAGAATCATGTAGCTTTGATTCAAAAAAATTGTTTTTTTATAAATGTTTTTTATTGTCCTTTTTCTTGTTGAGACAATTTAATTAAAGCATTTATATTTAGATAGCATGAAAAAATCTTTTTTAATAACAAAAAAATATTTTCAGACAATTAAAACATTTTTTAATTTTTTCCAGTTAAAATTTTTGATATAAACAAATACTTTGCCCTTTTCCCTATTCTTTCACATGGTTGTCCCTTCAAACAAAAAAAATCTTCTTTTCACTGTTTTTTTTGTCTTTTTGCTTAATTTCTGCTTAATTTTTGCTGATAAGGGATTCTTCTTTCATCTGAATTTCAAATATCGCACACCTTTTTTACCTTGAAAAATCTTTCCGACATAAACAATATTTTTTAAATAATTTAATGAAATATTTGCATTAAACAAAAGAGAAAAAAGGGGTTTTGCTAAAAAATTAATAAAAATGTTAAAACGCCAAGAAATAAAAGGCAAAAAAAACTGATGAAAAATAAATTTTGAATCTTCGATAACAGCTCTTCAAAAATATTTTAGCGACAATAAAAATGTGGAATTAAAGCTAAAAACAGAAAGAATTTTGTCTTTAATTAAATCAAGTTTAGAGTTTAAATAATTTGTTCTAACATTGGTGGACTTTTGAAGCTTTTTATTATTTGTAGATAAATTTGCGCTTTTTACATTATTTTCAAAGTGATATAATTAAAATAAATTTTACATTCTTTTTTTTTCGAAACATCAAACTCCAACAAATGTAGAAAAAAACTTTCTATAAAAGAAACTTCTGTAAAAATCATACTGTAATAAAAAGTTTACTTTATAAAATATTACAAGCTAAATTTTTCTAGCAAATTTCATGAAATTTGTTATCCTGCTTTTTTACTTCAACATGGAAAGTGACAGTACATCAAATAATATTACCTACAAGCATACTGTAATCATATAGCTGAAAAACAACACCATAAAAATATTATATTTTAAATTTCCTGCTCTAATTGCCAATAGCTTTTTTTTTATTGTTGATTTCATGGACAAAATAAAATTTATGCTTTGCTTGCATTTTTTATATGTTTTTACAGATTTAAAACGTTTTTTTTTCTTCAAAAAAAACTGATAACAAAAAGTAAATTTTCAATCAAGTAAGAGCTTATTATTTTATTTTTTTTCATCACATGCTTTTTTGTGTTTTTTTAGCTGTATGTATTTTGATTCCCTGAATTTTTTTCAGTTGATAAAAATTTGTCATTTTTATATTTTTTATCGTCAAACAATCCTTTTTTGTCAAGAAAATTCTTTCAAAATTTTATAAACATTTAAAAAATCACAAAAATTAAATTAAGAAATAAATACAAAAAATCGAACAAAAATGTTTTTTATTTGCTTTTTTAAGCTGCTCTTTTTTGGCTGTTATAACAAATTTCCAATGCATACTGTGCAGCAATAATTTTGTCTTTCATAATTTTCCAAATATCATTTACATTTTCATTTAAATTTTCATCCAAATTAACATAAAGCGGAACAGCTAAAGCAATTGTATCCCAAATTTTAAGGCATCGATAAATTTGAATTGCTGCAAATTGTTTTTGTTCATGATCAACAACAGTTTTGCCGGCGGCCGCAGCTTTTTCATCATATTCCATTGCTTTAAACAACTCAAATGCAAACATCCAATGCATTAAAGAACAATGTGAAACTTGTAAACAATATCTTAATAATTCTGCAATATCTGCATAAACACATTCATCCCCAAAATCTTGTAAAATTTTTTCAACAATTTCAAAGGCATGATTTTGTTGATCTCGATTGCTTGAAACTGCATACAAATCTCCAGAAGTTGGACAAATTTGTTCATCATTTTTTTGAATGATTTTGCAAATTTTTTGTAATTCCTAAAATTTGCATATTTAAAAATTTTTAAAACGCTTTCTGGCTAATTTTTTCGCTTTTTAAGGAAGACTAGAGGACAATAAAAAAAATTTTCCGATTTGGTTTTTAAATTTTTATATGTTGTTGGCATAAGTCCCTAGATGCAAAAAATTTTTTTCAGAATTTTTCGTGCCGGGATTTTGGTTTTATGGGATTAAAAAGGCTTAAACTATCGGTCGCTGTGAAAGCACAGGGTTTAGTTTTCATACAAATAAATAATTTAAAAAATTAGTTTTTTTGATAATTTTTAAAAAAGCAAAAAAATTACCTGATGATCAATTTTTGCTAATTTTTTTCGTTGAAGTTTTTGCTTTTCTTGTTCTGCTTTAATTTGCAATGAAATTTTTACACTATTTACAGATGGACTATTTGCACGCATTTGTTTCATTACAATTTGTACAAAGTCTTCCAATTCTGTAATACTTTTTTGATGCAATTCTATAATTTTTGCAATATCTTTCAAAGGTGATTCTGAATTATTTGAATCTTCAAATAATTGATGTTGTGGCTTTTCTTCCTCTACATCTTCAGATTCAGCTTCTGAAACAACTTCATACTTTTGTGCTGTCGAAGAACAATCATATGATTTTTTGTATGCTTTTTTTGCAATTTTTGAAACAACATTTTGAATTTCTTTTGCAAGGTCATTAAATCCATATGCAATTTGATAGGCGCATGTTGAAAGGGTGGAAGGGCACAAAAGTGTTGAACTTTTTGTTTCTTGTGTTATTTCATCAGAAAAAATTACAACATCTTCGGTAAAGCTTAAAGTAAACAAAATTCGAAGGACACTTATGAAATATGGTGCTGTATGAGACATTGGACGATTAAGTGAAAGTTCTTTTGGCGGCATTTGATCAATTTCATTTTCAGGGCATTTTATTGCATTTTGAGTTGAATGGATAATATGATATGTTGCACCAGGGTTAAGGGTAAATGCATTTTTATGATTTTGAATTGCGCCATCTTGTCCAATTAATCGAAAGCCGGATTGTAGATTAAACAATCCAGCAATTTGAGATTTTTTTACATTTCCACCAGGAATTTTTTGTTGTATATTATTTAAAATAATTGTACATTCATCAGTTTCTTCTACACAATCTTGATATTGTGATCCATTTGATATACGTCTTTGTTTTTGTTGAAGCTTAATAACTTCATATTTGCCTTTTGCCTTTAATGCTGGCACAAATTTATCTTCAGTTTCATGAACTTTGAATACTTTGTTTCTTCGCAAAAGTTGAAATTCATTTTTTCGAATACGAAAAAGTCGTGCCAAAATTGAAGGAGCAGATTGATTTTCAGGTAAATCAATTTCTAAATCTTTGTTGAAAAAATGTAGATGTTTTGGAACTTCTGGTTCAGGGGTTTGAACAACTTCGGGTACAACAGGTTCTGGCACTTGTTGTTGCTGTTGTTGTTGTTGTTCAGCTGCAATTGCATCTCGTTCTTTCTGCAAAAAGTCCAAAATTGCATCTGATAAAAGATTATCCTAAAATATAATTATTTAAAAAATTTTGCATAAAATTTAACAAACTTGTGGTTCATTATTTTCAGCCATATTTAAAAAATAATTGTTTTTGTTGAAAATCTAAAAACAACGATGCATAAAAGTAAAAATCCTGCTTATAAGCAAAATCAAAAAAACTCTTTTAAAGATGTGTTTACGCCAAAATTTTATTGATAACAATGCTCCTCCTTTTTATCATGAAAAATTGAGCATTGAAAGATTTTTTGAGTATACTCTATTTAAGGGACAGTTTTTCTTCACTTTTGTGTTCAAATGTGTTGTTAAAGAATATTTTTTGTGCATTCCAAAAATATGATAAACGTTTTTTTTGCTTTTAAGCTAAGAACAGGGATTGAAAATCGGGCCGAAAAAGTCGGCCGGCCCGGCCCGGGGCCTAAAAATTGACGGCCGGCCCGGCCCGTCGTCGGAATTTCTCGGCCCGGCCGGCCCTAAAATATTTCAAGTTTTTTTAAAAGTTTTTTAGAATATTTTTCGAAACCTGCAGCTTGCAAAAAATAGTTTTTTGCATCTTTTCTCATCAATATGAATTAATATAACAATGATTCATAGTGATGGGAAAAGAAAAAGTGCGTACTGCGCACACCACAAACATATAAACTACCAAAAAACAAAATTTGAAAAATATGCCGGGCCGGCCCGCGGGCTTCTTAACGCGGCCCGGCCGGCCCGCGGGCTTCTTAACGCGGCCCGGCCGGCCCGCGGGCCAGAATTACTAAGGCCCGCCCGGCCCGGGGCCGGGCCGGCCGGCCTCATTTTCAATCCCTGGCTAAGAAGACACACCCTTTTTTTCGTTGATGTTTAACATAAGAATCATAAACAAAATTTTATAAATATTTAGGGTTTTTAATTTCTAGAAAACCGTTTTTTTAAATTTAAGCATATTATTTTTTGGCTATTAAATTTTATGAATCTCTATTTTTTGTGTGTTTTTAAAAGAAATATAAAAATGTTTTTTGGGTATATTTTTGATTAGAAGACTTCTTAAAATCTTTTATCAGTAATAGTAGTGTAATAAAATATAATTTCTATGTTGAAATTATTTGAGCATTTTCTCAAAATGTATAAATTCTTGATTTTTTTACACATTTTTTATGCACATGCTTTTTTCTTCCTTTTTTTTCTAGCTAATATTTTCTCTCGTGAAAAAGAAGAAAATTTAATCTGTTTTCTGATAACATTTGTGGACCACTCATAAAAAAAATACACAATCATCAAAAAAAAAAGAAAAACGTTTTTTTGTTGTATGAAAAATTTGTTTGCGCTATACGTTTGCTTTTTTGATCATAATCTAAATTTTTAATTTTATCATTTTTTTAGGTTAAAAAAATAATGTCACTTAAAAGCACTGTTCGGGTATATAATATTTTGCTTCTTGGTACAACTGGCACCGGGAAATCAACCCTTGTAAATTCAATTGCAAATTATTTTACATATCAAACTTTGGAGGAAGCTCTTGAAGCAAATGAACCAATTTGTGTAATTCCATCATCGTTTGATTTAACACTTGCAAATTTTAAAAAGATTGTTATTACCCAATATGGAATAAATAGAGCAGATGTTGGAAATGAAAATCATAGTGGTGCTTCTTCATGTACCCAGAAACCCCGAGTTTATTCATTTTATAATGATCAAGTTGGATTTAATGTTATTGATATACCTGGAATTGGAGATACTCGAGGAATGATGCAAGATGCAACAAATAAAAAAATTATTTCTGATAAAATTAAAGAATTCACTGAAATTCATGGTATTTTTATTTTGTTTAAAGCTTCTGAGCCTCGGCTTACACCTGAAATTAAATATAACTTAAATGAAACTCTTATGCTTTTGCATGCATCTGCAGTTCCAAATATAATGTTTGTTATTACAAATGCCCGAGGGCAAGATTATGGTCCTGGTCCTGCAATGAATACTTTAAAAGAATATGTTGCAGATTTATATGAAAAGAAAAAAATTTCTATTGAATTAAATGAAAACACAATTTTTTGTGTTGATAATGAAGCATATAAATTTCAATGTGGTTGGAATAAAAGTGAAGAATATCGAAATGAAATGAAAGATTTAAAAGGGAATTATATAAAAAGTTGGGATTTTTCAAGAAAAATAATATTTAAATTGTTTGAAAAGATGTATACTCTTTCTGGACACAACGTAGAACTTACATCTTCAGTTGGACAAGCTCGTACAGTTATACATTGTGCAATTGGACCTTTGGCAACAATAACAGGATATATTCAACGAGCATTAACCCCTGCAAGTCGACAAGCAAATATTGAAACTTTAATGAAAAGTGGAAATCAAATTAAAAATGAAGTTGAAATTGAAAAAACTCTTCCTCGAACTGTTTGCACCAATGAAAGATGTATTGAAGCAATAAAAATTCCTGGAACAAAACGATATAATTTCAATTTTAATACTGTTTGCCATGATAAATGTTATTTGAGAAATGTTGCATTAGCAAAATTCCCTGAACCTGCATTAGAAGATTGTCAAGCATTTGATATTGATGGAAACTGTACACATTGTGGATGTCGAGTTCAAAGGCATATGCATTTAAGTCAAAAACAAACTCAAAAACAAGTTTTAAATAAAGTTGCACAAAAACCTTTAACAAAAGAAGAAGCAGAAAAGTTTATGGATAGTTTTGTAAAGGCACAAGTCAAAGAACAAGCTGCAATAATTAATGCCATTGTTAAACTTTCAATTTACCTTAAACAAAATGCCATCCTTGAATATAATAATGCTTTTGAAGAACGAATCATGCTTGAAATTCGAAAAGAACAAGCTGCTTTATCAGAAGGTGTCGAAGATTCTGCAGATGTTATTACAAAGCTTCAAAATACTCTTAAACATTACAAAGACCAAATGAAAGCAATTAATGTTTCAATTGCAAATGGAAATGCTTCAAAAGTTACAGAAGAAGAAGTTCAAGAAGTTATGACTTTATTATTCACCCTACCACACAATGGCGCAAATATTCGTAAAATGTATGAAGCTGAAAGTTCCGATTGTAAAGCAACTCCTGATATGAAAAATGCAAATCCAAAAGAAATTTTTGCATGCTGTGTTAAATATTTGCCTTAATTCCTTTTTTTAAATAATATATTTTCAAATAAAGTTATATATAATTGTGCTAGAATTTTAAAAATAACCTGTCAAAGACAGATAATTACTTTTTGTATTTTTTCATTTTTATTAAAACTGTAATTTAGATGACCAGTGTTGTAAATGGATTACTTAATTGGATAACTTTAAACAAAGTTAACGAACTAAAACCAACTTTTGGACAAGAATATTTAAATGCCATTGGATACGATGATAAGCATGAAGAAATTTGTCATAAAGGGACTTCAAACCTTAAAATTGCTGCAATTGAAACAAAGGTTGAAATATCTGTTTGTGTAGCCGAGAAATTTGATAGTTGTGAAGAAATCCTAAAAGCACTGCAAATTTCAAGATATGATATGGTAATTTTTTATTATAATGTTTAACTTCAGTGTTGCAGATGGAAATGCTTCAAAAGTTACAGAAGAAGAAGTTCAAGAAGTTATGGCTGTGGCTCCGGCATTCCCGGTTCGCATTCTTTTACCATTCAATTTTTTTTTATTTCTGCTTAATACATTGTTTAGCCAACTTGATGCCTCAGATTTTAAAATCATAATCATTGCATTATCATTAATAATGACATCAGAATTTAAAGAAAGAACAATCAAATGAGCCGGCGCCAAAAAGCACTTTTTCCGTCCAAATTTATTTTCTCAAGTCATTATTAATGATAATGCAATAATTATGATCTTAAAATGTGAGGCATCAAGTTGGCTAAACAATGTATTAAGCAGAAATAAAAAAAATTGAATGGTAAAAAAATGCGGACCGTGGGAATGCCGGCACACAGCTGACACCGTCGGCAAAACTGTTTAAGTTGATTATCATTTTCAGCTTAATTTTATGGCAAGTGAAAAAAGCTACTTTGAAGAAACCTTAAAATTCCTATATCAAGGCATAAATGGATGTACTTTGCTTTGCAGTATTTATATTGTCACACATGAAGCTACAGTAATATTTGCATCAAAGTTTAAAAACGTTTCACGTCCAATTTCAAAGTTTTTGTTAGGTCATCATGTTATCTTATCTCTCCCACTCGAAACACCTATTTATGATATGGAGGAAGTAAAAAATAAAGAAATAATGCTTTTTATTGAAATGTTTATATTTTAGGTTAAAAGAAATATACATTTGCTTTTAACCTCGCAAAATAAGGCTCAATTTCCAGAATATTTATTGTATGAAGCCTCAGCATACATTGATTATGATTTAATAATTCATAAACCAGCATATGAAATACTGAATGAATTACTTTATCAAAAATTACCTGATAATTATATATCACTGTTTATGGAATTGCCTAAATTTGAGAGAAAACCTTCATATGAAAATTTCTATGGCGAACATTCAGCTCTTCGATTGCTATTGAATCTTAAAAAAGTAATTTATTTATGCGAACAAAAATTTGGGTTTGAATCAAAATACAATGTTGGAAAAAAGCCTTTCACTTGGGCAGAAAGAAATAAACTTGGAGATAAAATAATCTCCCAAGTCCATGAACTTTATAATATGGATTTTTCAAAATTTCCACCCCCACAATTGGAAATGTTGTATGAAAATTGCAAAAAATATGAAAAAGAATATTGTTTTGCTTTATATGAAGATTATGCTCATCTTCCTCGAATTCATGAATTGTTAGAGAATGACGTTGCAAGTGCATTCAGAATACTCAAAGGAATGCCATTCAAAAAACAAGACAATATTTGGATTTTCGAAGCAAACGATGAAAATTCTATAGAAATAAGGAAAAAATATTTGGCTGGAAAAATATGCATTGTTTTTACAGAGAAAACAAAAAATTTGATTGATCCAATATTTACTTCATCGATGTTTTGGCTATCAAGTAAAGAAAAACAAATGGAACATTATTCTGAACCAATAATACTTAATAATGGAACCAGAGAATACTTTATTGGAATGGCAAAACCTAAACCTTTATCCGTTAAAAGAAAAAAAGGTGAGAAAGGTAAAGCTATATTAGAAGAGTGTGCATGTCAGGATAGTAACATCAAGAAGTTATGGATTTGTAAAATGTGCAAACATTTAATGTGGAGCGAAAATGATGACTATGCTTACTGTGAATGCGGAACTTACAAAAAATGTGACTTTGAAAAAGAATGTTTCAAATGTATTAAACTTAAAGCTGAAGTTGTAAAAACTGCCGAAGAAAACGGTAACGAACATGTTGTTATGTAAGCACAATTCCCTTAAATTAAGGAACCGTCACTGTTTCAAAAAGGAGAGAATAAAAATGGCAAGGAAAAAACCCAAGCAAGCGATTATTTTATGAGATTTGGTGTGTCTTTGGTTAGCACTTCAGCCTTTAATGCATGGTCGCACACATGGCTAGGATAGAATCCCAGCTGGTGCAAAAAATTACTTTAAAAAAAGTGCCTAAAAAACTTTATTTAACTTTTTAAGAAACTACAAATATTGATTTATAATATAATTACTTTTCGTAGACACTTTTTTTTATAAAGTTATTTTTTTGCACCGGCTGGGATTTAATCCTGGCCATGCGTGCGACCATGCATGAAAGGCCGAAGTGCTAACCAAAGACACACCAAATTTTGTAATCATCGCCAGCTTGGGTTTTTTTCTTGCCATTTTTTCTTTCTTTTTTTGAGACAATGACCTAGACATAATGTTCCACAAAAGATTAAACAACTATTTTTAGCACAACATCTGGTAAGATTGAAGCTGAGCCAGATAAATACGAAAAATCTGTCGTAAACATAAAACCAGTTGAAAAGAAAACTGCAAATATTTTATTTATTGGTCAAAGTGGAGCGGGAAAATCAATGTTGGTTAATAGTATTTACAATTATTTAACATATGACTTTGACGCTGTTTCAAATGCTCAAACTGTCGACTGCATTTTACCGTGTCATTTCCTATTACAAACACCTGATTTCCAAACAGTTGTGTTTACCGCAGGTCCACAAGATGCGAATGAACATTTTAATGATAATGGAGAATCAGTAACACAAAAGCCGAAAATATATAATCTCAAAACTGAAAAATATATCTGCAGAGTAATTGATACACCTGGATTGGGTGATACTCGTGGTGCCAAACAAGATGCAGAAAATGTTGATTTAATTCGAAATGCCATTATTGACATTGAAGAACTTCATGCAATTTGTTTCGTAATGCCATCAAATATTTCGAAATTAACCTCAAACTTTGAAATGAATATGCGCGATTTACTTTCACTTTTTCCAAAAACAGCTTTGAAAAATGTTTTCTTCTTTTTTACTTATGCAAATTCAACATTTTTTACAATTGGTGACACTCGAAGTTCTTTGGAAGAATTTATTTCAACTTTTGAAGCCACAAATAATGCCAAAATTCCATTTGGTGTTGAAAATGTTTGTTGTGTTGATAGTGAAGCATTTATGTATTTTATTGCTACCAAACAAGGACATAAATATCAAAACCGTGATCTTGAAAGCTTTCGAATTAGTTGGGATAAATCGAAAGTAGCAATTGAAATTTTTTTATCAAAACTTGAAGATATAACTCCAATTAAATCAAATGATATTTTGATGACGTATGAATTTGAACAAGTTGGAACTCTGTTACAATTGGAAACTGAGAAAAACCTTGAAAACCTTATTCAACAAATTTTGACAAAAATTTCACAAATTTCAATGACTTCAAAATTTAATTTAAAGAAAAAAATGGATGTGCAAAATATGGAAGATTTTAAAACTCCTCAGTTATTCGAAGCTTTAAAAATATGTCAAAATAAAGTAAAAGATAAAAATTTAAAGCAATTTATATCAAAAATTATTGAATGTTATGGAAATCCAGAATCTAAAAATGTTGATAACATAGAATTACAAAAAGTTGAAAACGGCAATGTAACAAATTCGCAGAATGGTTCCTTAAAACTGGCATCAAACGCTGAAAATAAGGATGACACAAAGCCACCAGATCCTCCAAAAAGAACAAATAAAGATTGGCCAAACTGTGAGGATTTGAAATTAATTGCAGAAAAAACGGCACAAAACTGGTTTGATAAAAAAATTCCACAAACTTCTAAAGATGACGTTTTTGATTTACTTATTGCTGGCCATTTGAAGTTTGAAAATATTGATAAAGAGAAATTGATTGAATCGTTGGATCGAATTAATGTTGCCGCTTCTCAAGAATTATCAAATGACATTGGAAATTTTCTTCAAAATCGCTATCAACAATAGCTGCATTTTTCCAATTTTAAATTTTCATTGTTTCGGATAAAATAATAATAATTTTATATTTTTAGCTGATTTACATTTTTTTAAATAAAAAACTAATAAAATTTTTTGCTTTGATTTTTTACTTAAAAGATAATTTCAATCTTTTCATATCTTTTCTTTTTGATAAATATGAATTTTTTAGCTTAATACAACTTTTTAGATGCATCAAAACGAATATAACATTCTTTGCCTTGGCGCAACAGGTGCTGGAAAAACAACAACTCTAAATGCCATCAGCACATATTTAAATTATCGAACATTTGAATCTGCAATGGAAGCCGATGAACTTCCAATTTTGTCATGTGTTCGATTTTCTATTTCAAATGCAAATCTTCAACCCCTTGAAGTTTCAATCGGTGAAGATGAAAATGAAAGATTCTATGGTATTTGTGAAGCTTCAACTCTTGAACCAAAAATTTATCGATTTGAACACAATGGTGCACTTTATAATTTTGTTGATGTACCAGGTAAGAAAATCTTTGTAATAAAACTTATTTCTTACTAATAACGTTTTTAGGATCTGCTGATCCTCGGGGGATTGAACAAGATGACCAAAACAATAAATTAATCCTTGATGCAATTGGAAGCTTGGAAAATTTGCATACAATTTGTTTATTCTTTAAAGGTGATGAAAAACGACTTACTGCACAAGTTGAATATTGCTTGAATGAAGCTTTCACAAAACTCCACAAAGACAATATTATTCAAATTGTCTTTGTTTTTACTTACACTCGTGGAGGGCATTATCGACCTGGAGAATCTTTAGTAACTTTAAGGGAATACTTTGAACGCCTTCAACAAAATCGTCAAATAACGGTTTCCATTCAACCTCAAAATGCATATTGCATTGATAATACAGCTTTTCGAGGACTTTGCCTCCTTCAAGCTCATCCGAATTCTAATGAATATATTGAACTTGAAGAATATAAACGATGTTATGATATTTCACGGGATGCAATGCTTCGTTTATTTCAAGATATCCCACGAAAGCAATCACTTGAATCTATCAAAACTTTATCCGTGAATGATGCAAGAATTGCAATTCTTTGTTTAATTGAACCGTTATCAGTTATATCAAATGCAATTCAAGCAAATGAAGGAAATCTAGAAAATAATCAAGCACAAATTCAAGAAAGAGTTGCTGAAAATGGTGTGCATGAAGAATATGATGTTCAAAAAGTAGATCTTCCTGAACCGGCTACAGTATGCACAGATCCAGAATGTTCTCAACAAATTCCAATTGAAGCTGGAAGTAATGAAATGATAACAATTTATCCGCAAAAATGCCATGAACCATGTTATCAATCTGGTATCTCATTATCCTTGGTTGGTGATGAAAGGCTTAAAGAATGTCAAGCATTCCGAATTGAAATGAAAGATGGAAATTTTGATGCCTTTCCTGATGAAGGTGATTGTAAACTTTGTAATCATTCTTACAAACTCCACCAACACATAAAAACTGAATATCGTCGAACAGTTCGTGAAATTCGAATCCCTCCAACAAATGCCGAAGGTGCACGGGAATTTGTTCAACAACGAAAAGTTGACCTTCAACGTGAACAACAAGCAATCATTCGTGCAATGGCAACATTTGGGGCTTATTTAAAAGCAAATGCCATTTTAAGCTATAATCGTGCCTTTCCACAATTTATTCAAATTGAAATTGAAAAAGAACAACGTGCAAGAAATTTGCAACAAGTTCGACGACTTCAAGAATTATTAATTAAATTTCAAAATGAAGAAATGATGATTTATAGCTCTGAAGATCAAGGTTCAAATCGAAGGGTTATTGATGCGACACATGTCAGTGGAGTTATTGAAGAACTTTTTACTCTTCCAATTAATGGTCAACGAATTCGAGAATTATATGAAAATGAAAAGAGTTTAAATCGGCAAAATGTTGAAAGAACTGCCATTAATCTTGTCATTGATAATAACGATGAAGATGATAATGACAATGAATGAGATTTAACTGATATGTATTAATAAAATTTCATACATTAATAGAAATTAATAATATATATTTGTAAATTTTAAAATAACCACATTACAATTGTAAGATGCTATATTTATCTTTAATAAATTGTTTAGCATTTGTTTTATTAATTTTCAATTTTTAATGAAGATTTTTCAGATGACATATTTTCTTCTAGAATTACTAGTAAAAAAAATTTCGAAAAACGCTTTTTAATAATCGATCAAATAATCAAAATAAATATTTTTTTGAATTAAATATTCAAAGAAGAAAAAAAGCAAACGAGACAACTGCTGTAAAAACAAAATAAAATTGTTCCCCGTCTTCGTAAAAATTGTGTATACGCAAAAAAAAGTTTCAAATGTTGAAAAACTATTTGAAAACAAAACAAACATATTTTTGAAAAACAAATCTTTCTAACATAGCTATTAAAAATTGTACAGCTTTTTTGTTTATTTTTTAAAACACAATAAAATAGGTTAAATATTTTAAATTTTTAATAACGATTTTGTAAATCCATTTCCAATAACTTGTAAGCTTTAATACCAAATATCTATTATAGCTTTTAAAAGTATTGTATTTTGATTATAGGATTTATACTATTATTTTAATAATAAAATATTTAAAAGTGTTGACTGGAATTGTAGCAAATAATGATCATAAAAGTTTCACATTCATTTTAATACAGCTTCAAAAAAATGTAAAGATAAAAAACATCGTAAAATTTTTTTCAAAAAACGTTTTTGTGAACAAAGAAAAGAATTTGCCTATTTATTTTACGGAACACTTGACTTTTAGTTTTCCATTTATTGTAAAAATGCTTCAATATGTTTTCTTTTCACCGTAAAACAGATGGTGAAATCTTTTTTTTTTGAAAAAATAAAGGACAATTTTCCTTGGAGAGGAAAGAAAAAACTTTTTAAACATTTTATTTTTCTTTTTTTTCAATATTTTATTTTTTGAAAAAATTTAAATAAAGCTAAAACTTTTAAAATCCTATATACAACGACTGAAACACAATTTTTTACAAAACTTGTACTGAAAAGATCATTGAAAATTAATACATTTTAAATTAATTTTTTCAAAAAATTAAAAAAATGTACAAATTTACGTTTCACAAATGCATAGATTTATACGATTTACATTCCAATAAATGACAATATGCCATTTGATTAAGATTAAACTTTATCCAAAAATACGTTGAAAAAAACTTTTTGCAAAAGGTTGATACCGAAAAACCTTTTTGGGAATGATTTTGAGATATACTTTACAAAATGCAAAAGTATCTTTAAACTCAATTTTGTATTATTGAATTTTGCCAAAAATGAAAAGTTGCAAATTCTGCAAACTATTTTTTGCAAAAATAAAATATCAATTTAATTGTTGAAATACAGGGATTGAAGTTTTTAAAAAATTTTTGTGAAACTTTTGTTTAAAACTATTTTTATATTTGACACAAGGAATAATATTCCCGTTACATTTAAAAAAGTTGCAACAAAACACATTAAATTTGTAAAATAATGTTTCAAGTATCAAAATAACGTTGTAATTCAGTTATTTTATCTTTTTTAAAACTCGGCGTGCGAAAATTGTAATCAATTTTTCATTTTTTTAATGAAAAAAAAGTTATTTAAAGACTCTTTTTTTGAATATTTTTTAACCGTTCAATATTGACTTAATTATGTTTAAAAAAGGAGTTTTTGATGTTTTCTAATATGTAAATTTTTTTGCTGATATTCCTACAATAATATAATGAACCGCTATTAATGTAATATTAATTTTTTTGACAAATAAAACCAGAAATTGAAAAAAGAATTTCTCAATCCAAAGCGAATGATGAACAAGTTTTTTTAAGAAATGCTACGAATGTAAAAACTTTGGATTCCCTTCTTTTTTACAGATTTTTATAAGATTTGTAATACAATTTAATGACAATATCGGAATAAAATTGTTTAACATTGGAACTTTTTTTTTAAATATTATCAAGAATAATTTACATAATTTTACGTTGATCAATCAAAAATTATTCAATATGGTGAAATAAAAACTCAAACACTCAAACACTGGCATTCTAAATACATAAA
The DNA here is from genome assembly GCA_963922195.1 of Panagrolaimus sp. PS1159. NCBI lineage: Eukaryota > Metazoa > Nematoda > Chromadorea > Rhabditida > Panagrolaimidae > Panagrolaimus > Panagrolaimus sp. PS1159. The sequence continues at coordinate 338,993 of CAWUHW010000042.1, forward strand.
AGTTATTAAACTCTATGGTGATTCTTATTTGTTAAAAAACAAACAACAAAGAGCAGAAATCCGTAAAATAAAATACAGTCGAACATCGATTTTACGCTTGTCAAGGAACCGTGAAAAAAGGCTTAAAATCGAGATCCGTTTACATGGATTTCCATATGGAGGGACCGCAGAAGAAAGGTGTAAAATCGAGGTTTGATTGTAAAAACAAAAAAGGCTGATTTTACCCAGTAAAAAACATTAAACATCTTTTCAAGTTTTTCTTCATTTAATCTATTACAACTAGTAAGAATATCTTTGTATTCGTCAGTAACAACTGTTTCAATAATTTCAACGATAAATGATTCAATACGATTTTTATCTTCTACCATAGCTTTCCCATCCAATACTTAAAGTAAGGTTTTTATTCGAAACTTTTTTTCCATGTATACTATATTATTTGTTTGAAAAATCACAATGTTCAAAACAAACGTTTTTCTATAATTTTTTCACCCCAAAGAAAAAATCATTTTAATAATATAGAGACCGGCTGGGAACACTTTGTCCTTTCTTTTCTTTGACATTTTTTTCGTTACAGTAAGAAAAATAAAATTTTTAGCTACGTAGCCTAATTATTAGGGTGTACACTCTAATAATCAGCCCTGATATACCTAAAATTTTACGCTGATTCCGAAAATGCAACTTAAAAATTTTTTATGCCGGTAAAAATGCCGAAAATGCCACTTTTTGTTGTGATTATAACTACAACTTTTTTTTTATCAAACTTGAATTTCAAGCTAAGCATCATTACAAAGCCCGTTTTTAATTTTAGGTACAGCTTTAACAAGTTTTTCAAGTGGAACAATACTGCCATCTTCATACTTTACAACAAAACCATCAAAATAAATTCTTTCTGCATTTGAAGCAAGAAACAAAAGTTCATCGAATGTAATAGTTTAATTATGAAGATAGAACCGTTTAGCATCACATTTATATATATTTGGAATCAATGAAGAAACGAGATGATTGTTATGCCATGTATATCCATAAAGTCCTTCAGTAATCCAGCATTTGCTTAAAATATTATTAATGTCAAGGCGTTTCCAACCATCTTCTGTCATAGCTTCCCATCCAGCATTTGTGTAACGTAATTCAGAGAGAATCAAGATTGGATTCATGAGGAAGAAATACTTGCATGATTGAACAAGTTTTTGATAAAGTTTGGCAGACTTTGGATATTTAGCAAGATAATGCATGATTGAATCTTGAAAAGCAAAAACTTGATGACGATATGGTGAATAAAATTGACTACGATTTGGAAAAACCATCTTTGAAACTTGTTTCGAATCAGTAGAACTTGAATTTTGAGCACCAATTAAATCCATGCTTTAAAATCAACCATAAATGCAGTACCTAAAAAGTAAATGTAATTAATTTAATTATTATATACATAATTTTTGTAGACAACAAAAACTCATTGATTAAAATGACTAAATTAATAAAAAATGGAACAAAAAAGCGAGAAATTGTGCTCAAAGAACTTTTTTTTGCTTAGAAAAAAAGTGAGAGAAGAAAAACCGTTTCAGTGCAATTTTGCCAAAACTAAAAAAACAGTAAAACAATTTTTGATGAAAAAGTTTGATTAAATTTGTTTGAATTAGGATTGTTCATTCCGCGGAGAATCCAAAAAATCGGGGGATTCCCCGAATTTTTCTTTTGACTGTTTATATCATTTTTTTTTGCAAAGAGTGTTTTTCTTTGAAAGTATCAAATAATGAAACAAAATATTTAAAGCTGAGAAATTTATTTTGTAACTTTTCCGCTTTTTAATATCAAAACCGTTTTTTTTGTTCTTTCATAAAAATTTTACATTTCCTTTTTTCGATTCATAAAAACCGCTATTTTTAAAGCTTTAATGAGTAGAAAACTTAAAAAAGTTTACGTTGTTTCTTTTTTTCTTTTTATTACTTTCAATGGACACCTGAAAAAAATATATTTTTATTGTTGTTTGTCGCCTTTTCTTTTTTTTCTCTCTTCTTTTTGATTTTCCCGCATTCAACTTCTATTAATATCAATTTCAATAATTTCTTCTTTTTTTTCTCCCAAATGAGTTTTTTCTTTGGCCATAAGAAGGAATTGATTTGATTATTGTTATTTGTTTTTGATTATTGCACTCGTTTTTTTGCGTGAATCAAATTCTTTTTATTTTTCTGATCTTGTCTTAGAAAAAAGGGTGTGTCTTTTTTTGGCATTGTTAATAATAAGATTAAAGGATAATTTAATCAAAATAATGAGTTTCACTTTAAAGATAAGTTTATCAATTATCAGCTACTTTATCTTTTTTGATAAAATCCCACACATTTTCAGTGTAAAACAGGTTTCTTCCATTTTTGCTCATTAATCGTTTTTTTTAACACTTTTTCAAAATAAAAAAAAAATGTTAAACTATTTTTTTCTTACAAAAAATAAATAAAACCTTGATACATTTTTTTTGATCTTTTTTAAATATCGTTTCTAAGTAGTTTGTATTTGTTTTTTTTTTCGAGCAACTGTCGCATTTGGCGCTGATATATAAACTTTTATCAATCATTTTTTCTTGTTATTAATTTTTGGGGTACTCTTTTAAAGTCCAAAAATTTTTTTGAACCTATAAATATTGTTTTTGAGTTTTGTTTCATCAATATTTTTTGCAAATAATGTGGTGATCAAAAATAAAACTGGTATTAATAGTTGGGTTTTTTTCAATGTAACTTTAATCTCTAAAATTTGCTATTTTTAAGCTTTTACAAATTTTATTACTTTTAAATTTTTTTTTGCAAGTTTGTTTACTTCCTTCCAAAATTAAAATTTTAAGCATATAAAATTAAAAAACAGAAATTTTTATCCCATTTTTAAAAAACTTTTTTTTTCGCTGTTAATACTTTTTTCTGACCTTTGGTTTAAAACTTCAAAATAAATTCGCAAAGCTTCTATGCATTCATTTTCATGAAACAAAAATCAAAAATTCATTAATTCAAAAAAAACTTTTTTGGACATTCTCTCTTTTTTGCATGTTTGAATTCTTTGCTTTTTGATCAAAAAAGTTGATTAAAAAAGTGAAGGTGGAGAAAGAAGTGAGGGTGGCTGGCAGGTGTTGACTTTGTTTCTGTCTGGTTTATAAACAATTAAATATAAAAAATGTCAACATTGTTCCATTTTTTGTTGTTTTAAAATAAACAGAGACAGAGATTTTATATTTTAGATAACAAAAAAATAATTTGTATCAGATTACGTTTATTGTTGTTAAACCCATTGAACTTTGGTTCTAATATTAAGGGTGAAGGTGGAGAAAGAAGTGGGGGGGGGGGGGAGTTTATAATTAGACTAGAAAAGGTAAAAAAAATGACAAAAAGTTTAGATATTTTTAATATGTTTAAGCTTATTTAAAGCCAGAATATGTACAGAAAGGTAAAACTAAAAGAAAATTTATAAGGTATATGTTTTAGTAGAGTAAAATCAAAATATATAGGGTAAACCTACGGTAATAACAATAGAATAAAATAAAAATATGTAAAACACACTGAGCGTTTTTTAACAAAATTTAAACTGTTTAAAACTCTCTAAGCGACTTATAACATGGTTTTACAACTTCATTCGTTGTCCCTGAATCATGAAATTGTGTAAAATTCATGTTAACCTTGATTCAGTTTGATCAAATTTGAATTTTATCAATTCTTCATTGTTTAAGCACACTTTTGACTAATTGGTACAAAAAAAATTTCTTATTTATTGATACGTGTCATTTTTAAACTTTTTTTTGTTCATATTTATTTAGGTTTCAATCACCACAAATAATGTGACAACAATAAAAAAAAGTATTTAAGGGCAACCCTACTCTTTTCTCATTCATATGATTTGATTGAGCACCTTTTAAAAATTTGCAATGCAGTTTTTTCTTTTTCAATGAAACCAAAAAAGTTGTTGTTGTCCATTTTCAATCGCAGCAAAAATATGGACACGATTTTTTTTATGGCATTGCTTTTTTTTGTTTTCATTGATTTGTTTCTTTTTTTTGCATGTTTTTATCGTTTTAAAATTTGCGGTTTTTCGAAGTTCAAATTTTTTACAAGGTGCTTTGAATGTCTCTATTTTTTTGCATTTTTGCTTATATTTGTTTGACAATTTTTAATGTAAAAAAAGTGTTAAAACAAAATTTAAACATTTTGGCTTTTGCTCAAATTTGGCTAATATTAAAACTGAATTTATTCCCAGTTTTTTAAAAATAGAAAAAAATAGAAAATTTTTAATATTTTCCCATTTTTGTTTAATCTTATTAGTCGGCTTTTTTTCTTGTCTAGCTTCTGGGGAATTTGGCACACCTTTTTTTTCTTCGTTTTTTAAACTGGTCATTTTTCATGTTTCTCTTTTGTTCTTTTTTTTTGTTGTTTTATGCTTTTTCCTATCCATTTTAAAAATTTACATCAAAACTATCTTTGAATAAAAAATGCTTTCAAAAATACAAAAAACTTAACATTTTTTAATTTTTTTCCACAAAAAATTAAAGCTGAAAAAAGAGTTAAATGCCTTTCCATTTAATTTTTAGCTTCCATTGCAAAAATTTTTGGTTTTCCTCATAAATTTTTTGTCTCATTTCCTTGGAGTTTCTTCTATGTTTCTTAAAAAGATACCATTAAAGGCGGTGGTAGTGTTTGTTGCTAAACATTTCCCTTCTTTTTTTATAAAAAAAATTGGACTTTGTAAAAAAATATAAAAAAATTGAATTAATCTCTTTTTTTCATGGCTAAAAACTACAAATTTGTTATTTTTGTAAAATATTTATTTTTATCTTTTGCTTTTTTACATTAAAAAAGTAGGGAATTTTTGTTGCGAAAATGAGGGATTTTAGGGTGCACTTTTAAACTTTGATAAATAAGTGTCTATTTATATTTCTATCAAAAGTAGCATACTTTTTTTGGAACCACTGTACTTATCTTACTTTTCACGATACCCCAAAAAATTTTTTCATTTTAATTGAAGTTTCTACTTTCATATAAACGGTTTTGATCTGTGTTTTCTTAGCACGAAAAAATTTACGTTATAGTGAAAGTGCGTGTTTATTATGCAAATATATTTCTAAGAACAAATTTTTTCAAATACTCTTTCACTCAAAGGTAATTTTTTTTCCTGCTGAGAAAACACGGTTCAAAACCATTTGTATGAATGTAGAAATCTTCTTCAAGAAATTTAATTTAGCTGAATTTTGATAAAATATAATTACTCATTAAAAACCGTATGTATTTCTTTAAGACTTCGCTAAAAAATTAGAGAGTCACAGCGTGCTGTTTGTTGCGCTTTAAAAATGATCTTCTCAAAGCATTTTTAGTTTTGTGATTTTTAAACACAAAGTTTGAAGGCAGAATCCCTTTTTTTTGAGATGTTTTTCAATAATCTTTTTTATTTCTAATTGAAAATTACTTTCTTTCATTTTTGTAAAATAATTGAGTTTTATCAGGAATATTTTATGCTAATTTTTTGTAGAAACTGTAAATTAATTTTTTTTTAAATTCCAATTTTAAGTTCTTAATTTTAAAATTTTGTTGTTTTAACGCAAACTGAATTTTAACTTTGAATTAATAAACTTGCATTACTCATTTTTATTTCCAAGTATAGCATTTTAAAACTCTGAAACTTTACTATTTTTTTAAGACTAAATTTTGTTAAAACATTTAAAAAAAGTAACCTTTTTTATAAATGTTTTTCAACTTACAAATAATTATCCACTTTTTTATCCAATTTTAAACTGTTTTTCCCTTTTATTTTTCAAAAACTATAAAAAAGTCTCAGAAAAAAGGGATACTAATGCTTTAACATGTTTAAAATAAAAAAAAGAAATTTTTTTAAGACATTAAATATGCAAGCATGGACATACAACAACTTTTATATTCTTTCTCCCTCTCTTATATAAATTTTTTAATTATTATTGAGCCACCACCGCGCCACCTTCTTTTTTTTTATTTACGTCTTTCACACTTTTTTTTAAAGCTGCAAAAAAAAAACACTGAATCGAGAGAAAAAAAAACATGAAACTAAAAACTATCACACAAAAAAAAAGAAGTTGTTTTCTCTCCTTTTTTTGCATTGCGCTTTTTTTTGCTGCTTCTTGGACCCTTTTTTTAGCAAGCAAATATTTTTTTGGAAAAAGAGAGAGAGGGTGGAGAATAAATGAAATGCCAAAAAAAAGTTATGCGCAAGAAACAAAAAATAGAAGAGTAGAAGGTGAAAGTTTAACGAGGTCGCTGCTGCTTTTTTTTTAAAATGTGTTTTTATGTTAGAAGAGAAATATGAAATGAGCTTGATTCATTAGGGACAAAAAGATTTTAGTCATAAAAAAAAGATGTATTTTTGATATTTGTCTTTGTAGGGTCAACAGTTAATCAGCAAGTGTTATCATTTTCATTTTTGGCAATTTTTTCAGCTTATTATTTGTTTTATCTCCATTTTTCTTTTAATGATACATGACTTAGTCATTGATAATTTTACTGCTTGGCCGTTAAATTTTTGCTAAATTATGGGTGTACAAAAAATTTTCTTCTTATTTCATTAAATCATGGAAAATCGCCTTTTTTCTATTCTATTTTTTTAAAACAAATTAGTAGTCACCTTCATTAAGTATCTGAACAAATTTATTTGTCCAAACACCCTCAAAGTTTGCTTGTTTACTTTTTTTTGCACATTTTTAATTTTCGAAATTTTTCCTTTAATTATTTGACTTTTTTCAATATTTTTTCTTTGATAATGGTTATGCTTTTATAATGCAGTACATTTCTTTTTACCACAATAATATGTATACAAAAAAAACTTTTTGTATCAGTTTAAAAGCGCGAACAAATAACATTTAATATGCTTAAAATTTCAAAAACCAAGGAACAATTATTTTCAATTTTAATTTTTCAAACATTTATCTCTTTTTTTTAAACGTCTCTTTAAAAACCAAAAAAACTCACTTTTTCATCTCCCTAGGTTTTATAAAATGACTCATTTTTATGTCTTCAAAGAAAAATAGAACCTTTTTTGTATATTGTTTCCGAAAAACATTTTTTATACTTTCTTTTATAAAAAATTTTTATTAAAAATATTTACTTTTGTTTTTGTGCGATTTAAATATAAAATAAAAAAAAAGTAAAAAGAAAAGCTCTATTTCTTATAAATTATTATTATACCTTTTTTCCCTTTATTTTTGGCTTTAAAACATTTTAATATATTTCTGATTATTTTCTTTTTTGAGTTAAAACCCGTAAATGGTCAGTTCATATAAAAGGGTTTTTTTTTATTAAAAATTTTATTACTTTATATTTTTCGGCTTTCATAAATATTTTGTAATCTTTCCGTTCTTTGTTCACTATTTTGGTTTGAAGTTATTTTAAAATATTAAAAGTTTTTACAATTTTTATGCTACAAAAAGTGTTGTGAAAACAGTTGTAAATTCATGAAAAAGGCATTTTTTGGTAAATTTTAAAATTATTTTTAAATATTTACGGTAGCTGAATTAAATATTTTTTGTAGTCTTTTTTTTAATTCCAACTTTTTTGAAAAACGGTTTTTTAGATTTTCAGTATCTGATAATATTTTCTTTATTTTTTAATACTTTCCTCTTTTGATTTTTAACGAATTATCATTTACTTTTGGTAATTAGCCTAATTAAGTTAAATAAAAATTTTTGCTATGAACAAAAATAATGAGTAATTACTAATATAAATTTTCGAATACAAAAAAAAACATTCTTCGCATCACTTATCTCATTTTAGTCGTCTACAACAAAGATCGTGAGAATTGCAAACATCTTCTTTTTTTCTTTCAAAGTCACTCATTTAATGATGCTTTTTTACTTTTTTTATAATAATATAATCGGCTATTAAAGAAAGAGAGACATAAATCTGCTTTTTTGCAGTTTATTGTTTTCTCAAGATTTTATTAAACTTTTATGATTTTTAAGTTTTCTACTTTAAAAAAGTTTTAATATAGTCATTTTAAAACAAAAATCAAACATATGCAAGTTTTTTAAGCATTTTTTATAGGCAATAAAAATATATAAAAGTGCGTCATATTTTTTTCAGACTTTGTCTTCCTTTGATTTAAAAGCTTTTTTATTAGTTTTTATTATATTTATACTTTTTATCAGCTTTTTTTTGATTTCTGATTTATCATTGATTATTTCCATTTTTCTTAACTCTATTTTTGCTTCTTAATCAAAAAAGTTTTTTGAAGCTGCTTTATTTTTACGTCACAATCTTTTCTTCTCTTCTACTTTGATCTTCTATTTTTACTCTTGTAAATTTTTGACGATAAGGAAGAAAAAAAAAGAGTAGCAAAGTTTTTGTTTCGATGCAAAAATTGATTGAATAGATGTGTTTTGGTTAACTTTGTTATTCCTTAATTAATTTTCTAATTAATATGGTCTATTAATAAGGGTAGTTTTATTAGGACTGGATGCAACTTGGTCAGAAACATATTTTTGTTTTTGAATGTACCTTGAGCGGATTCGTCAAAGAACCAGGTTTTTCGAGTTTTTGAAAAGTCTGTCTCTTCTTTTTTTCAAATAGAGTTTTAGATTCCATTAAAAAGAGTTTTAACGTTTGAACAAATAATTTTAACCAATATTTTCTTAACACGAAAAAATATACCTTTAAATGAAAACAGAGGTAACGGTCGAAACGCCCTCTGCAGGTAAGTACTAACACAAATTTTAGATTTACAACATTTTGTGTTATATATTTATATTATTAATTTATTGCTTATTATTTTTGTTATTTTTATTAAAAAATTTGTTCTAAAAAATTTGTTTGCATCATAAACGCATTTTTATTCAAAGGTAAATTTTTTCGTGCTAAGAAAATATTGGTTAAAATCATTTTTTCAAACGTGAAAACTCCCTTTAAAGGAGATGTTCTTTAAGTATGTTTTTTAAGATTTCATTCAACGACAGTTGTTAAAACAGTGGAGCTTATGTAAAAATTTATTCAAATTACTCGTTTTTTGTAAAAGAATTTTTTTAAAGCTATTTCGAAGGATACCAAAAGTACACCAAACCATAGTTCATCTCTCTCGGAGATGGTGTATCTTTGAAATAATATGAAGGTCAGCTAAATGAGATTTCTGTTTTAAGGTATTTAAATGTTTTTGTATTTTCAGCTATAAACAATTTTTACATTTTTTTAAAATTTATTCCTGTTTTAATCCAATAACCACAAGAAACTCTTTTTGAACCCTCTTTTAATCCTTCATATCCGTTCTAAAAAATAAGAAAAATTTTTAAAAAACTTTTTTTTTCAATCCATTCATTTTTTCCTTTATATTTCTTAATATATCTTAATATATATGTAATAAATGCATACATAAAAAGAGTTTATATCTCTCTTTTCTTTCTTTCTTCTTCTTCTTTTATGGGCAATACCAGAAGCAACAGCTTTTTTTCTACTTTTTTTTAATATTTTTACACTAATAATTCTCATATTTAACAAGCTTATTAGCTGACGATAATCTTTTCCTTTTTTTTGCTTTCTTTTTTCTTCTCTATTTTTTTTTCTTGCTTTAACACATTAAAATTGAAAAAAAGCGGCTCCGTTTTCTCTGTCTTTTTTGGACTTACTTCATCTTCTTTTCTTTTTTCTTCTTCAATAACAAAAACGTCGGCAAAAATACATTAGCTCAGTTTTCATTTTATTTTTTTCGCGCATTTTTTTACTTTTCCATTTTTTCATAACTTTCATAAATTTGGCATTAAAAGATATGAAGAAAAAAATATTTTGCGTTTATTTTCGAACGGTTTTCAATAATTGTTTTGATAAAAAATATTGTTTTCAATTTTGTAAATTTTCATATTATGATTGCATTCATGTAATTTTTGCTTACAAAAATTGTTTAAAATTTTCAAATTAATTTTGTAAGCACTTTAAAAAATCTTTATTATTATAAAACTGTATTTTTGATAGAATTTTTGTATTTTTATTTACCAAAAACGCTTATAACATTTTTAAAACACGATAGATTTGTTCAAAAATTTAAAAAATACGATTGTCATTAACCTTGTACTGGAGATTTATGGTCGAGAGTTCTAAAAATTTTTTTTTTCATTTTAACAAATGAACATTTTTTCTTTTTGATTTTTGAAATTATTTACAAAAATTTTCTAAATTATGCCTAATATAAAAAAATTAATACATTTTAAAAAGACAACGTTAAAACGAATAAAACTTTTACAAAAATATGATTTATGTTATATAAGAATTAGTTTCTTAATAAATTTTTTTTCACATTTGCTTGAGTAATCATTATTGATTTTTACACAATAGCTTTTATTACTAATTTTCCTAATTAGAACGAACATCAAAAGAAAAAAGAAATATTAGCTGTCGAAATTATGCAAAAAATTTATTTTGAAACTGCTAATATTAAGGTAGCATTTTTTAATGTTAAGCACAAAGATTACGGAAATTATTATTTTTGTTTTCCTTTTATAAAAATAATAATTAATGCTTGCAAGCAAAAACTTTTTGAAGATGTTTATTGGCAAGAAAGTACTTTTTTAGCCTTTTTGTGACGTAAAAAATTATTGGATTCAAAGTCTCTGTTTTTATTTGCCTTTTGATAAAATTTTTTCTTACTTTGCTTTGTATTTTTTTATCAGTTGTAATATAAACGTTTTCAGTACTATTTTTTCATCTTCAATCTTTTTTTCTGAAAAATTTTTGACAGTTTATTTTTTTGCTTAATTTGCTTTTCTTTTCTTTTTTTAAGATGCTTACGTATTTGTTACGTATCAATTTTCCCTTCCTTTAAAGCTTCAGAAGCATTGATTTAAATCAATCTTTAACCTTTTTTTTTACCCGTGTACTATTGTTTTTTATCAGTAAAAAATTTGTCTTCTTTAAATCGTGTCGTAATCAGTTTTTATGACCCCTCTGTGTGATCATATATGTATAAATAGAACCCCTAATCGTGTTTTTATATTATCACATGTATATTTATTGTAGTTAATTAGCTGCTGCTGTATAGCTACTGAAAAATTTTTTTTAGTCAAAATTAAACCATCAAAAATATTGAAAAGTAAAATAAATGTCATCATCAACAAAGGGTATCCATCATTCATCTAAAAAATCATGTTTACAACAATTTAAGCAGATTTTTCCACCATATGCAAAATATGCAATATTTTTTGCTTGCGGGTTAGAAGTATTATATCATGCATTTTTAATGGCAATAAGTAAGTTTTTTACAGATTTTCTAATTTTAGAAATATTAGTTGTAAAAAATAGATGACTTACAGTTCTACAAAAAAATTTGGAACAGTAATATCATTATAATTAATAATTTCATCAGCACTGGTATCTCTCTTAGGCTTATAGTTAAGCGTACTGACCCTTACTCTAATACACATACTTACGTAAAAATTTCATTTAACTTATTTATGCTACACATAACATTTAGCTTTTTTTCGTAAATTATTTTTTCCATCCTGTCACAATTTTGTTATTTTCCGTACAGACTTACAAAACATTGTTTATTTATGTACTGTAAAGAATGGAATGTCTTTACAAAAACGTAAACTGTGCAGATAAAACATTTTTTTACGTAATCTGTAAAGAATGTGAGCGCTATGAGTGTTTGTATTTTCAGCCGTTATTTACGCAAATTTCTCACAAAATTATTTCTCCGTACAGAACGTATAAAAAATTTTTATCCGTTCTGTACGGAGAAATAAAGTCTCAGAGTTTTTATCTGTATCCTGTTGTGTATGGATAAAAAAGTGGTTGAAACATATTTTTTTTATTTACGTAAATAATAAAAATTTATTTCAAAAAATTTTTACAATGGGTGACAAAAGTTTCAATACATTTTTTTTCCATGTTTTTCCATTTTTTTCCATTTTGCCCCATGGAACATATTACCAAATATCTTTTTTACCCAAGATATTTGGTGTAAAAATTTTTAGAAACAGTGTTGTGCTTTCGAATTTGAAATGACTCCGACTCCGACTCCGGAGTCGGAGTCGCAACAACACTGTTTAGAAATACAAAATTTTTCGATTTTATGAAAAAATTTATTAATAAAAATTTTTAACCCAATAAATTTGGCAAAAGGTTCCATGGTGCAAAATGGAAAAACATGGAAAAAAAATGTATTGAAACTTTTGTCACCCATTGTACATTACAGAACAGAATCTGTACGAATTTACAGAACGTAAAAAAAATAAAATAAATAATTGTTGATCTTCTTTTCTAAAAAATAATAATGAAAATTGAACCTGATTCACGAGTTTTTACTTATTGTATGCTTACTTTATTTTTTTTTTATAGGCTTTTCTTTATTGTGAATGTTTTCCTGAAAATTTTTATTCTTATGCCCTTTTTTAAAAAATTTTTACTTTTTTCTATAAGGATTTCCATAAAGGTGAACTTCTTCTTCGCTAGATTCTTCATCATCAACTTCTTCATCATTAATTTGTGTTTCCGCATCTTTTTTAAATTTTATGGGAGTTGTTTGTGTATCTTTGTCGATAAATTTTGCAGTTTCACATTTATTTATTAAATTATGTGTAAAAAACTTTGGTGAAAAAAAAGTTTTAAAATATTCAAAAACTGGACGAGAAAAATATTGCGACTGAAATTTTTTTGTCATTGCTTTTCTCAAAAAATTGGTTTTAAGATTTTTTCCCAATCAATAAACAAAGGCAAATGTCAACGATCTCTCTTAAGGAAAAAATAGAACTTCTTTTTTATTTCATAAGACACACAAATTTTAGGACCGCCATTGTCTCAAAATACTCGATATGAAAAAAACTATGAGAATAGAACCTGCATTTTTCGCCATTATTTTTTACAGCAAAGTTGTAAAATTTTTTCCCAAAATCAATAAATAGTGAGATAAAAATAATGTCAACAAAATTTTTAAGGCACAAATATTTATCCTTTTTTAGTACCTCAAAAATAGCATAAATTTCTTTGTAAGAAAAAAGAAAACAGTTCTCATTAACTACAAACAACAAAATTTTATGCAAATTTTAATTTTTTCAAAAATTTCAGATCAAAAATTTTTTGAAATGGCATCAAAGATATTTCCAGTTGCATTTAAAATGTTTAATGATACAGTTCGGCGAGGATCTCATCATTTAGATTTTCAATGGACGGATGCTGAAATGGCACAATTAAATTTATATCAAACAAAGCTAATTTTAATGTGGTTTATTTCAACTTGTACAATTTTATTTTCAATGGTTTGTGTTGTTCCACAATTTTGTGAATTTGAAGAAGCAAATGGACGCCATCGAACATGGTGTATGAAAAAGCCAAAACTTGGATATATTATGGCTCCAATATTTATTATTCTAGCAATTATTGGATTTTCACTTTTAACATGGCAATGGATGACCTGCCAAGCTGATTCAGATCTTTTTCATGAACTTTTTAAAAAATCTCTAAAAGAAGAAAGTTATTTATCTGTTTTGGAACGGGAATTAGATTGTACAACAGATGATGATAAAGAGGTTGAACTTACGGATTGGTTAAATCAGCTTAATCCAACTGTATCGGCTTCAACAACGCCTGTTAGGGTAAGCTTTAATTAATTGTTTTTAGAAACTGAAATTTGAATTTGATAAATTTCGAAATAACGATATCAAAATTTTGATTTTCGGCTAAAATAAAATTTGATTTTTTCGGTTTTCAATTTCGAGTTGAAAAAAATTATTTCGGTATTTTCGATATTTCGATTTCGACAATTCGAATTTCGATTTCTTGATTATTTTCTCTTTAAACAAATTTTTATGCAAATTTATCTCCAACTAATCCCCTTCTCTCATTTTTAGTCCTGCAAAAAACTTGTTGAATCATCAATGCTTAATTTACAATGGTTAAATCCCCTTTATCTTCTTTATATTATCTTTCATTTAGTTATTGTTTTATTCTTTGGATTTTTTAATCAAGAACATTTTAAAATGCCATGGAATGTTACAAATGATACAGATTCAGAAGGGGATCTTGAAAGTGGTGCCAGATTAATTTGAATTTATTTTTCTTTCTCATTTTTATGTGTAAATTCAGCAGTAATAATTCTTGTTGTAGTAATAAATTTTATTTTCGTTATAAAATGAAATAAAAAGGGTTTTTGTTTTAAAAAATATTAGTAAAAAAATTAAAACATTTAAATCTTTGAATTTAAACGACAATGTATTTTATAAAATAAATGGCAAAAATATAAAAAATTCAACCACTTTTTCCCATTTTTTAAATAAAACGATTTTTGCTAATTCATATGGGATAAAATCTTTAAGGATTAGTTAATTAGGAGAGAAGGCCTAATACGATTTTGAGGATTCATATGGCTTTAGAAGCGCTTCGAAAATCCAGTTTGCACCGCCCATTTTTAAAAAATCATAAAAAAATTTGCAAAAATATTTATTTTCGACTTTTGCTTGACTATTGAAATTATTATTTATGCCAGTATTAACCAACAATGTATTTATTACAATTTCCCCACATCTATGAATTTCAGATATATCATTTTTTTCATCCTCAGCTCTTTCACGGGCTCATTGGGTGTCCTGTAGAGACAGATTTTGAGTTTAAGGGCTGGGATATGGTTATTTTTACTCCCAAATTACCGTAAAATCATTAAAAAATAATTTGGTAAATGTCGGACCCGAAAATCAAAATTTCGAAAATTTCGATTTTTTTCACAGGGGGGGCCAAGGCAAAAATAGCTAGACGCTTTGTTTTGGTCTTAAAATAACCACAGCATCAATTATAATAGCTGTACGAAGCCTTTTGACCAACGGATGAATATTCTTCATTTTTCGTCACTTTGAAAATTTCGTATACTTCTACCCCAACATGGTAGACACATAAGATCGTATCTAAAGAAGATAACTAAAAACTTTCAGAATGGTTTTTTTTTATCACAACATCCATGGGCAAAGCTGTACGAAGCCTTTTACGCTTATCTTATCGGGAACCCAAAAATTTTTGGACTGATACTATATCTATAGGTAAAATGGACATGTTGTTCATAATTGGATGAAATTTTTAAAAAGGCAGTTTGGCCAATTCTTTCATTACAGGTGTGTTCCCCACATGTAAGGCGACAAATGATAGTTCTTTCAGAGCAATCTGTCCAGTAGTTTTCATTTGCCGAGCCAAAAAGTGCCAAAAAGCGGCATTTTTGGCAATTTTCGTTTTTTTGACCTGACAAATCCAAAATATGATATGAATACCGCTAATATCGTTTTTTTAGCGTGTTTAACCTAATTTTAAAATGGGGGCTCTACAGGACATTTTTCACCCAAAAATGAGCCCGTGCTTTGAATTGATATTTTGCTGATGCAACTGCAATTGTTGCAGATACGGTATATTTGGATAATGCTTTGTGATTAATAGTAATTGAAGTTGTAACTTCTGGAGAAAAATGCAATTGCCTTTGAGAAATTACTTTCGATCCACTTTCAAAATTTACATAACCCATCTCAATGACTAGCCCTCCTTTTGGTTGTATCTAAATTTGTTCCTAGCTTTTTTTCTTTCTTCGTTACCGGGTCAATGTATACATTGTCCAAAGCATACGTCGTGAATGCTTTTAATGATCCTTTTTTCTGTTCATACCTTGCTGAAATTACTTCAGTGATATCCGCTGGCGGCCATTGATTAATTTGGTCATACGCAACTTTCTTATATTAAAATGTATCAATTTAAAATGAATGTTCAAAAACTTGCACAAACGATCGCATTTTTAAAGGGCAGAGAACAAAAAAGAAAACAACGACAACGACTCTTTCTTTTCTCCCATCATCTGTCCCACTATCCTGTTTACAAATTTTGCTATCGCTTGTTTTTAGAAAAATATATTTTCAAAAACGTTTTTTTGATTTTTGAATATTTTAAAATTACTTTTAGTAACGAAAAATATATAAAATAAAAGTTTTGAACAGTTGCACAAGATTTTTTTATTGACTGGATCATCGAAGAATTCGCCATCAATAAAAAAATATTAACTTTTAAGTTTGATGAACACCTAAAAATTGTGTTTTATTTGAAATTATTTTCACTGCGGTTTTTTATTTTACATTTTTAATACTTTTTGTTTAAATGCTTAGAAAGAATTGTAAGCTGAAAAAACAGAAAAACACAAATTTTTCAAAATCAGTAATCATTTTTTGTCACGTTTTTAGGACCATCGAGCACTTGTTTATTTGCGAAACAAAAAATTTTTTAAAGAATAGTTTTTTTCTGCTTTTTTACACAAATTCGATTTTTGGTTTGAAGGAAAAAACACAATATTTTTCAAAGACAGAAAAAACAGGTCTGATTTTCTTTTTGGTGCTTTTTATTATTTTTGAATATTTGAAAAAAGAATTTGTAGTTTTTTTGAATTCAGAATGGAAATTGTGCATATCATTTTAAAATTTTTGTTTTAAAAAAACTGAATGAAAATCCTAATTAATAAATTTGGATTTTTTAAATAAATGGTTTTTTAATTTTATATCCAATATGCAATAAATTTTTGCAAATAAATAGCATTATTGCCTTTGCCTTCCACAGAATCAGTTTCTTTTTTAAAATCATTTTTTCACATTCTTTTTTCGAAATTCTAAGAGAAGTAAATAAACAAAATACTACGACAAATTTTTTTATTGAAATAAAATGGGTTCATTTTTCAAAACTTATTTAAAAGAATTATTTATGTGTGAAATTATTATTTGATCAATTTTTTTTAATATTGTTGTGGAATAATTGTAGCAGGTTAATTATATTTAAAATTACAAAAAAATTTTCTCTTCAGTTTGCATTTTGTGTTACTCAAATTATTTTTATCAAATATAATAGTTTTTTTAAATATTTAAAAAAATACATCCAAACTTTTTTAAAACATTTTTTGGCTTTTATTTTTAAAAAATGCTTTTTGGTTTATTTGTTTCAAAAGACCAAAAAAAATGACAGTCAAATTATGAATGGGCAAATAGTTTTTATTTGATCGACCAGAGATTTACAGCCCCATTCGACTTTTAGATAAAAAAAACATCAGTCTAAATATAAAGCGTATCTTTGCAATGTTTTTTAATATTGTGACACTGTCATAAAATTGTATGAATTTTTTTAAGCTGAAAAAGTGCTTTAAATAAAGTATCCGTCGCCAAATGTTTTTCATTTTTTGGACACCATACAAAAACAAAATTTTACTGTAATAATTTTATTCTATTTTTTCGGATTTCACGGTTCTATGTTTTGCAATTCAGTTAACCTAAAAAGTCGTCCAAACGTATTTTCAACATTGTTTTTGCTAAAAAAATTCTCTCGTTTTTATTTATAAAAAAATAAGTAATTTATAGTAATATTATGTACTTTCAACTTTTTTTAAATCAATTGATACAAAAATGATAAAATTCTTTTCAGTTTTGTACACCGCTAAAATGAGAAAATAAGTGATTTTAGTAAAAGTAGAAAAAGTAGAATATTGCATATTATCCCATGATAAAAAGCCGGCAAAAAAATTATACTGATCAGTGATGATGAAAATAAAATAAAAAGGTTAAAATTTTGTCAAAGGGTTCTTTAAAAAAAAATTGTTTTTAATATTGGATAAATCAATCATGCATTTGTTACAAAAATTGTTTTCAATGTTTTTATTTTTGATTAAATTATTACTGCATTTTATTCAACAAAAATAAATCAATCAAATATTCAAAAAAGCTTTTGCTGATGCCGAATCAGTATTTAAAAAATAACAAATATATTTGCAGAATGAAAAAAAGAAATGTCATTTTTTGCTTATTTCGCAATATTTAGACATGGACAAAAAATATTTCTTCGATGTTGTGTTTAACATTTTTTGTTCTCTTAAAATGCAAAAGAAAGATATATATCTTAAGATGCCAAACATGTTGAAATTTTTTGCTAAGCAAATTATCTTTAAAGAAAAAATGTTTTGAATTTGATGTTTTGAAATATCGCAGACATTTTAAGGTGCTGTATTTGGAAATAAAAAAGCGAAAAAAAATGCTACTTTTCTTTCCTTTTTATTTTTGAGCAGCAAAGTTTTTTCAGCGTTTTTTTGCACAAACAATTTTGTTTGAATATTTAATACATCTTTTTCAAAACATTAATCAAAAAAAGTTGAACTCATTGATGTAAAAACGTTTTTAATTTTTAATTTATTCAAAAATACTTGGAGATGATCTTGTCAACACTAAATAAGTAATAAAAAATAATTATTTCTGTAATTCTCGTATAATTTTTTCAAAGTTTTATTTAAACAAATACAGTGTTAATCGTTCAAAACACATTTTTATAAATATTTGCAGAAACAAAATAATTAAAAAAAATTAATTGTTATTATTCACATTATTCCATTATATAAAACAATGTTTCACACAATTAAAAGCAACAAAAACAATATCATACCAGGTTTTCCTGTCTTTAAAAAATATTGTGTTTTTTCGTTCAAAACAAAAATCAAAATTGGTTAAAAAAGACTTTTCTTTAACAAATTTGTTATTTCGCAAATAAACAAGTACATGATGGATCAAAAAAAGTAACAAAAAATGATAACTGATTTTTGAAAAATTTGTATTTTTTATTTTTTGTTTTTTCAGCTTACAATTATTTCTGAGCATTTAAAAAGTGTTAATGAAACGTAAAACAAAAAACCGCATTGAAAATAATTTCAAATGAAACACAATTTTAAGATGTACTTCAAATTTAAAAGTTTTTTTTAATGGTTTCGTCAAAACCATTGTCTTCGACGATTCAGTCAATAAAAAGATCTTGTGTAACTGTTTTAAACTATTAATATATTTTTTTTCGTTACTAAAAGTAATTTATAAAATATTCAAAACGCAAAAAAATGTTTTCGAAAAGATATTTTTATTTATTTTGACATACAAAAAATAGAAGTTTTTAGAAAAAAAGCTGATTTTTTTCAAGGGAACGAACGTCGAAGAATTTCCACGTTCGGAAAAAAACGTTTTTCTAGAAATTTTCAGTTTTTCTTTCTCTAAAAAATCTAGACATATGCAGCTGCAAAAAAATTATAAGTTGCATTCGTTATGTTTTGAAGATGCTTTTTAGAAAAAGCATTGGCAGTTTAAAGTGTAATGTAAAAAAAAACAAAAAAAAATGTATTTAACGGCGTGTTTTATTTTTCTTTTGCACTTTTTCTTCTTTTTGAGCAGCTGAATTTTTTTTCTCGTGGTTTCGGGCAAATAAATTTTTTTTTGAATTTTTTGTTTATCTATTCAAATATTTTTACCATAAAAATTATAATTAACTAATATATTCATTGTTTTTAAAATGTGCCCAACATGCTTCAAACGATGACTACGTTAAATATAAAATTAAAACCATCATTTTTTTATTTCTCATTTGGTTTGTTAAAATTTATTTTTGAATCTGTAGTACATCGTGTTTTTTTATCAAATGTATCACGATGTGTATTTCTGCTGCTGTATAGCTACTAAAAAAATTATACTTTTTCTTTTTTTAGTCAAAATTAAACCATCAAAAATATTGAAAAGTAAAATAAATGTCATCATCAACAAAGGGTATCCATCATTCATCTAAAAAATCATGTTTACAACAATTTAAGCAGATTTTTCCACCATATGCAAAATATGCAATATTTTTTGCTTGCGGGTTAGAAGTATTATATCATGCATTTTTAATGGCAATAAGTAAGTTTTTTTCAGAATTTTCTAATTTTAAAAATTTAAGTTGTAAAAAATAGATAACTTAAAGTCCTACAAAAAAAGAGAAACAGTAGTCGATAATCATTATAATTAATGATTTCATCAACACCGTAAGCCCGTGAAAATATCGTATTATTAGGCATGGCACCGGGTCGGGTAAACCCGGAAATCCCCGGCCCCGGCCGGGCCTTGATTTTCACGATTTCTGAAAAAAACTGCACAGGGGGGACCAAGGCAAAATTACTAAAAATTAAATTTTTACCCGGGCCGGGCCGGGCCGGGGCTTCTTTTCACCGGGCCGGGCCGGGCATTAAAAAAGTCGCCCCGATGCCATGCCTACGTATTATAAAGTTTTGTAATTTAAAGAATGCTATAACAAAAAAAATGTATAAAAAAGTATGGATCAAAGTTTTTTTCAAATATTCAAAAACCCTAACAAAAAAAACATTGCAAAAAAACAGTATTTTTTTGTCATCGCTTTTTTCGAAAAATTATTTTTTTTATTTTGTGAGCTCTCCCAAATATCCGAAAGACAGTTGCGGCACTGAAAAGAAACCATAAAAAAATTGAAATGTAAAGAAAAGTCAATGTAAAAAGCGTAACACTTGTTTTTTAAAATATAAGCGTTTTTTTACCGCAAAAAAATTGTTCAACAAAAGATAGCAAAGAAGTAGCAGCTTTAACAAATGTGTGGAAAAGAAGGAACCACAACTCTTCAGTCTTTTTTGTTTCAACACATTTTTTATTGCATTTGTTGTATGGCTGTTGCAATGGCAGTTTTCTTTTGCTTTTTTTCTGTATGTTTTATTTATATTTTTAAAAAATATCATTTCAAAACACAGTCTTTTCATATAAAACGATAAAATATAAAGTTTTTATTTTTTCCATTTACAAAAAATCATCATCATTTTTTGTAAATGAATTCAATAAGAGCGTCTTACTGACTCAATAAGTCCACACTTTTTAAGTCTTATTGAGCAACTAACAAGGGACCGTTTCGAGATGCCAGACGCGGTTTTCTTAGCTATTATGTGGGATGGGTAGTACATCTCGAGTTATGAAAAATCCTAAACATTAGCTGCCTTTCGGGGTTTTACAGAAGTTATGGATTCTGAAGTTCACATAGTAACCCACGACCCCCTGGTCGTGGATATAATGAGAAAAAATCGAAATTTTTTTTTCTTGTTGTTTTGAGTAAAAATTGCTCAAAATAATTTTTAAGCATTATTATAAGCATTTATGATTTTTTAAGGCATCAGAAGCCTATTTTCCGCTACGGGATTCTGAAGTCAAAAATCCAAAAAATCAAAGTTCTGTCTATTTTTCCTAATTTTGCGTATTTATAGGTTTTCAACTATGGGAATTCAATGGTAAAATTAGTTTTTTATAAAAATTATGTTTTCGCGTTGAGATTCTACTTCTGAAGAAATCTGTAAACCTCAACTTTAGTTCAAAGAGAAAAAACGAATTTCTGGTTGATTTTTTAATCTTTCGTACTCATACAATTTCAAATATAAAGAATTTTGTGGAACACAACGTTTCAACAAAATTTTTATGCAATCATTTTTCAGTGTTTGTCATGTCAATTTTGGATTACTCATAATTGAATCAGATTTTTAAGACGATTTGTTTAAATACAATTTTTATTAATATTTACCAATTAATATTCACGCCTGATGATTTTTGCTTTAATTTTTCAAAACTTGGAGCACGATGTGAAATGCAAAATTATGATAAATTTGCTTTCATTAAATGCGCTTGGTGTGAAAGCAGTGGTATCGATGCAGAGTTTTGATTAATCTTCATCGTTGTAGATAAAATAATAAATTTTTTTAAACCATGATAAAAAATGTTTTTTAAAAATCTAATTTCAATAAAGACATGACAAACACTGAAAAATGATTGCATAAAAAATTTTGTTGAAACGTTGTGTTCCACAAAATTCTTTATATTTGAAATTGTATGAGTACGAAAGATTAAAAAAATCAACCAGAAATTCGTTTTTTCTCTTTGAACTAAAGTTGAGGTTTACAGATTTCTTCAGAAGTAAAATCTCAACGCGAAAACATAATTTTTATAAAAAACTAATTTTACCATTGAATTCCCCATAGTTGAAAACCTATAAATACGCAAAATTAGGAAAAATAGACAGAACTTTGATTTTTTTGGATTTTTGACTTCAGAATCCCGTAGCGGAAAATAGGCTTCTGATGCCTTAAAAAATCATAAATGCTTATAATAATGCTTAAAAAATTATTTTGAGCAATTTTTACTCAAAACAACAAGAAAAAAAAATTTTCGATTTTTTCTCATTATATCCACGACCAGGGGGTCGTGGGTTACTATGTGAACTTCAGAATCCCATAACTTCTGTAAAACCCCGAAAGGGCAGCTAATGTTTAGGGATTTTTCATAACTCGAGATGTACTACCCATCCCACATAATAGCTAAGAAAACCGCGTCTGGCATCTCGAAACGGTCCCTTGTAAGACGCTCTTATTGAATTCATTTACAAAAAATGATGATAATTTTTTGTAAATGGAAAAAAATGAAAACTTTTATATTTTATCGTCTTATATGTATAAAAACATATTTTTTGCTTTAAATTCATATTTGTAAAATGCCCATCTGAATTTACTCGTCAAAACATTATACAAAAAACGAAAGTCATTTGCTACATTCCATCAAATATAATTGTCGATAAATCTTTTCATTCTTAAAGACATTTTTACATACTAAAATCACAAATCATTGTAAAATAATTTTTTATATGGTTTAAAAACCTATATTGACAAAAAAATGAAACCAAAGTGGAAGTTTGTTACAAAAAGAAGACACTAAAATTTGAATAATTTATGTGTTTTTCTTATTTGTACCATTATTTTTTAACTGATGTTATATTTTTAATTTGTTGAAAGATTTCTTATTTATAAATAATGTCACGTCTTCCATTTGTTGTAAGGATACCGATAAACCCTGGACTGGCCCAAAAGGAAAGACAAAAAAGATAGGCTGAATTTTTTTTCAGAAATTTTTAAAAATTTTGGGTTCTGAATCCTGGGGCACTCCAGGCTCTACAATTTTAAAAAAAAAATGTATGCAAAAAACTAATATAAGGTCAGGCATAATCGTAAAAGAAATTGCTCGTTTTTTCTTTTTTTTTAAACAAAAAAAATAAAACAATAGCAACTTCTTTTTTGACAGAACAAAAAAAGTGAAACTGATTCCAACGTGTTCCAGTAAAATTTATTGCAAACATTTTTGACATTTATTATTTCAATCATTTTCAAATTTTGTTATAAATTTCTCAATATTTTTCTGTTATTCAAAACAAGTCACATTATGCCCAAGCGTCTTTATAAGCTTGAAAGTAAGTTTCGCATTGTTCTGTTGCATTTGAAATAACTAACGGTTTTCCAATGATCGATTTTGTTGAAATTTTTCTCTATAAAAGCTTTTTCCATTTTAAATATTCAAACATTAAAACAAACCTCTGTCATTTTTTTGCCCAATAAAAACTCTTGAATTTTTGTTTCATAATAAAAAATTAAACATGAATAAATGATTGGTTGTGCACCAAATGTTAAAATATAACCTAATTCAAGAAAAAATTCAATAGATAAACCTTTGCTTTTTAAAATATATAAAAATGATGCAATAATTGTTGTTATTGCAAGAGACCAAACAATACGGATTAATAAACATGAACTTCGAAAATTTTCAGACATTTGATATCTTTGTGAAAGGGAAAAATTATCTTTTGTGTTTTGTCCATGCATATATCGTTTGTAAGTTATTGATGGCATATATGAAAATATTATTAATACAATTACATCGAATAATAATGCAACAACTGCAAGAATAGTTGGATCTGCATATTTGAAATGTGCAAGAAGAACAAATATTGCAGATAAAATCCACTAAAAAAATATGTATAAGTTTCTACATCAAACACTGCAGCACGACTCGGCAAACTAAAAAAAACGCTATTTAACAAATGTGCTTTCCGCGCGGGATCAACTTTTTTGTCTTATTTGCAAAGACAATTTTTTCATCAAAAAAGTGATAATCTTTATCATTTTTTTTCTCGGTGTTGATTATTTTTTTAGTGTTTTTTCATCAAAAATTGTTCTGAGCATTTTGAAGAACATACATATATTAGTAGAATAAAATCATGAGATGACATTTAACATATATTTTTTACAAAGAAATAATAAAGATTATCACTTTTTCAATGAAAAAACTGTTGTTGCAAAAAAGAAAAAAAAGTTAGTCCCGCGCGGATTTTTTTTAGTTTGTCGATTCGTGGCGGATTTTTTTAATTTTTAAATTATTTTGAATTCATTATGTCATTATGTCGTATCTGATAGCTATTGTGATTCCACTTGAGGGATCCGGAGTCAGAAGTTAATGAACTCGATAAAAAATCTTTAAATGGTTGTTTGTTTTAAATTAATTATTTTCGTTTTTAAAAAACATAATTTTAATTTTTTTAGCTATAAAAACGTTTTGTTTTGAAATTTCATGAACTTGACGATCAGGCAAAAGAACAATAGAAAATTGCCTGATTGCCAAATTTACGCGGTTCAGGAAAAAACGGTAAAACGAAGAAAAAATTCAAAAAATTCGTCTTTTTTGAAGAAAAAAAATAATTAAAAACATCTTCAAAAATTTTTAAATTTTTAAAAAATACATTTAATAACCTTGTACCTAGGTTGTATCAGCTATTTAACAGAAAAATTGGTAACATAAAAAATACACCAAGCAAATGTTTTTTTTACTAATTTTTATTAAAAAAAATTTCTAAAGCTAAGATATCGAATTCGGCTCATAAACTCCGACTACAACAACGACTTCAGAGACGGAAATATCCAACTAGAAACTTACATCAAAGATTAATAAAATCATTCCAAGCCATGGCAATCCTGAAAACATATTCTCATAGTTTTTATCCCAAAATGACGCCGCAATTCTTTCAAATAAAAGACAAATTAAATTAAATATTGCTGCCCATGTAACTAAAATTTATATATGTTTATTAAATGTTTTAAAAAACAATAAAAAATAACTAACAAAAATCTGAAACCTCCCAAAAATTGTATATTCCATTCCATTCAAATTTGCTAATTAATATTTTGCTTACAATTTCTAAACTCAGCGTTGCACAATGATTGAAAGAAATATTTAAAAGCAGAAATGTCAGATTTCCATGATATGGCTAAAACGGCAGATGTTAGGATTTTAAAAATCATTAATTATTGTTTTTTAAAGGTTTGAAAAAAAATTAAACTGTTTTTTGTATGTAGATTAAAAATTCTTACTTTTATTCGATAAATTGCAACCGCGATTAAAACAGAAACAATCAAAGCAAAAATATTTAAACAAATACTTATTAAACTTAAAATATCCATTTTTGATAATAAAAAGGAAAGTAAAATAAAAGCTACTTAATGACAAATAATTTTTAATAAAAAATAAAGTCAAAAATGCGTGGCAACAGGTGTCTCGAATTGAATGGCATATGTTTTTTTTATTGTAGAAATCCCATTAAATTTTATTTTTTCATATAAATATTTAATACAGATTTTATTAGATTAATTATAATGTTTTTTTACGTTTAAAAATATCAAAAAATTAATGTGAAAACTTAACAATTTTTAGTTTTTTTAAGTTTTCAACAATCAAAGAAGATTAAATTAAAAGCTTCAAAAAACATAAATTTTGGTTTTTCTAATTTAATTTCCAGAAAACTAAATTAAACACAAATTTTATATAATAATGAAATCAACAGAGGAATCAGGAAAACTTTTTTTAGGGTTATTGCTTGTTATGATTCTACAAATCCTTATTCTAATGCATTATGGACCACATTCGCCTTTTAAAAGGCGAATGTGGTCCAAATCAATGTGAATTCAAGACTGGTGTTTTATGATTTTATGACAAATTTCACAACATTGCTTTTCCCAAAGGGAAAATAATTAATAATATATTGTTTTTAAGAATTATCTTCGATCCGTTTCTGAAATATCGAGTGATTTGTGCAAAATTTCACGTTTTTTCCCTTTTCTACAGGGGGACCAAGGGAAAATCATAAAATTTTCAAAAAAATTTTTTTTCTTAAAATGGTTGGAATATGTTTGTAAACACCTAAAAACATCATTCTGATACTTTATTTTTAATAAAAAGTTGCTAAAATGTTATACAATTAAACTTACAGTATGCTCAATCTTGAAACATTAAAATAGAGCAAATAGCGGGTTTTTATCAATTTAAATCTCAAAAATCAAAAATAATTTTTTTTTCTTTTATGGTTGGCAAAATGTTTATGTTTGCCAACGTTCTTTACTTGTTTTTTTCCAACAAAAAATTTTATTGGACGTTGAAATCATTGTTGAAATTTTTTTTATTTATCAGTTCTATTTTTTTACCATTTAAATAATGTCATTTTATCAAAATACTGGTGCAGCTGTAAGTGGGGCAGATCATCGACGAAAATGGGATGTAAATGAATTTCAAGCAAAAGCAAATGAACGTCTTGCAGAAGAAAAAGCTACATTGGAAGCAAAAAAGAGCAAAGAAAAGCCAAAAGGTCCAAAACCTCGTCGTGAATTACTTCAAGCTCGTGATGAAAAGGTAATTCTATAACCTTTTAATTATTATATAGTAATTACTATATATTTTTAGGTTGATTTGGTATCAAAAGTTGGAAAGCAAGTAACAATCAATAAATCAACAGCAACAGAAGAATCTGGTGGATTTTATTGTGAACTTTGTGAATGTAGTTTAAAAGATTCAATCAACTATTTGGATCATATTAATGGCAAAAATCATCAACATAAACTTGGTTATTCAATGAAAGTTAAACGAAGCACTGTCGATGATGTTGTGAATCGGTTTGCTGCAAAGAAAGCTGAATGTTTGTTATTTATTCATTCTTGCTTGTATTAAATATATCTATTTTTAGTGTTACAAAAGAATAAAAAGAAAGATGCTAAAGAAGAGGAAGAAGCAGTAAAAGAAGAGCAAGCAAAGATGGCAGATTTGCGTCGACAAAAGCAAGAAGTACATCGAAAGCGACATCATAAAGAAGAAGAAGAAGAGGCCGAAGAAGAAGAACCTGAAGATGAAATGGCAAAAATGATGGGATTTGGTGGGTTTAATACAACTAAAAAGCCTCGATAAGTTATTTTATTTTGTTTTTATGTATATTTTGTCTTGGACCATTTTTTAAAATAAACTTGTTTTTTTCAAACACCAAGCAAAAGCTTACAAAAATTATTATGTAGTGAAAAAAATGGAGGCTAGGACTTGCAAACAGTCTCCTCACTGGACATAAGTTAGTGATGTTATCTTCATCGCCTTTAAAATTGAACTTTCGGTCGTTGTGCTTCCGCCATACACCACTCGACCACCGCAACACAACGGGAAGGCATGAGAAATGGACTACACTTGTTGCACAAAAGCAATTAATTTGCATCAGATTTTACTATAAGACTTTATTTATCTTTTTATTTTTTTTTATAATTGTTAACGATAGTCAAAATTTTATAGTTAATTAGTGTACTTTCATTTCAAAAAATTCAACTCATTTTATTACCGTACCCAAAAATAAAAAAGTTTGAAACAAGGTCAATCAAAAGAAAACATTTTAAATTTTTTTTTCAATTTTTGGTATTTTCCCCTATCAGTTCCAGGAAAATAAATTAGAAATGGATTTAAAAGTTTTGATTCCAAAAATTTCAATAATACGGTTTTTGTAAGCTTGTGAAATTGTTCCAGAAAAATGGAAACGAAATTCTGTGTATTTGTTTTTTTTTGTTGAGGATAACAATTTCATTGTAAAACTACAAATGCTGTCAAAGGTCTTTCTCATGACCTTTGAAAGCAATTCATTCAAAGGTCATGAGAAAGAATGAATTGTAAATTTTTATCAAAACCATTGTTGTTGTTCATAATAAACAAAAAACGGTCATTGCTTGTTTAGTCTTAAAAATTATTTTTTAATTTATTTTTTCACTGATTATCTGTTACTTAAAAAAACAAACACAACAACTCTGAACTCAAATTCATCTGTTTTCCATAGTAAACCAAATGCCATAGATACTAATTAATCTATCAAAACAAATTCATTTCTCTGGTCCATATCATCCACAAAATTGGTCCCTGTCAAATTCAATCATTTATTTTATTACAATGAATCCATCTTCTGCAAAATCATGGAAAAAATTGATTCAAAGCTGCAAATATTTTTTCTTTAAAAATTCTGTTGCTCTTTTTTCAACTTTATTTGGTCAACCTGATGAATTAGAGATTATCGAAAAAAGACTCACAAAAAATGTTGATTTAAATAATTGTTCAACAAAATTTTGGATAACTGATAGCTTTCGTTTCCATAGAATTCCCTGCTCACAAAGCAGCATCAATGGCTTGTCAGATAAAAACAAACAAATTTCAACAATTGTTTCAAACATTTTCCATTGTGATGCTAAAAAATTACACCTTAAAAATATAACCATGTCTTTTGATGAATTTTCAATTATTTCTTTAAATGCAAATTTTATTGAATTAAGTCATGTCATTATAAAATACAATGATGATTCTGTGGTTCCATTTGAAGATCTTTTTAAAGCTGCTTCTAATCTAAAAACGTTAACATAGTAAGGTTTTTATGTAAATTTACTTGTAATTTTAAACATCCATTTTAGTGATCATGCAACTCGTAATACTTCAATCACAGCAGAAACTGTTAAAAATCTTTTAAAGAAGGCGGACCCTTTGATCCATTTTTAAAAAAAAAAGGATTTCGAAATATTTCTTTTTTTTTCCAAACCATCGATATTCGTGATCAGGGTCACTCTTAAAACGAAAAAATATTTCCTTTGTTAAAAAAATAAAAACAATGGAAGCTGCATTTTCGTTTCAAGAGTCACCCTGATCACGAATATCGATGGTTTGGAAAAAAAAAGAAATATTTCGAAATCCTTTTTTTTTAAAAATGGATCAAAGGGTCCGCCTCCTTTAAAATATCAAAACTTCAACTTCATATACAAATTTGTTTTCGAGTTATCTTATCTTTTAGTTAAACGGTCCACAAATCTGGCTGGTCCACAAGATAGTCGGTAACAGATATAATCAATTTAAACTGGATTCCAGAAATTTTTGACATTGATGCATTATTCACTTATATTAAGGTAAAAATAATTAAAAAAATTTTCGTTTTTTAAAATCTTATAATTTCAGGATAGCAACAAACACACAAAGTTTTCAGTTCATTCCAAAAGCCAAATTTCTGAAATGTATAAAAATAAACTTGAAGCAATTATTGATGAAATTCTTGAAAGTGAAAATCATTTTTATAAAACACCATTTTTTGAATTTCTAGGTTTTGATTTTGCAAAACGCCGCAAACTATTATGTCAATTCATAAAAATGTTCTTTTTTTTATTTGCTTTTATTTTGCTCTTTTGGGAACGATGTTTTTAATAAAAATTTTTACAGTTCACAGAAAAAAATTATTTAAACAATAGCTATTATAATATTATATGCAATAGCTCATAATTAAAAAAACATTTAAAAAATGTGTCATACTGTAGATCATATTGGCAAAATGTTTGAATGACAACGTCTTTTTTGCAACGGTTTTTTTATGGTTAACATAATTTTTTATTCATACAAATTAAGTTCGTTCTTTTTACATATTTTGCGAATCATAAAAGTTAGGAATATCATTTTCGTAATTTGCTTCAAATTTTTTGTCTTACTTTTTGCATTCCTCAAATCTCTTTCCTTTGTGCACGCGCCTTATAAATAAATACCTCTTTCCCTCTCTCTCTTTTTCTAGTCTTGTTTTTCTCTTCGTTTGTTTTGGATATTTTGATTGTTTCGGGTCCACTGTGTCTTATATAATTCTTATTTATCTTAACCTTGATTTACCTATAAAATGGAGCAATGCTTTTCTAACGTGATTATTTCTTACACTTTTATTCGTGCTTTTTTTTGCTTTTGTTCTTTTTATTTTATTCATTTTGTAGGGGCAGTGATATACTTCATTGAAGAATGGATACATCTGAATCTGAAGGTCCTGCTTCAAGTTCATCAATGTTAAAGCGTAAACGTTCTGCATCTGGTGGTTCTTCAACTGTAATCCCTGCAAAACGTCTTCGTTTTATTGCTCCAAATCGTCATTATGATTTTGATTTTCCTATGTCTGTAATCTACTATGTTGCCAAGAATCCAACCTCTGCAGAATTATACAAGAAATTAATCGAAGCATGGAGATACTTTTTCTGGAAGAATCCAATTTTGTTCATTGATTATTTAATCTATGAAAATAATGAAATGAAGGCTGGTTTTTCTGAATTTGAAGATGATATTTGTTTGAAGAATGTTCCATACAAATTTTGGGTCAGTGGTTATTGTCGTTTTTGCTTTAACTCTAATTCTTCTTTCAAAAAAGATCTTGTTTCATCTTTTCTACCACGTATTTATCGCTGTGAAATCGATGACTTAAATTTGTATAATCAAAAGCTAACAATTGATCAATTTTTGTTTGTTACTGCTAAAACTAGTCGAGTTCATTTTACTGATCTTACTGTAGTTAATCATGATGGAAAAGAAATTGCATTTGAAAAGCTTGTTGAATTGATTCCTGAAATTTGTTTTTTTGATCAGTAAGTTTGATTTTTACAAGGCTGTTGTAAATTGTACTGTTTTAGCTGCTTCAAAGATGATGACAAAACTGTTACTGCAAAATCTGTTAAAGAAATTTTAAAGCTTCCTCTTCTTCGGGATATTAGTATTTTCCGTTTATTCAATGTTCCTGAAGTCTTTGATATTGAACCTTTCTTTGCTCATATAAAAGTAAGTCCCTTTTTCCATAGCAATTTTAGCAGATCTTTTTTTTCTTTTTTTAGAAATCCAAGGGTATCTTCCAGATTGGATTTGCTGGTGCTCTTTCTGTTGCGTATCAAATACGACTTGATGTAATCATTGATGAATTAATTGAAGCTCAAACTTTTGATTATATTCCACCTTTTATCTCTTATCCGGAAATGGGTGATGAAAAAGCTCGCAAATTATCTGAAGTTTGCCGTGAAAATGGTTTCTGGCCTTGAAATAACTTTGTATGTTTTCTTAATATTATTTTTGCTGTATTAATTATTTAATTTTATTAATAAATGCATTTTTAAAATACCTATTTGTTAGGAACGGAAAAAAAGAAATTCCTCTAAAAAGATACAAAAATGTTAAATGGTTGTAGAAATTTTTCAAACTACCTTTTTTGTATTCCAACGTTTTCTTTAATTGTCTTCCAAAACGTTACACAAACAAAAGAACTATTTAAAGTCTGTAACGCATCAAAAAAAAGAAGTTCAAATTAAAATCATTCAATTTTTATGTTTATCAGAATTAATTAAAATTTCTTTCATGTTTAAAAATAGAAGCTTTAAAGCAAGTAAAAAACTTTTTGTTTCAAATGAAATAGTTTTTCGTTGGAACTTTTGCAACGTTCACAAAATTTTTCACAGTTAATTTCATTAAAATTCCGTGTTTTTGACTCAATATTTTTTTTGTGAAATTGATTTAAATTTTTTCGAGAGATTTGTTTGTAAAATTAATTTTAGAAAATAACTGCAAGTTTTTTAAACATAAAATTTTCTGTAAAACAAAAATTTCTTATTTTCTTGAAACAAAATTTTTATCTCACTCCAAAGCTGTTACTTTTCAAACATGAAAGAAATTTTAATGAAAGTTGGTAAACATAGAAATTGAATGATTTTACTTTGAACTCCTTTTTTCAATTCGCTACAAAGTTAAAAAATTTTGTATTTTAACAACAAAAAAGTATGAGTAAGTAAAAAAATACATTTGTTTCAAAGAAGACAAGAAAATCAAGAAGTTTTCTGTTTTCTTTGAGATTTTGCAACGTTCAAGTATATTTATTTTATTCTAAAGTTTGCTGTTAAAATTAATTTTATGTTTTTGACGTAAGATTTTTTTTAAGTAAAATCAACTTATGTTTTTTAGAGAGATTCGTTTGTTTAATTAATTAAAAGGAATTAAAATAACTACAAAGTTTTCTTTAAACAAAAGTTTTTGTGAAACAGAATACTACGTAAACTTTTGTTTATACCAGAGAAGATTAAAATTGCAAACAAAATTTTGTCAAACTTAACAAATATTTATTTAATAAATTTAAAAAATCGAAAGTCAAAAATACTTTTATGGATTTTGAAACAAATGCAACTTAAATATTACAAAAAATGGGTTGTAACATTTAAGCCTACCAAATCTACTAACTCTGAAAAAAGAAATTATTTTAAAATTTTAAAAGCTAACATAATTTTTTTAAGAATCTTAAAGTTGTTTCTGATTTAAAAAAAAATACAGTAAGATTATTTTATGTCTTTAATAAAACAATTTCACCATGCGGTTACTAGCAAACAATTGTAGTAAATTTAATACTATAGATGAGAAGGATGAAAAAAGGACTTTATTTAATAAATGTCAGGCTTGTAAACAAAATATATTATTTCCAAAAGCGATTAAATTTCATTTAAAACAAGAACAACAAAAACTTGATAAAAAATTTTGAAAAATTGTTACAATTTTAACACTGGAATTTTTGGTTGATTTGAAAGTAAAAGCTTTCGAGCTTTGTGAATAATGACAAATGCAAAAATTGTGAAGAAATAAACAAAAAAGACAATAATTGCAAAAATCACAATAAAAATCGCTGAAAAATAATATCGTATGTTTTTATACTTTAAAATTTTTGAACTTACGATTTAAAGTTGACGTTGAATTTTGAGTGTTTGGATTCTTTCTTATTGCAAAAATAATTCCAACAACGATTCCAGCAATAAAAATTATAACCAATAAAACCAAATCAATAATCTAAAATTTAAAAAAATGTATATATTTTTGTATTAAATAAACTTCCAAGAAAAACTTTTGCAAAAAGTAAACTTCCTGGTCGACGTTCTTGAATTCCATTGTAAGCGAGAATCCAAATAATTATTCCAAAAATATTGAATGTAAAAACAGAAGAAATTATTCCAATAATTGAAACAATTTTTGCTCCTTCCTATAAAATAAAATGGCATTTTTTTTAAGAAAATGTGTATAATTTTTAAATTCCATACCAGAATATCAATTCCACAACATTGCTCTCTATTTTCCATATTTTTGTTTAAAAATTTAATGGTACAAAAAAATTTTTAAGAATATTTTTTACAGAAATTTTTTGTAAATTAAAAAAGTTATCAGAGTATTTTATACATTTAAAAAAACTCCGCCTGCATTCCAGAATTCTCACAGACTTACAAAAATGAATTATTTTTTATCACAAAAGTATTTTCCATTTTTTAAAATTTATTAAATAAATATTTGTGACATGTAGCTACAAAATTTGTGAAAATTTTGTTTGCAATTTTACTTCTCTGATAAACAAAAATATACGTAGTATTCTGCCTCACAAAAATTTTTGTTTAAAGAAAATTTTGTAGCTATTTTAATTCCTTTTAATAAATTAAACGAACGAATCTCTCTAAAAAACATAAGTGGATTTTACAAAAAAAATCTTACGTCAAAAACACGAAATTAATTTTAAAAACAAACTTTAAAAAATAAAACTTTTTCGTTATTTAATTACGAAGTATTTTTTTTGCAAAGTTTGATTTTAAAATTAATTTCATGTCTTTGACGTTAGAATTTTTTTATAAAATCCACTTATGTTTTTTCAATTCGCTACAAAGTATTTTAAATTTGTAGCGAATTGAAAAATGAAGTTCAAAGTAAAATCATTCAATTAAAGCGAAATAGTTTCAAAGAAAAGCTTTTGTTTAAACGAAAGTGAAAGAAACAAATTTTCATTGTTGTTGAAATTTTGTAACATACAATATAATTCTTTTTCCAAAGTTTACTTTTAAAATTATTTTTTTATTATTTAAAGACTTTTTTGTAAAACTGACTTGTGTTTTTAGAGATAAAACAACATACAAAATTTGCAGAATTTTTATTCTTCAAAGCTTGTTTGTTTAATTAATTTTGGAATTTGAAAAAAGCTACAGGTTTTCCTTTAAACAAAACCTTTTTACAAACGTTGGATATAAAATTCCTTTAATTTAAAAAACGTAAACTTCATTGAAAACTCCGCCTTCAAAAAATTTCAGCAAAAAAGAGACATCAGAGAAAAAACATTGTATAAAATTTGTAACAAAAAACTGGAAAAAATTTTTCAACGTTTTATTTTTGCAAATTAATACAGTAATGAAATTATTATTGTTTTTTGCAGCTGTTTTTTCTTTCTTAATTTTTGAGGTCGTTTTTTCTCAATGTGATTCTCAGGGATTAAAGGTAAATTTTCTATTTTTGTTATATTTTATTTACAAAAAATCTTTAGAGATTAAAACAGTGCTATGGTCCTCTGATTAATTCACCAGCTATTCCATTATCTTTTATCGATAATCCATCAAATTTGGAAGGGTTCGATGAAAATTCATCAGTTTATTGCAGGTATGTTTTTTTACAAAAGTTTTACTTTCTGATAACAAATTAAAAAAAAAATATTTTAGACTTCATTCAGATAAAGTAAATTGCCTTGGAAATTACGAAAATACATGTTTAAATATTCCGGCATTTTCAAAAGCTTTTGAAATAACAGATGAAAAAAGTTTGGATTTTTTGATCGCTGATTTTACTGCGGAATATATTTGCAACAGTAAAAATCTTCGTAAGAATTTATCTTTCAACCAATTATTATTTTTTTGCATTTTTAGCAAAATCGAAGTGTAACTTAAATGACCAAATAATAATAACTAAATGTGAAGCTTCAGCAAATCGTGCAAATGAATGTTTGTAAATATTTTTTGTTGGTTTTTGTAAAATATGAATTTATCTTTTTAGGTTCGTTTCAACCTATCTTTCTTGCTACAAAAATGCAATGGAAGCAGAATGCAACCAAAAAGAATACATTGATTTTTTTATAAATGGAATGCGTTTCGGATTACAAAAAATTGTTCCAAATTGTAATATTTAAATATTATCAAATCTTTTTTTATATGTTTAAACTTATGAAAACTATCTTAGAACTTTTATATAAAAACATTTGATTAAATTCGTTTTATTCTCAAAAGCAATAAAAAAACTTTGAAAATTTTTTCATAAAAAAAACATTGTAAATTTTGTGAAAGAATGAGTGATATATATCAACAGCAAAAATCTACCTTTTTCAATGTAATTTTGATTTCAGATTTTTACGTTTATCAATAAAGATCCCACATTTTGTTTTTTTTAGTATCTTGAAGCCCATAAAAATAAATATAAGCATAATTTTCCGCTTCAATAATTTCATCAATAATTGCTTCAAGACGATTTTTATAAGCTTCAGAAATTGTATGAGAAAAACAAAGGCTAATTCTTGTATTATGATTTTTCTAAAATGATAAAATGAATGGGTTTTTTATTGAAAAACATACTTTTATAAAACTGTAGAAAGTATCAATATCAAAATCTTCTGAAAGGATGTGCATAGTTAGCAGTGAAAGTTTTTGAAATTGTGGAATTTTTATGAGTTCTTTGGCAGTCTTTGATGTGATAGATGTGGAAGATGCAGAAACATCGCTAAAAAAATATTTTTTACAGTGCATTTAATTTTCTGTTATAGAGAAGAAAACTTTGCTCGAGTCCGCAAACAATTTCTTCTCCTTAAATCTTAAGACCAAGATTCTAAAGCCAAAAAAAAGGGTTTAAAAATAAACTATTGCTCCTAAAACAAAGAGGGTTAAGGGTACCAAAGGCTCCTTTGACAGGGATTAAGAAAAATTTGGATTTTGAAGTCAAAATCTTAAATTTGAACAGTTTTCATATTTGATAAAAATGATATCACATGATTATGTTAAATCGTTTTATTATCGGTAAAATACAAAGGCAAATAAGATATGACCTATATTTTAGTTTTCTTTTTCAAAACTTTAAAACTTCAATTAATTGGTGTTTACCAAAAAAACACACATTTTGCAAATAACATTCTTTTCTAAGCCTTTAAGGTTGTTTTCTCGCAACTGCAATGTGATTCTCGTGGAATACTGGTAAAATTTTATTAAACTCAAAAATTATATAAAACTGTTACTGAAAACGGCTTTCATTTTTAAATTAATTTCTGTATTTTATATTATTTTTATCTTGAATAATTAGTAATAATAAACTTTTTATTTAATAAGGCAGTTTTTGGGAACATTTTACATAAAAGTGAGAAAAGTTTAGAAAGAAAAAACAAACGGTTATAAAAACATAAAAACCCGTAAAAATTATATTTTAAACATTAAAATTTTAAAACTACAAAAATTATCTATGCTTCATCTTCATATTCTTCTTCGTCCTCGTACTCCCATTCTTCATCATCAGCTTCAAGGTCACCACCGGATTCAAGGGTTGCTGCTGCAGCTTTTAACATGTCAGCCAAAGACATTTTTCGAGGTTGTTCAGCCGCTTTTTTCTTCGCCTCTTCTGCAGCTTTCTTTTTAGCTTCGGCTTTTTTCTTGGCTTCATCCTCTTTCTTTTTTGTCTCTTCTTCCTCTTTTTTCTTTGCATCAACCTTCTTTTTAGCTTCCTCATCAGATTTTTTCTTGGCTTCGGATTCTTTCTTCTTTTTATCATCGGCATCTGAATCCTTTTTATCTTTGTCTTTGGACGCAGCATCTTTGGTTTTCGCTGAATCCTTCTCTTTTTTATCTTTCTCTTTAGATTCTGATTCCTTTTTTTTCTTATCATCGTCTTTGGATTTTTCTTTGGAATCGCTGGAAGACTTCTTTTTTTCATCAGATTTATCTTTTTTATCAGTTTCTTTTTTCATAGCCGAATCTTTTTCGCTTTTGGATTTACTTTCGCTTTTCTTTTTATCGTCTGAATCTGGCTTTTTCTCTGATTTCTTACTTTCATCCGTTTTTGATTTATCTTTTTCAGATGTCTTTTCTGATTTTTTGACAGTTTCATCAGAAATTTTTTTATCTTTTACTTTATCAGTTTCGTCCTTCTTTTTAGTATCGGATGTTGTCTTCTTGGAATCAGATTCCTTTGTTTTATCATCAGATTTCGATGAGCTTAGTTTCTTTTGAGCTTCTTTTTCAGCTAGCTTTTTAACTTCTTCCAAAGCCTTTGCAGCCTTTTTCTTTGCTTCATCTCTTTTTTTCTTTTCTTCTGCTTTTGCCTCTTCTTCTTCCTTCTTTTTTCGAGCTTTTCGTTCGTCTTCCCGTTTTTTCTTTTCATCTTCTGCTTTTTTGGCTTCCTCTTCTTCCTTCTTCTTTTTCTTTTCTCTTTCTTCATCAAGTTTTCGCTTCTCTTCTGCCAGCCTTTTTTCTTCATCCTCTTCTGCCTTCTTCCTCCTTGCTCGACGTTCTTCATCTGCTTTTTTGCGATCTTCTTCAGCTTTAAGGATTTCTTCTTCTTGCTTTTTCTTCCTCAATCTTCGTTCTTCATCCCGTTTTTTCTTCTCCTCTTCAGCTCTTCGAGCTTCTTCTGCCTCTTCCTTTTTCTTTCGAGCTTTCCTTTCCTCCTCTTTTTTCTTCTTTTCTTCTTCACGCTGTTTCTCTTCTTCTTTCGCCTTTTTTTCTTCCTCTTCTCGCTTCTTTTTTCGATCTTCCTCCTTCTTTTTAGCTTCTTGTTCTGCAGATTTTGCAGCTTCGACTTCCTTCCTTTTACGTTTATCCTCTTCCTCTTGTTTCGCCTTTTTCTTTGCTTCTTCCTCTTTCTTTTGGCGTTCAGCAGCGGCAGAGGCAACGAGAGCTGCAATGGGATCTAATGCTTTTGCAGGAAGTTCCTCCTCCTCCTCGTCTTCATACTCCCATTCTTCATCTTCGGCATCTTCGCCGTTTTCCATTTGTTGTGCAGCAGCTTTTAACATATCTGCCAAAGACATTTTTCGAGGTTGTTCTGCCGCTTTTTTCTTAGCTTCTTCTTCAGCCTTCTTTTTAGCTTCTGCTTCTTTTTTAGCTTTTTCTTCAGCCTTTTTCTTTTCCTCCTCTTTCTTCTTTTTGGCTTCTTCATCAGCCTTCTTCTTGGCTTCAGATTCTTTTTTCTTTTTATCGTCAACTTCTGCCTCCTTTTTATCCTTGTCTTTAGACGCTGTATCTTTGGACTTCGTTGAATCTTTCTCTTTTTTATCCTTAGATTCTGATTCTTTCTTTTTGTCATCCGATGTCTTTTCTTTGGACTTTTTCTCCTCCACTTTCTTCTTATCATCCGTTTTCTTTTTGTCATCAGTTTCTGGCTTTTTATCCGTTTTTTTGGTGTCTTCAGATTTTGTTTTCTCTTTTTCAAGTTTTTTCTTTTCGTCAGATTCTTTTTTATCTTTATCGGTAGACTTTTTGTCTACTTCTTTGTTAGACGGTTTTTTCTCCTCTTTTTTGGCATCATCAGATTTTGTTTTTTCGGTCTTTTTCTTGTCATCCAAAGTTGAGTTTTTATCGGTGTCTTTGGTAGATGGCTTTTTCTCTTTGGATTCTGATTTTTTGTCATCTTCTTTGGAGGTTGATGGTTTTTTAATTGTTTCGCCTTCCACTCTTTTTTTAGATTCACTTCTCTTTTTAACTTCAGTTTCATCCTTTTTGACGTCTTTTGTTTTATCAGTGGAAGATTTAGATTTTGATTCTGTCTTTTTAACGTCTGCAGAAGATTTTTTGGCGTCTGTTTCTTTTTTAGCCTTTTCTTCCTTCTTTTTAGCTTCATCTTCCACCTTTTTCTTGGCTTCAGAATCTTTCTTCTTTTTCGCTTCTTCCTCCTCTTTTTTCTTTTTATCTTCTGCCTCTTTCTTTTTACGTTTTTCTTCCTCTTCCACTTTCTTTTTGGCATCTTCTTCCTTCTTTTTACGTTCTGCTGCAGCTGCAGCAACAATAGCGGCAACAGGATCAAGAGCTTTCGTTGGGATTTCTTCTTCTTCCTCGTCTTCATATTCCCATTCTTCATCTTCGGCATCTTCACCATTTTCCATTTGTTGTGCTGCAGCTTTAAGCATATCTGCCAATGATTGCTTTCTTGGTTGTTCAGCGGCCTTCTTTTTGGCTTCATCTTCGGCTTTCTTTTTAGCATCGGCCTCTTTTTTCTTCTTTTCATCAGCTTCTTTTTTGGTTTTTTCTTCAGCCTTTTTCTTTTCCTCCTCTTTTTTCTTTTTAGCTTCTTCATCAGCCTTCTTCTTGGCTTCTTCTTCAGCAGCTTTCTTTTTAGCGTCCTCTTCCTTCTTTTTACGTTCTGCTGCTGCAGCAGCAACGATAGCTGCAATAGGATCTAATGCTTTTGCAGGAACTTCCTCCTCCTCCTCGTCTTCATACTCCCATTCTTCATCTTCGGCATCTTCGCCGTTTTCCATTTGTTGTGCGGCAGCTTTTAACATATCCGCTAGAGACATTTTTCGAGGTTGTTCTGCCGCTTTTTTCTTCGCCTCTTCTTCAGCTTTCTTTTTAGCTTCTGCTTTTTTCTTGGCTTCATCCTCTTTCTTTTTTGTTTCTTCTTCCTCTTTTTTCTTTGCATCCGCCTTCTTTTTAGCTTCAGCTTTCTTTTTATCCTCATCAGTCGAAGTTTTATCTTTGCTTTCCTTCTTTTTATCCACTTCTTTTTCGCCTTCTTTTTTCTTTTCTTTAGAATCAGAAGATGGCTTTTTGTCTTTGGATTCAGCTTTTTTATCATCATCTTTAGAAGTTGATGGCTTTTTAACTTTTTCATCTTCAGTCCTTTTCTTTGATTCACTTCGCTTTTTAGTTTCATCAGTCTT
Organism: Panagrolaimus sp. PS1159; assembly: GCA_963922195.1. Lineage (NCBI taxonomy): Eukaryota > Metazoa > Nematoda > Chromadorea > Rhabditida > Panagrolaimidae > Panagrolaimus > Panagrolaimus sp. PS1159. The sequence goes on from CAWUHW010000042.1 coordinate 378,442, forward strand.
TTTGGCATCCTTTTCCTTATCAGTGGATGATTTTGATTTACTTTCGGTTTTTTCTTCTTCTTTCCTTTTTGTTGATTCGGATCGTTTTTTCTTATCAGCATCAATGGATTTATCAGTGATTTTATCTTTTGCAACTTTATCTTTATCGCTGGAAGGCTTTTTAGATTCAGAAGTGGATTTCGAGGATTTTTCTTTTAATTCTGTTTTGGCTTTGTCGGAAGGCTTCTTTTCAGCTGATTTTGAATCAGTTTTTGCTTTATCTGAAGATGACTTCTTCTCTTTGGAATCTGAAGTCTTTTCCTTGGATTCTGTTTTTGTTTTGTCAGAAGAAGAGGATGGCTTTTTTTCTGCTGTTTTTGTTTTATCTGATGATGATGTCTTCTTTTCAGCTGATTTAGAATCAGAAGTTTTTTCTTTGGATTCTTTATCCTTTGAAGAGGAAACTTTCTTTTCATCGGAAGTTTTAGTTTTATCCGAAGAAGATTTTGAAGATTTTTCTTTGTCACTTGTTGAAGGCTTTTTGTCTGTTGATTTCTTAACGGTCAAAGATTTTTTAGCATCAGTGGATTCTTTATCCTTTGAAGAAGAAACCTTCTTTTTGTCGGAAGTTTCAGTTTTATCTTTGCTTGAAACTTCTTTAGTTTTATCACTTGAAGATTTCTTATCACCAACTTTGGCATCTTTATCAGTGGTAGTTTTTGATGTGGAGGCTTTTGCTTTATCAGTTTTGGCATCAGTAGATTTTTTGGTGTCACTTGTTGAAGCTTTTTTATCACCTTCTTTGGCATCTTTTGATGATGGCTTTTTGGCATCTGTTGATGTTTTGGATTTTGTTGCTTCCTTATCACCTGCCTTTTTCTTATCATCTGTTTTTGCTTTATATTTTGAAGTTGCATCTTTTTTTGCATCAGCTGATTTTTTGTCAGATGAAACTTTGGCATCTTTTGCTGCAGAAGGCTTTTTTTCTGCCTCTGTTTTAGATTTCTTCTTCGGCACTGGCTCTTCATCTTCTTCAATATTTTCTTCCTCATCGATTTCCATTTCTTCATCTTCTTCCTCCTCATCTTCACCCTCAATATCTTCTTCCATACTTTCATCCTCGTCCTCATAAATATCCTCATATTCTGATTTTTCTTCTTCAGATTCTGTTTCAGGCTCTGGTTCAGGCGGAATTAACAAAGCTGGATCAAATGGTGGAATAAGTTTTAAAAATTCTTCTAATACATTACATTCTACCGCAAATTCAAAATCATTAAAATCCTAAAAAATTATTTTATTTTTCAATTTGCTAACTTTAAAGTTAATCTTACTCCAAGATATTCATCTTTCCAAATAAATTGTGGCGGTAAAATTGGTTGCGGCTTTTTCTCTGATGCTTTTGCCTTCATCATTTCTCGTTCCATTTCATTTCCTCTAACAGTAATATCAATAACTCGAAATGGAACATTTAATCCATCAAGGACCATAATGGCTTTTTGTTGCTGTTTTCTCATCTAAAAAATTTTTCATTTTATTATTTACAGTTTTTTAATATTATTTAATGAATGTCATTAATTTTGATTTATTAGGAAATTTTAAAATTGATGCTTTCGTTCAACATTTAATTTTAGAAATTCAAATTTTAAATATTGAAAATTACATTACACTTTTATACTTTGTTTTGAGAGAGTGTTTGACTGATAAAAAATCTTTAAATTTAGAATTTCTTTTTAACGATTTTAAAAAAAAATATAGTAACTTTTTTTTTAAAATTTGGAAATACTAGAGTAAATTTTTTCTTATTATTTATTTGTCTCAAATTTAAAGTTTTAAAATTACATGAAAAATTTTTTTGCTATGGTAAATAAAAAATCTTTCTTTAAAAACAAATATTTTTTGCTTAAATACAATAAAAAAGTTTGTTAAAACCATATATGGGGTAATTAAAACTGCATTTCCCTAAAAGCGAAAATTGCAAATAATTCTTTTTTGCAATAGTTTCGATTATTATAAGTTTTTTTTTTGCAAAAAATTATAAAAAAGACAAACCTCATAATTTGCACTAACAGATGAAATAAAAACTTTCAAAGGTTTTTCATCATCTTCTGGATTATGTGGTGGATTTGGATGAATGCCATTTTCTGTTGTTGCTGGTGCAACTGGAATATCTATTGCCATTTTTATATTTTAAAGGCAGATATGTTTAAATGGGGATTAAAAATGTAACAAATATTATCATTTGAATAAAATATTTTTCCTTAAAAATAGTTAATAATTATTTTTTTAAATAACTTAAATTTACAAAAAACGATTTAAACAATTTAAATTTTAAAGGCCGTAAATAAAAATTACTATTACAAAAAATCTGTGATAAAAAAAACGTAAAAAATCTGCAAAAGCTTGAATGAAAAAAATCGTTAAAAAAATTTCAAGGTTGTTTCTTTTTTTTTCTCGATTGCACTTTTTTTCTTTTTCTTTTGCCGATCCTCTTTCTTTTTTTTGTTGCCACCGGCGGCGGCAAAAATGAATCAATCGATGTGTGTTTAAAAAGAGAGAGAGAAAGAGTGAAACAAAAAAAGAGATATGTGAAAGCCTTTTTTAAATCACTTACAATTTTTTTAGAGAGAGCTTGGGTTGTTAAAAAAAAAAAGAGTGAGAGAACGGCCCCCGCCTTCACTTTCTTTTTTGCCACTTGTTCTTTTCTTTCTTTTTTTTTCAAACAAACAACAAAAAAAATGAATTTGAAAAAATGAATTAAAACAAAAAGTATAAACTTTATCTCATGAGGGATATTTTGAACAACGAAAAATAACAGATAAGGGATTCTTCAAATTTAAAAAATTTGTTCAAGGCTCAAAAAAAGGGTTGGGTTAAATGTAAAATTTGATTAGATTTTTTCACACTTTTTGTAAAATAATGATTGTTTTTTCAATACAAATCAAAATTTTTATTATGTTAATAGTTGTTCAGTTTTGAGAAAATGGCATAGAAAAAGTTCGTTTCTTTCCAACTTGAAAAAATTTTCATTTCACTTTGATAAAAAGTTGTCTATGAATTGTTTAAAAAATAAATTTAAATCTGCCAAAGAAAGAATGAAACTTTCAATGTTTGAAAAATGTTTTAATTATTGCAGCAGATTATTTACATCTATCACTCCAAGTCCATATACCTATGCTCCAATCAAACATATCACAGATATTGAACTTCCACCAAATGGTTCCCTTGAACTTGTTGATCCAATTCTTTCAGCTGATCTTTTATTTTTTACAACACAACCATTTTGTCTTAAACATTTAAGCATTTATTTACCAATAATACAACTTCATCATTGTGAAGATATTCTACGGCTATGTCCATATCTTTGGTCCCTAACAATTACAACAGATTCAATTCCAGATTTTGAGACATTGCTTTTTTGTTGTGAACCAGGAACACATTTAAGGTTTGGTTTTTTTATCATTTAATCAAAAATAATGATATAACTTTGTTTAGATTAATATACAAAAAGCCACAAACTCTTTCAACACTTGAAGATTCTATAAAAATTGCAAAAAAATTTACCCATGCTTTTATTGAAGGAATTGGATTTTGTTCAAATTTGCAATGTGACTTTAGATTTCAAATCAGAAATGGCACGGCATATGCATGGTTACCAGATATAAAACCAACATAAAAAATATTTATTTTTTTCTTTTTAAAAAAGTTAATGTTTACGTTTTGTTATCTCCATATCTGTTATTTGTTATTTGAATCGATTTAATTGTTAAAATATAAAATCCTTGTTTTTTTTAATAAATGTTTTTTCAAGCTCAAACTTTCAAAGCATGTTTAAAAAATTAGTATATAGGTTACAGATATGCTTCTTTAAGCTTATCAGTTTCAAGCCCGGGAAAAACGCGGCAATTTAGTATTATTAGAACTTTTTTGCTTATCTCTTGCTATTTTTTTAGTTAATGAAGCACCAATAAAAGTTCTTGAATTATTGTTACAAAAACTAATCCGATCATTATTCGGTATTTTTTTATTTATTTTGTAAAATGAAATAAGATCGTGTTAAACGGAATTCCGTTTAAAACGGAAGTGGAAGTAAGCTCTAATTTTTTTAATAAAATTGCATATTTAAATTCTGTTTGGACAGATATAAGATATGATAAAAAGTAGATCAGAAATGTTTTATTTAAAAAAAAATCCATTGTTTTTTCAATATAACGCTGTTTTTCTCAACTTCGAGCAAAAATCGAAAATCTGTCCAACGACAAAAATTCAATTTAATCGTATTGACTTGAAACTTTGCACACATAAGAGTTAAAAAATAATAATGGAAAGGTTTTTGGACCCATATCAAACCTGAAAACTCTGGGACATGAGCTTGAAAATATCAAATTTTGGAAAAAATGCCAATTTTTGGCAGTTTTTTTTGATCTCACAATTAATTTAAAATTACGACCGGTGAATTGTTTTATTAGAAGCATTTTTGGGTAAAGAAATACACAACATAAACCCTTAAAAATCAATCTAATGACTTTGCACAAAAGCCAATATTTTAGCTCATTTATTATGTCCCACACAGATCGTTGTTTTAACAATTTAAATTGCATCTGAATTTTAGGTATGCTATTAAGCTTTTATAAAAGGAATACTATCATTTAATGTTCAAAGGGAGAAAAAAATAATTTCCTACAAAATTTCACTCAAACATTTTATTTAGAAATTTTGAAAAAAAAAACATAAGTAATAAATTAGACAGAAAACAAGTCAAAATTTTTAAAAACGATACATTTCCATCAAGATATCATACCAGGTTTTATAATGATAAAAAAATTAAAAGAAAAATTTTTTTCTCTTATATTTAAAACTCTTCTTTTCATTTTCAATGAAACTTCTTTTAAGATTATCCCATTAATTGTTATTTTGAGAAGAATGTATTAAATATTCAAATAAAATGATTCATTTTTAAAATAAAAAAAAGTGCGATGGGAATATTTTCCTTTTTTCGTTAAAAAACTGAATCAATAAAAATAAAAAGGGGTATGAGAGCCAGAAACTTGCGAACAAGACGAACATTTTCAGTGCATTGGGTTTTTTGTGTCTTTCTAAAAAAAGGAAGCACTTTTGCATTTATGAAAAAAACAATTGCTGCAACAATGTTGAAAAAAAAAGTAAAACCAAAAAATGATATGTTTTTCTTTGTAATGAAAATATGCATTTTTTATGCAAAATTTATTTTGAGTATAAGCAAAATTTAAAAATTTAAAAAAGAAAACTTTTCATCGAAAACTTTAATAATATTTAAATAATAAATATGTTTATAAAAAATAAGTGTAAATCAAAAAAGTACAATACATAAAAAAAGAATGTAATTTTTATAGTAAAAACAGCTCTTTATTAATAGTGCTTGTAAATTTCATACGCAAAAGCACGTTTTTGTAAGATATCTAAAAGTTAGTCAAAAATCATTAAACTATTTTTTGTTTAAAATTTGTACAAATATGTTTTTCAACAATTTAAATATTCAAAGACGTAAAAAAAGTTTTGTAAAGTTAAATTAAAGCAAAAAATTGCCCGATTTAAAATTTGTTATTTTTTCTCATTGTCAAGAAAGAGCAAGGACAACGAATATGCTCCTTCTTTCTATTACTTTAAATAATATGTCTCTCTCTCTGTTCTTTCAACGCTACACTTCTATTTTTTTTTTCAATCTTTACTTTTGTTTCGACGTGGAAGATGATGAAATATCGAATCATTGGTTAACTTTTTTAAACTTGCAAATGGATCGTTGCTAAGTGATTTTTTGAAGTTGCAGATTATTTGTTTTAAAACGAAATATTATAACAGGTTCTTTGAAAATAAGAAATGACATAAAAGAATATAAAAAGTCTTGAGAAAAAAAGAGGTCAACTTTTAAAAAAAATGAGGTTTTAAATAAATATGTGCCAAAAACAATATGCCAAAGACAAATGTTACCTTGGCATATGTATTGACAACTAAATCAATGCCAACAACTTGATTTGTGTCAAGTTGTTGCACAAATTTAGGCGGCAAAAACTGCCAGTCAACATTTTATAAAAATTATTTCTTTTTAGTGTTTTTTTTCAGCAGTCAGTAGTTGCAATGCCATGGTTCAATTGTTTTCCACTTTTTATCCGTAAAAAATTTATTAAACGTTTGTCCGTTTTTATTTCACATCAAGATTTTTCATTACCATGGCCAATAATTCGCTATCTCTGAACCAAGCTAAGAATTAAATCAAAGCTTTCTGCAACTTGTTTACAGCTAAAAAATATTTTTAATAAAATTCCTGGTTGTCATGTTGATTATATTGAATTTAAGGAATTTAATGATAGAATTAAATCACATGCTTTGTCAAAAACTAAAGAAGGTAAAACATGTTTAAAATGGTGTTATGAAAAAAGTCATCAATTAAAATTTTCATCGCCAATAGAAGTCAAATCTTTATTTTTTGAATTAGATGAAATGGAGAATGCGGTGATGGCATCAATTTTCGATAAACTTGATTTCTCTATATTACAAGATATACGTATATGGAACAGTATCGGAAATGGCACATCTATCAATGATCTAGATGTTAACTTACTGTCAAGATTTGTCATTACAACAAATCTCGATATTTCTTTTTCTTATCTTTTTGATCGCTTTTAAAAGCTTGATAGACTTTTTCTTGCTTTTATTCACTTGCTTATAACTTTTTCTGTTGCTGCCGGCCGGCTAGCTTTCTGTTGGAATAAAATGATTATAAACCAATAAAATGTATCAGACCACTAAACAACTAAACTTTTAACATGGGGGCTCAGCCGGTGATTCGACGAGTATTTGTTTCATCATCGTTAACTGAATTAGACATATATTTGTAAGTACGGGCAGCATTTAAAAGCTGTTAAAATTTCAGTCACAACAAATTTTTGCGAAATGAAAAAAGTTGCTTCACGAAAGATTTTTTATCAGCGCCTCTTAGTCAGCTTAATTGGGGAAACCACTAGCGTAAAAAGAGCAGCTATCATTTTTTTTTAAACAGGAAAACAAATAGCAGCCGAAAGAACGGCAACCGAATGACCGTAGTTTTTGTGTCGCAGTGGTAGAGTGCTCAATGCTTGCATCCCAGATGAAGCTAAGGTCAACCCTTATCGAAGGGTAAGTTCGATTCCCATCTCCGGCAAACAAATATTTTACTCAAGCAAAGTATGAATTTTATATTATTTTTTGATTCTAAAAAAATTTGGTCATTGCATGCTCGGTCACATGCTGCTGCTACTTATGGAGTAAGCGCCTGACCAAGGCATTAGGGTGACATTCTAAGAATGTGGCTCACTTTTAACCTGAGTGCCACCCATAGAATTCATTTTAACCTCGGATCCACCGAGGACCCGACATCTTTGACCAAGTTGCAGTGGAGCGGGATCAAACCGGGGATATTCTGGCTTCGCTCCAACGCACAACCCACTCAGCTGTTAATGCTGTAATTTTTTATTCTGCAGCTATTTATGTAAGAAAATATTTGTTCGTCGGCGATGAGGATTGAAGCCCGGACACCTCCAGAATTCTTAAACTATTAAAAATAAAAAAAATTTTTGCTATAAGATCAGTCTGACATCTAAATATATAAAAATTAACAGCAAACTCGAATTTTTTTTTCACGCTGCACATAAATGCAATCATGTAAAGATTTTAATAAATAATTTATAAATTTATTTTAAATAAATAAAGGATTTTCATTTTTTAATTTTAGTGGTACAATACTTATAAACGGAGATTTACTAACTATGGCTTTAACAGAACTGGAAAATTTGAAAATTCTTCGGTAAGTTTATTTAATTTAAATGTAATTTTTTTTAAGTTTTTTTTTTACCATTTAAATTTTATGATGTTATTATTGTAGATTTCGTTGGCAAGATAATATCACAAATTTGTCAACGGCAGCAGACATCCCACGCTCAAAAAAACTTGAGTATTTACAACTTTCGTTTATAAAAGATTTTTTAACACCGAAAATAATTTCAAAGTTTATTATAAATCAAATGTCGGATACAAGTATTACCGATTTTTATGTTTCTGGGCGCCCTAGAGCCATGAATCCATGTATATGTGAACAAAATGAGATAAATGAAATGATTTCAAAAAAACTTAAAAATGCCAAGTTTGTTTTTAATGTATTATACATATGCCATCATCCATAAAAGCAAAATTTTAATTACAAAATTGTAGCTGTTGTTGTTTATTTATTGACAAAGGAAATAAGTTATATTTATAGCAAAGAGGTTTTATATTTTCTAATTTATCGAGAAATTTGAAATTGTTGTTTTATTTTCCTCCTGGAATTTGTTTTTTTGTATATTTTAATAAAAAATACTTACTGGATTTTTGTGCAAGCAATTTGATCTATTAGGACCTTAAAGCTGAAAATTAAATGTAGCTTATTATTTGTCATAAAACTGAAAAATTCGAGTTGTATTACTTAAAACTTTTTTATCAGAAAAGAAATATGCCAATAAAAAAAAGAATAAAGCGAACAACCGACATTAAAACAAAGACAATAAAAACTTTTCAACAAAAAACAAAATTAAAACACATTAAAGTCTGATAAAAAAAGAAGACGAAAGATAATATATATTTGCTTTAAATTTTTAAGAGCATACGCATTTATTGGCTAGAATTTTTTCTGTTAAAAACACAATGTTCAAAAAAGTGTTAACTGTTTTGATTTTACTTTTTTTGATTTTTACAATTGATGGAGATGATTATGATGGTGATGGTGATGGAAATGATCAGTAAGCGTTATGAATAAATTTTTCATTTTTGATAGTTAAAATTTTTGACAAACTTTTCCAAAATAGAAACATATTTTAGTTGTACAGTTGATTGTTATGCAGATGTTTGCGATGGACCAGATGATTATTGTTATACTTGTTGTAATGAAGATGGTACAATTTGTGGCTCTTCTGGTAAAGATTGTCCATTGGATAATTTAGGATTGGGTGATATTTTGATAATAATTGCTGTGGTCTTTTTTATTTTTATGGCATTAATTTATTGCATAAGTTGGGTATTTTGTTTAAGATTTAGTTATTGTGTCACAAATTATACACGGCCACCTTTACAAACATGTTATACATATATTGCAATAATAATTGTTATAATCTTTTCAATAATTATTCCAAGTGAGCGATCCAAAAATTTTTGTATTCACGTTGAAATCAGCTCCACATTTTTTTGTTCAATCAAAAAATGGGTTGGCATTGTGTTCTTATATTTTTTATTTTAAAAAAAACGAAAAAACGAGCAATATCTTTTTAAAACAACTGTGCCTGATCTTATATTAACTTTTTATGCTTTTTCTGTATTAATATTATTAATCAACATAAAAAACTGAGTGGGATAGCAGAGAGTTTTTTTGGTAAAAAATGTATGTGAAAAAAAAACTAATATAAGATTGGCACAATCGTAAAAGATAATAGATAATACTCATTTTTTAACAAAAACAAAAAAAAACGTGATGCCAAAGCATTTTTTGACTGAACACACCTGATTCCAACGTGTATTATTTTTTTCATAAAAATCTTTTAGTTATTGGTTCATTTCCAACACTATTTTTTGCATCCATAAATTTCAATAAATGTCCATCATTTAAATGGTTATCCGGTTTTCTAATTTTTTATTCTATTCTTACGATTATTTCCGTCATACAATGGGTGATTTTATTGTATTTTTTAAGATTAGATTATTTATTAAGATATCGAATTTTTAATAAAAAATTTTGGAAAACTTGGAATGGAATAATAAAAGAAAAAATTTGGATGGGATATTTTCATGTTGTTGCATTCTGTTTTTTAACCGTTTTTACATTTTTCCGTAAGAATTTTTTAAACAATTTTTCAATATTTTAAGTAATTAATTTTTTAAAGTTTTCATTTGGGTTTGGATCCCCAAAGATAAACCTGAAATTTGTAGTGCTGCACTTTTGTCTTCATCTGGTCTTTTATCGGGATATAATATGTTTTATTTATGTTTACCAATTATTATGCTTTGGGTGATTAAAATTCCGCCAACACCTTTGACAGATAATTTGGCAGAAATTTCTTTCACAAAAGGTGTCACAAGTTTACATAAAACTGCTGTTGCACAACTACCACAAAATGCACAACCACAAAATGTTCCATATTACACTAATCAACAGTATTCAAATAATCAGCAGAATTATCCCAATCAACAATATCCCACTAATCAACAATATTTTGGAAATCCACAATATACTATTAATCAACATAATTATTATCCCTCTCAACAGTATCCTCATTGTCAACAACGTGATCAATGGGAATAAAATTTTTTTATTAAAAAACTTTAACTTTTCTAGTTTCAAAATTTCTGTGCTCTTTTTTGACTAAGATTTACCAGGATAGAACAGTTTTATGGGTCAATTAGAGTGTTAAAAATGACACCCTCTATTAATATATTTGCTATTAAAAAATATTGTATTTTCATGTTTCATCGTACAAAATAAATATTTATCCTAAACAAACCGTATTTATTTTAAAGTAAAAAAATCATTATTATTACATTAGCTTGCTTGGTATACTTTAAAATTAAAAATTATGAAACACTGCAATTTTGTAATATTTTTTGTTGTCTTTAATTTAGAACATGGAAAAAATGCACTATTAATTGATCAGATAATGGAGGGATCTTCCTTTAACACTACATTTAAAAGATGCTGAACCGCAACATTTGCTGAATTGGAAAATAATACCGTTGAAATAAAAAAACCCAAAGACGAAAAATCAGGGATATCATCCAGAGTGAGCTTATCCCATTTGTAAGCTTCGTTATAGTCTAGGACGACGAGGACCTATTGTTTCCTATTATGAGCAGTGATTTTCTTTTTGGGAACCAGCAGGTTGACTGCCAAACTTTGCATAAGTTCTTCATTAATCGTTATTTTGAGAAAAATTTATTAAATATTCAAATAAGATGATTCATTTCTAAAATAAAAAAAAGTGAAATGGGAATGTCTTTCCTATTTTCGTTAAAAAACTGAATCAATAAAAATGAAAAAAAAAAACAGGGCTATGTCTCTCATAGCCCTGTTTTTTTTTTTCAGTACTCTGCGTTGATACCACTGCTT